>ML675604.1:45950097-46042387 GCA_007922155.1 Mesoclemmys tuberculata
CTGCCTTCCAAGACCCTTGCATAGCCGCTAGGCCTGACCCCGTTACACCTCCAAAATCAAATTATAATTGATAAATTTCTTTTTAAAAACCAAGCTTTAGGCTGATTCAAGATGATCTGAGTTGGGGAAAGGCGCTGTTGATTTTATATGGCCTCCCTTACAGACAGAAGAATGGAAAAGGCTGCCAGCTAAGTGTAGGAATTCATACTGACTATGTGACAGAATGAACGAATTCCGAGGTAAGTGTAGTCCTTTCATTAAGCTAGACTCCTTCGGGAAAGACACGGTGGCATTTTCACTGATAATGAGATAAAAGCAGAATTATATTTGTAACATGGGGAGGATCCAAAGCTTTAAAAAACACTCCAAAATGTGGGTAACAGGCAACTAGTTAATATCCAATTGGCTCCCCACTGACATAATAAGTGAAAGAAGAAATCTTCAGAGATCCTAAACTCAGGACCTTATGGAATTAATTCAGCTCAATCTAGAGATCTAAGGCCTTCTCTACACAAGAAAGCTGTGTCAGTTTGAGTAAAGCTGTGATTTAAAACTGAAATAAATGACAAGCAAACAAACAAACATCTACATTACGTTAAGTAAAAGAGTGGTCTTTTCTGCATCAGCTCACAGAAATGCTCCACATTTACAGTGGATATTTTTTCTAAGTCTTTTAAGAAAAGAAATCCAGCACATCCTTAAAGTGATAGCTCTTAGGCACACTGACAATATTATGAGCCACATCAGATGACATGATGTGACTGAAGAAGGCAGGAACCCAATAGACATGGAAAGAAAAATCAGGTTACTATTCTCCTGTCACTCCACCATGAGTAGATGGGATGAGGACAAAAGAAGGCAGAGAATTCCCAAGTTCTGTTCCTTGGGTCAAAGCATCATGGTATGAATAGTAATAGAAAGCACAATGAACTTGCCACAGCAAAATAAAATTCAATGTAATGGTAACTGCTCCCACCTCTCAGTAAATATCACAGATTGGTTTTCCGAGTTTGTGGATTATCCAGCTCACTGTCTCTAGTTTTTTTAACTATTGGAGTTTTGATAAGAAAACTAATCTGATTTGTGAGAAAATAAAATGTTTTCCATGGAAGAGATTATGACTCCATCCTCTGTGATTACAGATCATGGCACAGACATCTATGCAGCCCCACTTCCACACACTCGCCCCCACCCCATCCCCACCCCCCATGCCCACACCCCCATGTAGTGGAACTATAATGGTTTAAATATGGGCTTGAGCCTTGCATGCCAATGCAAGGGAAACTATAGTTCCTCTCTAATGAGAAAGTAATCCCTGCCTTTCAAAAAAGGTACTTTTCAGAGTTCTATCAGTTCTGAATGCAGCTTTGGTTTTGGTCTGGAGCATAATGCAATTTAAGGCATCTGATAAATTCTTAGCCATACCTAATTTTTCATCACAAAAAGCAGACCTCACAAATGGGTAGCATTGTTACAAATTATTTTGGAAGCCTGGGTCTGTCAAACAGATAATGTGAATTTGAAAGGTTTCAAACAGTCAGCAAAACAAAATAAAGTGGAAGTCAGGGTTTATATCAAATAAAGACAGTTAACTTTTTCTTTATTCTTGGTGTCAAATCCAACATGGAATATAGTCACTTGAAGAGCAGGCTGAATATTGCAAAAGCTGCTAGGAAACATTAATCAACATTACAAAATGGAAGTTCTATTCCACAATGTTCACACCCCCTTTTAGATACTGTTCACTCGCGTTTGCATAAATTTGTCTGACTCTTTGGTGAATGGATGTTCTATGGACATGCTATGGAAATGCTAATACTCACTTGTGAACAAGGATATTGATGCGCACAACAGAGTATTCACTATTCATAATTACCTGCCATTATTCCCCTGATTTTAAAGATTCGGTCATCCAAACAGGAAGCACATGAGTAATGTGAATAATCACACAACATGAATTGCATCAGTCACATTTAACAGTTTCGGAACAACCTACAGTTTACAAATTTTTCAGACAGACTATTCAGCAAATACTCAGACACAACTTCAGAAACTGGATTGATTCACAAACAGAAAAAAACCCCTAAATTCAAGGGATACTTTATTTGCAATGAATAATTCATTTAATTAATTTTACCAGACACACACATAATGCCTCAAAGATGCAAGCATTAGGCCATGATATGGAGCATTGTGCTGATGTAGCATGGCAAATTTTATGTTCCTAAATAAATATAAATTCTTGCCTAATTGAATACCCTAATCTAGAAAGCCCAGTCTGATTTAACTTCTTTAAATGATAGCCAGCCAGACAATCTTGTTCATTTAACAGTTTTGAAGCAATTTTTCCCCAACCCCAACACAAGACTGAAAAAATATATAATTGTTTCCAGTCTCATATGACAATGGTTTTCTTCCAAGTTTTTATCCTCTGAAATTCTATGAGAAGGAAGGAATCCCCATACTCACCTATTTCTCAGGATCCTTCCCTCATATATTTGTTATTTGGTTGTAAGTCTTTCCAGTGGTCCTCATCATTTAGCAGAGTCATCCATCTGATGTCTAGAGAAACAATAAAACAATAGAAATTTCAAATTTCTCATAGGAATAACCTGAATTGTCATAGTGGATGGATTACATCAGACCAGTAGTCCACCTAGTCCAATGTCCTGTCTTTATGAGACCTGTACCTGATGTTTCAGAAGAAGATCCAAGGAACTCCATGGTGGACAGGAGGAGATTCATTCTAAATCTAATCAAGTTTGCGGCTGAGTTATCTCTTCTGTATTTTAGAGTAAGACTTACTTGCCAGTAATTCCCAGGTTCAATCCTTATTTCTTTAGCTTTTGAACATTTGATAGAGTTCAGGACAGTGTCTGATTTTAATGAGATTGCATATTTTTGATAGCTACTTAGGCTAGCAGTCTTGAATTCATGTAAAAATCTTGAGTGTGTGCTATCTGGTGCTAGGAGCTGCTCCTAGAGAATTTTGCCATAAAATTCAGTGGGAACAGATTCAAGCCGATAGTAACTTGCAACTCTTTGATTTATCAGTTTGTTCCAACACCTGGTATTTGATACTTAGTCTATAGCACTGCTTCGTCTTTGTTGCATGATAAGAAGCTGCGATTTTACCAGACAGGTCAATGGGTAGCCTCTCTGCGTAGCTGAATCAGAAAGGGTTGTGCTCAGTTGGTCTCCAATAAAAGTTGCTCTTTGCATAGCTTAACATTTCCTCACCTTCTAGTAGGTGCATATGACTGCCATCTACTTCCACAATTATCTCCAGTCTGTGCCTTAAAACTGATCAAAAAGGCATTGCATATAAAAGAAAATGAAATACTGGTTCTGGGCAGCAGAAACAGGATTTTCAGCTGACTGTTTAATATTCAGTGTGCCTATTCCTAAAATGTCAGTATGCTTTTAAAATTTCACTACGCATCTGTGCACATCTGTACACTTCATCATCTCCTTGCTAATGTTACATGTTGTGCCTACCAACTGGGAAACATAACCAATTTGTGGAGTCCCCAAATCGGTTACTGAATTTATTGTTTTTACCGGATAAATATACAATCTCCCTCACCTGTCTTTAGCTAAGCAGAACAGAGTTAAAAAAAAACCAGAACACCACTTTCCTCATTTGAATACCTCAGAGGCTGGCAACTCTATAATTCTATTATTTTCTAATGCTTTCTGAAATGAGAATAGCTTATCAGAGAAGCTATACTGTGTAAACCATATTGGATAAGGTCTGCAGGGGTATTTGCTTGAGTGCCTCCATTTTTAAAAAAAACATAAAGCGCTAAAACGCCTTTGTTCTTTGTAAACAGCACAGAGAAGGTGCATTGCGGTTAGGAAATTAAGGACATTTTCACACTGCATCACCAAAACACATTCACCTTGTCCCATCCTTTAGCTGTACAAGAGGCAATACTGCAGGATCTGTCATCTTTTATACATCATGGACCTCCATTTTCATCAAAAAGAATCAGCAATGCTACACTTAAATGAAGGTAACAAGGAAAAGATCCCTCCACTTGATTCAGACATACACTTTATATAATCGCTTCTAGAAAGCCCCTTCCCGAGACTCAAAACTGTAGGTTGAATTAAAAAACACTTGCAATGACTTTCAGATAAGTTGCTTTTCTCAATGAATATGTAAGAGAATCTAAATCAGACAATCATTTTGTTCATATCCCAATAACTGGACAAAAAGGGCATTTCTTCAAAGCAGAATGCGTATTTTTAGAGTGAGATTTAACAGCATCGAGTAATATTTATCTTTGAAATGATAACTGCAGAGGAAGGTGAGAGAAATGTATCAAAAAATAAGAGGAAAAACTATCTTGCATAATGAAAAGATATATGCACAACTGATTTGTTTCTAGAGAAAATTAAAACCACATCTATTTTTTCCGAGGAATGTTTTGATGTCCCAGTTTTATGAATGATTTGTTTAGTCATAATTTTCCTTATTTTATTGTTTAAATTTTGCATTATAATCTCTTCTTTTGTGCTTTGACAACCAACTATCAGCATAATAGTCTTTGGAGCTCCGTGAATGCCAGAGAACAGATGCTTGAAATGAAGTTTGAGCAACTAAAAACTGACAGCATTCTGCTGTGCCATAATATTAGCCATTTAACTCTTTCTCTCTGAAAAAGCTGTAGACTCACTTACATTTTCACCCAGGAATGTTTCATACACCAATTTGGAATAGGAACAATGAAGCAAAATACTGTGACCTCTGTCTCTGGAAGATCAAAGTTATAGTATGTCTCAGGCCACAAGATGAAAGCTCAGTGACCTCGATTTAGTATCTTGTGGACTGAGCCACATCATGAAACCGTCATTCATTTTCTTACACTATCTGCCTGTCTCCACCCAAGATACTCCTAAGGCAAGCTGTGTGCTCTAGCTTTTCATTGCACCTGCTCAGGCTGGATGAAATTCATTCCTGTGCAAAAGGCCAGAACAAAGGCCTTGTGGTGATTTGGGGAATCCATCTGTACAACTCATAAATTCTGTGTGAGGTTATCAACTCTTTGTAAGTAGCTTTACCGAGCTGCAAACTCCATTTTGAATATGCAGCCCTGTGCCTTCTCTGTTGAACTAAACTCCAAGAGATAGAGAGTGCCTGTTTGAACACAGATGGTCCCCCGACAGAGTGCCCATGGGGGGTGGTGTGTTTAACTATGGGGGAGCCTGAGAGATCACCACTGGCCAAGTAGGCAGTGGGGCCGTGGTTTCTAAGTTACAAGGAGAGGGATGCTAGACAGAGAAACTGCACCTCAAGAGTGTGCCCAGGATCCCCATTATGGGGGCAGTGCATGAACTCTGTTCAGACTCCAGAGGTTTAAAGCACATGGGAGTTAGGCTTATGCACCCATTAACACATATTTAAGTGGTTCATTGGCCTTGTGCTGGCTTTCTCCAGGAGTGAATAAATTTCAACCACTTTGCTTGACTTTAGACCCTCATTTTTTGTCATTTACTTCCAAGAGCACTAAAATCTACTAAATTCTTATTCTTTTTAACAAAAAGATTTAGTCAAAAGCAAAGGCAGCCTACATACAATACATCTGCAGCTGTAAATGTTACCGTATTCTGCCTTTAATCTGTCAGTTGTTTTTAAGCAGTAAAAGGAGAGTTTGCAATATGTCTCAAAGAACCTTTGAAGCTATGAGGGAGGCTCATCACACTAGGCAGCTTGTTATACAGTTTTTCTTTTCTGTTGGGTAATATGGGTAAGAGATGGGGAGAAAACTAAGTTTTGCTCTGTAAGAGTTGTCTGAATTCACCAGGGGAAAAATAAGTAACTAAAGTGAAACATTATTCACAGGTGGTGACAGGAACTTAAACAGATCTAGGCAGCCTAACAACCCCCCTCAAGTGCCAGGCCACTGTAGCCTTTGTGGCTTATTCAATTCTACGAGAGGCTGCCATGATACTGCAGGCTTTATGTTTGGGGGTTAGCCATATCACCATTTTTTACCATATACATTAATACACCTCAGTGCAGATAAAGCTATTTTTGGATTCTCTTCCATATGCTTTCAATGGGCATAAATGTTGCAAAGAAAGTGTATAGCCAGCAATTTGGAAAAATAATAAATAATGTAAGGATATGTTTGGAAGGAATCCAGTTACTTATTTATTTATTCATTAAAAGTAAAAAGCAAAATCATCCAACTTCCAAAAAGAAGGGTGTAACAGGGTCTATCAGGCCTCCTCAATCTTCTCCTGGAGGCACTGGCAACCTGACCTGCCATCCCCCACTCAAGGAAACCCCATTCAGACTGAGCCACCAATGAGACTCCCCTCCTGTGGCCTAGAAGTGCTAGGAGGAGACACTGACCAATCGGGAGCCAGCAGACCAGTTAAAGAGTCTTGCCTGTTCTTCTCAGAGGAAGTGTAGCATGAGACTGGAACAGAGCAGGAGTCTTGAACCCCAGGGCCAGGTCAGAGCCTTACCTTCCAGTACTGCAGCTAAGTGCTTGGCTTGGAGTTTTGTTTGGTTGCTTGCTTAAAGGCACAGACAGCCATATTCTGAGTGTTGTTATCCTTAGTTGGCGCTTTATGGCGCAGGCCAAGCTGTTCCAAGCAGGTGGTCATAACTTGTGATTTAAGGCAGGGAGCATGGGCAGCACCATGTCTGGCCCCATGGAGGGTTTACAGAGCATCTCACCTGTGACAAAGTGGTCTTCATCCCAGGGAATTCAATGCAGGATGAAAGCTCTACAAGGATACCTTTGAGATGAGAGCATTGGCCTCTCCCTACAAAACAGGCAGCAATTCTTCCCCTGCACCAACTTTGAACCCCTGCGCCATTTCTGGGACCCCCTTCTTCTCCCATGCAGGGTGACAACAACAGCAGCCTTCCCGTCTTCCCAGCACCCGCCCCGCACAAGAGGGTTCCCTCTTGAGCAATAATAGATGTCCACGTTAACCTTTTATCTGAATTTCCACAAGGCTCACGGAGGCCCCTCACTCAGCCATGGATCCTCAAGCCCCATGGGGTGCTCTATGGTCCCAGCAGGAACAGTGCCCTGGAGGCAGCCCAGCATCCCTCTGCACAGGGTGGAAGCAGCCTATGGGATCAGTCCCCCAACCTGCAGAATAGCACACATCTGGCACATAGAGAAATGGACACGGCGATCATCCACTAGGACCTTCAGACTCTCTTTCCATTCGTCCGCTGCTGTTGAAACATCTCCTTCCGCAGACAGCTTTTTTCCCCTCTCACAGAAGTCAGTTGTTAACCGATGAACCACACATTGTCAGAAATGGTGATCTCAGTTAGAAATTATCTGGAGGGAACTGGTGGGAGTAGAATTTGAAAATAGATATGATGGTGCAGTACATGCAGAGAGCATGTATTATACAACACACGGTTCTTCTACCGAACCTTTCAGCCCTCAAACAGATGATTTTTTTTGGCATGACTCAGCAATAAAGGTTTTGTTTTTACAGATTCTCCTCTCCACCTGGGCAGTCAGAGGGATGAAAACCTAGCAGAACCCTATGGAAAGGGAGAGTGTCACATCTGGGGAATCACTCTCACTCTCCTGTGAAAACCCCTCCATAAGACTTCAACAAGGATATGGGTTCATACATGGGGAAGTGATGGCTGCTCTTCCAAATATTGTCCTCCTAACTCTACAAGTTATCCCAGAGAGAATTTACCTTATGATCCATGTTCTTCTGTGTGCTGTGGAACAATCTCCAAATGGAAATATAGTGGCATCTGCTGCAGGAGAAAGACTTGGCAGAATGGATCTGTGGGCCAGGAGGGGCTAAGGAGTGTAGAGCACTAGTACAGAAGAGCAGGGAATTTGCATAAATGGTCCTGCCTGCTATATGTGTTCAGAGAATGTCTGATATTCAGAATGTCAGAGGATATGTAAGGTTTGGAAGCTGACCTCCTGCTTATTCTGGATGTAGCTGAGGATACCTAAACCCAAACAATGACAGGGAAACTCTGGGAGGTGGTAGATGCTTAAAAAAAAGAAAAGAAAAGAAAAGACCAATCCCAAAGACCAACAGTAGTTCAAAACAAAAACAAACTCATGTACAGTATATGCTATGAAAATTAATCATTTTAGCTGTTGGGAGAACTGAATCCAAGCTAATGGGGAAAGTTCAATCTTCCATAATATTCACCATCAATTCCAAATCCAATGACTTGTCAACTCCACTGTGTTCTGAGAACTTGCCAGGAATCTAGTTTTAAAGTAAAACTCATGAGCTGCCTGGATGAGTTTATTCTGAAAAACAATATAGTTAATGTCACTCAGTGCACTTAGTATTTTAAATACAAAGCAAAGCCAGCTATTAATAACCAAGTGACCTTGAAAAATTTGGGTACCACTGGCAAGAGTATGTGAACTTAATACATTTTAGAATGGATATGTTGCTTTGTGGGATTAAATAATTAATTTAAAGGGACAGATTGAATTGAGCTGGGGGTTGAGCACATTGGCTGTGGATGGGGTACTTCTGTTCCTGCCACGTCTTCACTTTGAAAACATTCCATGGGCAGTATTTGCAGATAAGAGCAATGCTAAGAAATCTGGGTAAGAGGTGAAAGAAATATTTGACTCAGACGCCTCTGATAGATATCCTTCATTTTCTGTTGAAATCACAGGGCTACATGCACTGAAGTTGATATAGGGGGGTGCCCAACCCAGCCGAACCCAGCAACTAGAGGGAATTCATGCAAAGCAAAAGTACAGTCTTCACGTGTCTTCTGCCACCATAGCTATATCCCTTGCACAGGCAGAGCTCCCTAATTTTGGGCCAGAGCAGGCTGCCCTCGTGGAGAGGAGGTTGAGGTGCTCAGCACAGGCTGAACCTTTCTGTACTAGATTTTCCACCTTAGGAGCCACCTGCCAAGGTGTAGCATCAGTGAAAGGACCCATAATGCTTCACTGAACCAGTATCCATTCTTGATTACTTTCAGATAATATCCACTTGTTGCTGAGTTAATGAAAAGGAGTTGGCCCAGGAACAGTCTAAAAATAAACAAACAATAAAAAAAAGCAAGCAGCAGAACCTGGGTTGAGGTGAAGGATTGTTGGACTAGCAAGTGGTTTGCATGAAACATATAACGCCAGCAAATAAAATAAATAAATAAAACTCACTGGTTTGGACAAAAGGAAAATGGTAGTCCTCCAGCTGTGTATCTGAGATTTTGGATGATGCTCCAGTCCTGTACCACAGTGACCAATGATATAGAAAGGGAAATTAAATCAAATGTAATAGAAATTGATATGACAGTCTATTAGAATTACAAGGCAGAACTCAGCTGGTCTAAATTATCATAGTTCCGTTGACTTCATTAGATGTATGAGAAATTACATCTACTAAGGAGCTGCCCCATAGTGTACATTTGTAAGCCAATGGATAGCTACAGTAGCCAGAGAGTTAAAATAAACTCCAAACTCTAGTTCAGTTCAAGTCCATTTCCTCAGGGCCAGCTGTGTTAACATAAAGAAGATTCTAACACAAGATCAAAGTAACAAAGAACATTTAGTAACAATCATCAGAGAGCTTTCCAGCATTCAGCAAAGTGCTAGGGGACAGGATGCACCTGTCCTATTAGGAAGCCTTTCTTGTTACAGCTTTCTTCTTTCTTTTATAGCCCCAGAGTATATCGCCTCTGTAAAAGGTATGGGATATGAGTTCTACTTGGAACCCCTTGGGATAATGGAACTTAAGGAGTATCCTATACTTCAGCATAACGGGACAGCTGCAATAACTGCTAGAAAAGAGAAAAGGGGTCAATATCTTTTCCCCATATGTAAAGCATATTGTTTAGTAGTAAGAGCTTGCTTGAGCTTGGTATTGGGCAGTGAATGTTCTGCAAGAATAGAATGTAATTCATCTTTAAATAGACTGAAGAAAGATTTTTTGCTAAGTTATGAGTATCTTTCATTGGTCAACTTAATACACTGTACTGAAAAAGTATTGTACCCTACTATCTGTAAAATGAACTAGGAGGTGGGTTGGAAGAGAAGAGGAAGTCTCTGTTTCTACTACAAAATATGCCACCACAATTTTCACTAATGGGTATCCTTGTTCGTAGTCTAAGAAAAAAGGCCAGGTATTGACTGGGAATGGAGTCTGAACTACCATCTCTTGCCTAGAACTGGTACCTCCAGGTCAAGGAGAAGTCATATTGGTGGGACTCTGTGGGAAAGCTTGCATAACTGTTGCCTATGCCATAACTGTGAACTTATAAAATCACTTCCGTTTCCAGAGCTGTCAACCTGCCTTTTTTGATGAGCACCAAAATTCATGCAAAAAAGTTGTAAGTCCAATAATAATTTAAATGTATCAGATTCTATATTTGTGAATATAGAAAGGATTTCAATTTGTATGAGAAAAAAGAAAGAGGATTTTAATTGGATATGATCTTTGTTTCTAGACAAATATATTCAATGTATTAGAAAATATATATTATGAATAATGCTTCATTTCCTTTTAAAAATCTATATTGATGAAAGGCTAAGTTCTCTGAACTTTTACTTGGTTCATGCACATACAGTTACATGCTGAATCAACTGATCCAGTGTGTTCCTCTCTTTCCATTCTCCTTTTTCCCCAAGTCACCCCATCGCCATGCCCTCTTGAAACTCTCAGTCAGTAATCTGGGGCTAGGAAGTAGGAATTTTGACATAAGTAAAGGCTGATTGTTCCCTCCATTCCCACCGGCATCTCCATTCTTTTCCATTCTTCCTCTCTGAACTTCTGCTTCAGTTCTCCCTAACCTTAGCACCTTCCCTTTTTTATTCCTCTCCAACTTATCCCACTACTCCCTTTCTTCTTCTTCTGTTACTTCTCTCTTCCCTTCTTATATTTCCCCCAGTCACTCTTCCCCAGGATCCCAGCTTCCTCCTTTACCCCTCCCAAAATTTACTCCCCTCAGCCATAGCTATTATATAGGGTCAAGACGGGGAGAGAGAGCTGATGCCCCTAGTATGGGACCTGACCTGTCTTTCCCTTCAGAGAACAGTGGGAGCTGCAAGTAGAGGAGAGTGGGTATGTATCTTCTTTCTTTCCTCTCACCCTTGAGGTGAGAGGGGAAGGAGCCAGTGGCTGGGTCTCCCTCTCCTGTTGGTGGGGAGACAAATCATCCTTTATTGAACAAAAGGCAGATAGGGATTTCTCACTGGAAACCACTTCTTCTCCTGTCAGGTCATCAGGTGCTGCTGTTTCTCCACCTATTCGTAGGAAGGCTGGAAGCCCCAGAAACTACTTAAACAGGCACCAGCTCCTCCTGCTGCTGCCACTTCAAATTCCTCTACCTGGGAAGGCCTCTCTTCAGTAACCATTGAGGAGTGAGAAGTCTTCACCACCTGGGCTCCCCAAGTCCAGTGAAAGGGAGAATAAGAGCTCTCCCTTACTCTTACGCCTGAATGGGACTTTGTGGGGGGAGTAACTGCACCCATGTGAACTGCAGGATCAGGCACTTAGAGCCTGTTCTAAAGCTCTTCAGGTTCTTTGTCTGTAATAAATAATATGACATCAATCTAATGGTATGTATGTGTATTAGCACGTCACTAATAAAGTTCATCCAGTACTTGTTAGATGAATTAGGAGGCGTTAATGAAACACATTAATGATGCAATCTGCTATACTGCTTAGAAAAGCTGGAGTTTTAAGGATCCCTGGTTTCTATTCTTGGGTCTCACTGTGTTACCTATAGCAATATGCTAAGGGACCAATTATATAAAGCACTTAAGTACATACGACACTTGAATCATCTGCCCAAGTCCCATATATCATATCATATAGCTTAAGCACATTCTTATGTACCTTTCCTGAACAGGGATGTTTTCCTGAATCATCCTTACCTTATATGTGTAACTTTTGCACAGACTTCTTCATTGCCCTTCTCCAAAGCCTAAACCCCCCAGCTTCCATAGAAAAGCACCTGGCGACCCAGAGTTCAATCATTAAGGATTTTTAGCAAGGATTGCACAGTTTTAACTTCCCCATTAACAAGTCCTAAAGAACAAAAGGAATTAACTTAATTCTCAAATACTAACTTTATGCTAAAGAAACATAATAAATAATAACTTAATTTTTACAACATAACATGGCTACTTCATAAGCCACATACATTATCTTCACAGTTATACATAAACATAAATAAAGAAAACAAATTAAATCTAAACGGATCAGTCCCACAGAACACAGTGAGAAGAAACTCAGAGTTCCCAAAAGTTTAGATTGAGTTCACTTGAGTCTCAGTTAGAGCCTTTGATCACCAAATCTATAGTGTGCTGAGTCAAAAGCAACATCTTTCCTCCACTTGCTCATAGACACCTTCAGCTGAAATCCATGCAGACTCTTCCTCCTCCTCATCTTAACTCAGTTAACCAATTAACGAACCACTCAGTTAAGTCTATAGATTTACATGTGCTGCTCCACTTATCCATCTGCAAGTGGATATACTGCTTCCCTACCTTCTAGGAATGTTGTCAAGCTTAATGTTATGCAGGGAATCCATTATCTTCTATTGTAGGTTTTTCTACATAACTAGTACCTCATGTTAAAGAAAAATCTAAGTTTAAAATAGTGTTTTAGAGAATAACTATTAGCTTCCCACCACTGCTACTCATCTTTTCCCTTCTTCTAAGTATGGCTTTAGGACTAGGTTTTTCAAGGCAAAGATTATTTTTATTTGTGCACCTTGTACTTTGCAGAGCACATTGTTGACACTTAAATAATAATGATACAAAATAAAAGTACTGAAATAGAAAGGAAGAACATGCCATAAATTGGATGCCTCCCATATTTCTGTATGGAGGTCTATTGCAAGCTCTGTCAAAAAAATTTTGTGCCAACCCACATATTTCATAAACTATTCAAACTACAGTGGGCAGCAGGCAAGGACATTTTGCTTCAGTACTTTCATTTGCTTATCACAAAAATCTCTTAATGAAAATTCTTTTTGGCACTCTGACTAGCAAAATACAGAAGAAATCACTTAATGTCGGGATCTAATTTAGAGTATCTTAGATGTCTTAACAACCCATTAGAAAGATTAGTTATGAAATCCATGTCAACATTACCCAATAACACATGTATCAAAGTAAGAACAGGGTACACATTTTATGCATTCAGAGTTACTTATTTAAGTGATTTCCACTTATAATTAAATTTCCTACAGTTTCTGGCAGAAATAAAATTGCATCTATTGCTGTTAATATATTTGCCACTCAGTTTTGGCAGCTTCGATCAGCTTTGTCATTTCAGGCATTGGGTGGTTTTTATATCGATTCACGCATTAATCAGAACACATTTTTATTTCAAAATTAGCATACCAAAATGGTTCTTTGAGTTATCATGCAAATATGTTCTATCAAAGACTAAATTAACATTTTACTGCTGTTAACAAGAGGCAGTACTTCAGAGAAAATTCAGATGAAGGTGCCAAACTTTCCATATTTCCAGCTGCTTAAATTTCAGGGTGCTTAATCTCTATGGACCCAATAAAACACCTCCTAAAAAAATAATACTGATATTCAGGGAGCAAATGAAGCCTTGGACTGCTCAAAAACCTTACTGTGCCTCCAGCAGTGAATTAAAGTACAACAAGATCATCTAACTGGGCTAATAAATTACATACCCATTGGTGAACAAAGCAATGCAGATAACAGCAGGTAAGAGTCTCTCTCTCCTATTCCCCAAACCCTTTATCTTTTCAAACCTCTTCTAATTTCAGAGATAATGTAAGAAGAGAAAAATCCACAAAATCCTGTTGTCCTACCACAACTGAATAATGTTATTTCATCAGGGAAAAGAGTGGAAAGAAAAACAGTAAGATAATATTCTGTTCTCTTTCCATTCTCTGCAGATACAATCTGATAACCTTTATATAAAGCAACCCTTCGGTATCAACAGTGAGGATTGTGCATTAGTGTTTAGGCAGGAGAAATGCTGATTCCCAACCTAAAGTGGTTCAGGAAAGTGGCAAATATTATAATTTTATCTTGCCTGTAAACACATAATCAATACACGCAACTCATACTGCCAGAATCTGCACGCCAAATTCCATTCAACTGAAGTTCAACTACCTTTCTTTACTTACATGATGAGATCAGGATGTAACAATGTAACAGAAAGGCAAAGGAAACATTTCTATTGATGTTGCAGAGACTCTGTTTAGCGTCTTCTAGCTACGTGCTAGATGGTTTGCCAGAAACTGAATAGTGACTGAAGATGGTGGAAGGGAGTTAGAAGGAAGTTTTCTCGTTTCACATGGGAATGACTTATTTCCATATAACATTATGCAGCTACTGGGAAAATGCTGTACTGTTTATTTCTTTATTTAGATTTAAATAATGAAGCTGACCATCCAAGGCAGTAGGTGCCCTCAGCAGCATTAAAATCATTTCCAAAGGAACATGGCTGGCTGGCTTGCCAGACAAGCACCTACCCCTTTTATCTTCTAGTAAGCCAGCCCCAACCTTCTCTAAAGACCCTATCCAACAGGTATCTTTTGCAGCACGCCCAGAAAGCCATCATAGTCAAGCTATTTAGGATGGATGGGGAGTATGTTCTAGAATCCTGGAGTCTTCACACAGAACTCCCTGCCAACTTCCCCCCAGTACTTAATGTGCAATGAAAGAGGAGCCCCAGGCTCAAGCTGGGCAGCTGGAGAGTGGCAGCTGCTGGCTGGGAGTCCAGTTCCGAAGGCAGGGCCGCCATCAGCAGCAGTGGAGAAGTAAGAGAGGCGTGGTGCGACGCACTGCCGCCATTACTTCTGCTGCTGATAGCGGTGCTGCCTTCAGAATTGGGTGGCTGGAAAGTGATCACTGCTGGCCAGGAGCCCAGAGGTACCGGGGCTATGAACTGCCAAGCTTAGAGGTGCTGGGGCTCAGCACTGGCAAGCCCTGCACAATTTAAGTAGTGCTACCCTCTCTCTTTTATAGTGAGGGGGATCTAGATGGGGCACCCCTGATGATTGCAGCTGTGGCAATATATCACAGGGAGAGAGGCTCTCAGGCACGCTGTTCCCAGGCCATTTAGGACTTTACAGGTCATGACCTGCCCCTTGAATTCCACCCGGAGACCAATGAACAACCAGTGCAGATTCGAGAGTACTGGTGTCACATGCTCCCAGTGAGCTCCCTGCGCAATAATCAATCCACTGTGTTCTGCACCAGCTTGATTCTCCAAACGGTTTTAAAGTCAAGAGATCATTGCAATAGTTTCATGGTGAGGTGACGAAGGCTTGACAAACAGTGGCAAGGTCCACATCCAGCAGGAAAGGTCACAACCTCCTAGCCAGACACAAATTATGAAAAGCTGACCAGGCTATTGCTGTAATATGATTGTCAAACTGCAGGTGGGGGTCTAGAATCACACCTAAGTTGTGAACATTATTCATAAAATCATAGAATACTAGAGTTGGAAGGGACTTCAGGAGGTCATATAGTCCACCCTCCTGCTTAAAGCAGGGCTAACCTCAGCTAAATCATCCCAGCAAGGGTTTTCTCAAGTCGCATCTTAAAAACCGCTAAAGATGGAGATGCCACCATCTCCCTAGGTACCCCATTCCAATGCTTCCCCACCCTCCTAGTGAAAAACTTTTTCCTAATGTCCAACCTAGACCTCCCCCACTGCAACTTGAGACCATTGCTTCTTGTTCTGTCATCTGCCACCACTGAGAACAGCCTAGCTCCATCCTCCATCCTCCCTTTCAGGTAGTTAAAGGCTGCTATCAAATCCTCCCTCATTCTTCTCTTCTGCAGACTATAGAGGCTAGTTCCCTCAGCCTCTCCTCATAAGTCTTGTGCTTCAGCCTCCTAATTATTTTTGTTGCCTCCACTGGATTCTCTCCAACTTCTCCACATCCTTTTTGTAGTGGGGGGCCCAAAACTGGACATAATACTCCAAATGTGGCTTCACTAGTGCTGAACAGAGGGGAATAATCGCTTCCTGTGATCTGCTGGCAATGCTCTTACTAATGTAGTCCAATATGCTATTAGTCTTCATGGCAACCAGGGCGCACTGCTGACTCATATCCAGCTTCTTATCCACTGTAACCCCCAGATCCTTTTCTGTAGAACTGCTGCTTAGCTCGTCGGTCCCCAGTCTGTAGCGGTGCATGGGACTCTTCCGTCCTAAGTACAGGACTCTGCACTTGTCCTTGTTGAACCTCATCAGATTTCTTTTGGCCCAATCCTCCAATTTGTTTAGGTCCTTCTGTATCCTATATTTCCCTTCCAGGGTATCTACCACTCCACCTAGCTTAGTGTCATCTGCAAACTTGCTGAGGGTGCAATCTACCCCCTCTTCCAGATCATTAATGAAGATGTTGAACAAAATCGGCCCCAGGACCGACCGCTGGGGCATTCCACTTGTGACCAGCTGACAGCTAGACATGGAGCCACTGGTCACTACTCATTGAGCCCTGTGCTCTAGCCGGTTCCCTATCCATTTTATAGTCCTTTCATCCAACCTATACTTTTTTAACTTGCTGATAAGAATACTGTGGGAGACTGTATCAAAAGCTTTGCTAAAGCCAAGGTATATTACGTCCACCACTTTCCCCACATCCACAGAGCCAGTCACCTCTTCATAGAAAGGAATCAGGTTGGTCAGGCATGACTTGTCCTTGGTGAATCCATGTTGACTGTTTCTGATCACCTTCCTCTCTTTTAAGTGCCTTAAAATGGATTCCTTGAGGACCTGCTGCATGTTCGAGCAGTATTTTTATAATCCTCCCTAGTCATCTGACCAAGCTTCCACTTCTTGTAAGCTTCTTTTTTGTGTTTAAGCTCAGCAAAGACTGCTTTGTTAAGCCAAGCTGGTCGCCTACCATATTTGCTATTCTTTCTGCACATTGGGATGGTTTGTTCCTGTGCCCTCAATAAGGTTCCTTTAAAATACAGCCATCTCTCTTGAATTCCTTTCCCCTTCATATTAGCCTCCCAGGGGATCCTGCCCATCAGCTCCCCGAGGGAGTCAAAGTCTGCTTTTCTGAAGTCCATGGTCCATATCCTGCTGTTCTCCTTTCTTCCTTTTGTCAGGAACTCGACCATCTCATGGTCACTGCTGCCTAGGTTGCCACTCACTTCTATTTCCCCTAACAAATCTTCCCTGTTTGTGAGCAGCAGGTCAAAAGGAGCACGGCCCCTCATTGGTTGCTCCAGCACTTGCACCAGGAAGTTGTCTGCAACACTCTCCAAAACTTCCTGGATTGTTTGTGCTCTGCTGTATTGCTCTTCCAGCAGATATCAGGGTGATTGAAGTCCCCCATGAGAATCAGGTCCTGTGAACTGGAAACTTTCTCTAGTTAACTGAAGAAAGCCTCATCTACCTCGTCCTCCTGGTGGTCTATAAGAGACACCCACCACAACATCACCCTTAATGTTCTTGCTTCTAAGCTTAACCCAAAGACTCTCAACTGGCTTATCTTCAGTTTCATACTGGAGCTCAGAACAATCATAGTGCTCTCTTACATACAGTGCAACTCCTCCACCCTGTTGCCCCTGCCTGTCCTTCCTGAACAGTTTATAGCCATTCATGACAGTGCTCCAGTCGCGAGAGTTACTCCACCAAGTCTCAGGCCTGGTCTATACTTACCTCCGAGATTCGGCTGCAGTCGACGGGAGATATGCAAGCAACGTAAAAAACTTCCGTAACTCATGTCAACTTCACTGGTTCTGTTCTGCGCGCCATCCACACTGCACTGTGCCGATGGGAACAGCGTTCCCCTTGACACAGTGCTATGCCAGTTTCAGATGTGGTTTTCCTAGGTCGATTTCTGGATCAATTGAGCAGTCTTCACAGACCGCTCAGTCGATCCAGAGAAATCAATCTGATGGTGGCAAATTTGCCGCCGTCAGTATAGACGTAGCCTCAGTTATTCCAATCACGTTGTAGTTTCTTGACTGTGCCAGGACTTTCAATTCCTCCTGATTGTTTCCCAGGTTTCTTGTATTTGTATATAGGCACTTGAGATAACTAGCCAATTGCCCTACTTTCTCAGAATGAATCAGGAGGCCTCCCCTGTTGAACCCTCCTCCTGCTTCCTCGTGGTGTCCCACTTCCCCACTTACCTTCGGGCTTAGGTCTCCATCCCCCATCGAACCTAGCTTAAAGTCCTCCTCAGTAGGTTAGCCAGCCTGTCTGTAAAGATACTCTTCACTAATACTATTAACTAATGGCAGCATATTTCCTTCAATCAAATGGTCTTATATTACATCCACCATCTCCTCCAGCTGCTTCCCCCCAATCTGCCGTCATCACCTCAGTCTGACCCGGATTGAGTTTCTGCCAACTCACTCTCATCCATGTGCTAATCTGAACCAGAAACTGGCTGAAGTACTGAACTGCATCATCCAAATCAAAGGAGACAGACGTATAAAGTTGGTTGTGATCAGCATGCTGAAAATCCTGTACTCCCTGTCTCCTTACTAAGGCTTCTAATGACCTCATATATATGTTGAGCAAGAGGGCTGACAGAATGGCATCCTGTGGGACTTTGCCCCTGAGAGATCTTCGAAAAGAGGAGTAATTGCTCACAACAACCCATAAAAGAAAAGGAGGAAACCACTAACAAGCAGTCCTGCCCACTCTCACCAAGCTCTGCAGACTAGGCAGCAACACTCCAGGATCAATGGTACTGAAGGTAGACAGTATATCTAAAACAACAGCATGGACACCCAGTTGTCATCAAGTGTCAGGAGGAGATCACTGGCCAATGCGACCAATAAAATCTCTCTTCCATATCCAGGTCTATACCCAGTTCTGCTGGCCTCTTCTCTGAGGTCTCAATTCAAGAAGGTACTTCAGTATGTTCATAATTTTAAGCAAGTGAGTAAGCCCACATATTTCAATTGGACGGCACATATCTTAAAGTGATGCCTACTTGTAAGAACTGCCTTAAATCTGGGCCCTAAAGGTAAAACTACCTCATTTTGCTCAGTTTAGCAATATGGAAGTATAAAAGGAAGAAAGGTTTTTCTCACTACAAATAAGCAGTGAAACGTATTTGAAAATTATGCTTTTTAATTAAAAAACTGCATTTCAGATTCTGCTGCAAATAGCAACCATCTGGATTTAAAATAAATAAATAAATACAGGTCCTCTGAAACACTAACAGCATGGAAGCCTAAGTAAAAGACAAGTTTCTAGCCTGTGTTGGCTTAGCAGCTCAAAGACAGACTTTAATATTTAAACAATGTATTTAATTTTTAACATTAAATATTAACATACTTGTAATTTAAAAACCTCAATATTTCACTGTTTGCTCATGCAGAGAAGAGATTCTTACCTTTCTAATTTTCAGAGGGCAGGGCTGAGCATAACATAAAGTTTCCTTTATGTACTAAGAGCAAGATGAAAGGACCTTTGGCTTCTCTAAAGGGGAACTTTAGTGCTGGAGCAAACTTGATGGAACAGTCTACTTGACCAGTCTTTTTCATTAGTATTTAGACTGAGTATTTAGACCCATAGAATGCCAGCAGCCAGATTTCAGGAGGAATCAAGGATAAGCAGTTTAGGCGCTTTTTAAAATCCCAATAGGTCTGCATCAATAGGTGCCTAAATCCCTTTGAAAATCTGGACCTAGGTGCTTTCCAACTCAGAGGACGATATAGGGCCTGATCCTGTTCCTTGTAGTCATTCCTAACTATGCAGATTATAAAACGCTACCAAACCAGAATGATAGGACTTTGTAGTGTTTTGTACAGTTGTGAGACATTGTAAAAGGTACCAGACTGTGGGAAATCAGGCCCATGATTCCTTCCCCAAAGCATACATCTAAAAAGACAGACGAAAGGTGGAGAAAAGGAGTACAACTTACCATTCAAGGGACCATGGCAATGATATGCATACATCTTGTTAACTGCATGGTTATTATTTTCTTCCCTGCATTCCTTTCCCCCTTCACAACCTCCAGAATTCAGGCTTCATGGCTTTTTTCTCAGGTGAGCATGAAAGGGGATCAATTTTTATGAATTTACCAAGTTGCCAGTTAGATTTTAATTCTGAATCTAACAAACTAGTTTTGTCAATAGTATAAGTGTTATAGCCAATACAGGATAACCCCTTTTACAGAACTCAGGGAGCATTAGCTTATTAATTTTAACACTAGGTTCTTTTCAGATCAACCTTTCATGTGAACAGAATTTCTGATATCAGGACACATAAGTATTCTTAACTCACCGACAGTTTACTAATTCAAGCAGAACAACGCTGGTATACAGTCAGCAGTTTACCACTCAACCAATAGTCAATAGTGTAGTCACAACCAAAGTTCTAGGTGCTACTATAACCACAATACAGTCTTGAAAGCACTGATCACGGGCAGTAGTTGAGGCTCAGCACTTAAACCTGGGGTGTCAAACTCACTTTCTATGGCGGGCCACATTTAAATTAGATTCAGTTGAAAGGGGCCACGCATACAATAAACACTAAAACACCACATACTCTATACTCTCCGCCGAGAAATCTCCACGCATGGTGAAATTCGGCAGCAGAGTAGGGGAGTGGGACACACAGCAAGGACTCACAGGCATTCACGGACTCCACTCTCCGCCGTTAAATCTCATTGCAGGGTGAAATTTGGCGGCAGAGTGCGAGAGTCCGACGGCCTTTTCCTTTCGGAGACGAGATCTCGCGGTAACACGCGCCGATGCGAGATCTCGCACACTTTTACTGAGCTTGGCTCAGAAGAAACTGCTGGCCCGGATAACACAAGGTGGCGGGCCGGATTCGGCCCAGGGGCCTTGTGTTTGACACCTGTGACTTAAACCAAAGAACAATACAAATTACCAAGATTTCTTATGACATTTACTTATGATCATCAGCTCTCAATTCTCTAATATCTAACACATTTATCACAATTAGAAGTATCCACATGTCCATAGGCTACTTTTCAGAATGTGGTTCCTACTGCTCGAATGCACTGGTACAAAAGGGACAAGTTTAGAGTATTAAAAGCAATTACTTAACGTTATTTTTTCAAATCTCAGGTTGGCTAATTTACTTGGATTTACAAAGGAGGTTAAAAATGTAAAATATTATTCCTTCAGGTCTCACTAGAGAGTGTAGACTTAGCAAGATACTCTATAGTTACTTATATTAAATAACAGAAAGGGAAATACAAATGAAATCTCACCACTTCTCATCCTCTTAACCCTGAGATGGGGGAGAATCCTTTTCATACAGCTGGTCTGTGTGTCGGTAGCATTTAGTATTCTGCAGCTTCTTCTTGGGTTCAGTCAACTCCCTAGGTCTTTGGGTACTGCTGAGCCACAGCCTCCCCACTAGGCCTGCTGGCCCTCAAGTGAAGCCTGTTACACCCATGTTGAAAGAGGAATCAGTCTAGTATGCTTCTATGGAGTTATTAAAAGCATAAGCAAATAAATATGAAACAAATAATTTTAAGTAAAATATGTCACTAATTGACTTCCAGTTTCCTTAAGTTAATCAAATATAACACAATCCAATGATCAAATCTAGGTTGCAACTGAAATTCAATCAATATATCAATGGTTCAATTTATCTGGCTTGCCAATTACCACAATGAGAAATTAATCCATTTATAAAGTTAACAGGAGAATTACTTCAATACTTCACAGGAAAGTGAAGAAAAGGCATTTTTCCTGAAGTTTTAATCAATTGGGCTAAGAGTCTGCTAAATTAAGAAGCTGACACTTGCCTTCATTTTAAGGAAGTATAACTCTTAGAATAATTTCTTTGTAGTTTCCCACTTTGGTTTTCCACCTTAAGGTTCTCTGAGCATATAACCTATGTGAGACTCTGTTTACTTACCTTATTCCTCCTCCCACACTCGCACACTCCCACAGTTTCTCCATATTTCTGACACTTTTACACAGATGCAGAAGGGATTCTTAAATCAGGCACTTAGCAGTTTTGGAATAACACATTTTTAATCCAGACTGAGCAATTACATTGTTTTAGTGTCTACCTTGGGAAACAGCATCTCGCTCTCACACACACACACTCTACTGGAATACTGGAGAATACAGATGTCTCTGAAAGCTGCTTCAACCATTTCTTTAGTAATACTAACTTAAACATTTGACCAACCCCAAACACTCTGGCCTAAACCCAAATATAGCCTATGTTCCTTGCACACTAATTTCTAACTTCAACTACCAGCATCCTGAGGTTCATCACCTCCAAAACATGAGCAGTTCCTTCAGCTGTAATTTCAGATATCTAAATGTAATAAGAGCTTTGTCCCTCACGACCCTATTTCTTCTGTTGATCAAGCCTGCTATGAAATCACAATCTTGCAGCAACAGCATTGGTCTTCTTCCACAGAAATGAATGTGATGCTACAACTTCAGTGGTACTTCATAACAAGAGCAAATGATATATGAAGAAGGGGAGAAGATCTGTAATGGAGTATGGACATTTGGACTGCAAGTCTCCAGTCCAAATCCAGCCCAGGTTGTTTGTTTGATGCTCAATGGGAAAGGAGTTTCTCTCTTCAATTTCTATTAGTTTGTACTTTGGGCACCTATTACCACATCTGGCAATGATTCATTGTGAATCTCAGCAAAGAGATAGGCCACAAAGAGGTAATGAATACTGAAATATCCTCTCATCTATACAGATGCCCCTTTCAGAAGCTTAAACTTTCCCCTCAATGTTCTAGATATTTTATAGATAAACAGAAGGCTTTGATGTCTAGAACATTCTATATTACTTCTTTCATGAACACAAAAATGGCATAAAACATTTACAGATTAAAAAAGAATACGTAAAAGAGAAGATGGGCTGGGAAGGAAGAAGCTCTTGTTTAAATTCAAATCCCTTCAATAACTAGCAAATGTGGCATGGAAAAGAAAGAAAGAAAGTAAAAGATTAATGAGATATGTAGCTCTGATGTGCTGCCAATATTTTAACAAGGAGCTCTTTCAAAATGGTTTCCTTTTTTCAGTGATACGTGTGACATATGCTGGGTTAAAATGCTCAGCCCATGCACCTACGCACCACACTAGCAATACATCAGTTCCATGTCTCTTTCCTCCCACAAATATCCATCAATTGCATACCCCTTTTCCACCCCATACATATCCATCAGACTGGAATTGTGCCTTATTTCTAATTTGAATTTGTCTGGCTTTAGCTTCCAGCCATGTGTTCCTGTTATGTCTTTCTTCACTCAATGAAAGAGCCCCCTTTATTACCCAGCACTTTCTCCCCATGAAGGTACTTGCATACTGTAATCAATTAAATTGTTGATCTTTTTTGATAAACTAAGTAGATTGGGCTCAAGTCCCTCATTGTAAAGCTTTTTTTCCAGAACACAGATCAATTTGTAGCTCTTCTCTGATCCTTCTCCACTTTTTGAACATTCTTTTTAAAATGTGATCACCAGAATGAAGTGGTATTGGTCTCACCAATGCCATATGCAAAAGTAAAATCACCTTCTTGCTTCTACCCAATGTTCCCTTGTTTATAGATTCAAGAATCATATTAGTCCTTTTTTTCCACAGCATCACAGTGACAGTGTGTTAGGCTGTGGCCCCTAAATCCTTTTCAGAGGCACAGCTTTCCAGGATACAGACAGTCCCCCATTCTGTAGGAATAACCTGCATTCCTTGTTCCTAAATGTATAAATTTGCATTTGGCTGTATTACAATACATTTTATTTAGATTACCAAGCAATTCAGATTGCTCTGTATAACTGTTCTGCCCTCATCATCTACTCTTCTGACAATTGTTGTCATCCACAAATTTTATCAGAAATGGTTTTGTAATTTGCCTATATCCAAAATAAGAAATAACCTGATGTGAAGAAAAGATAGGAATAGTAAGAGGCCAATATTCATCTTTAATGACCTTAAAATCAGAAAGGAATCCTACAAAGAGTGAAACAAGGACAAATTTCTAAGGATGAGTACAAAAAAAAAAGGTCAATCAAGTAGAGGCAAAATCAGAAAGCTAAGACACAAAATGAGTTACTCCTAGGGACATAAAATGCAATAAAGAAAGGTTCTTTAAATACATAAGGAGCAAGAGAAAGATGAAGGACAGTGTAGGTCCTCTATTTAGTGAGGAAGGATTGCTAATAAAGAATACCATCAAAAAGGCTGAATTGTTTAATGCCTATTTTGTTTCAGTCTTCACTGAAAAGGTTAATTGCGACCAGATACTTAACACAATTAATATTAACAGCAAGGAGGAAGGAACACAAGCCAAAATAGTGAAAGAAGAGGTTAAAGAATTTTTAGATAAGCTAGATTTATTCAAGAGGCAGGGCCTGATGAAATTCACCCTTTGGTGAATAGGTAAAGGAACTAGCTGAAGTAATCTCAAAACAGTTAACTATTACTTTTGAGAGCTCATGGGGGACATATAAGGTTCCAGAGGACTGGAGAAGGATAAACATATTGCCACTTTTTAGAAAGGAGAACAAAAAAGACCCAGGCAACTAGAGTCATCCTAAATTCAATATGTGGAAAGATACTGGTATTCAAGGTTTTCATTAATGATTTGGATAATGAAATAGAAAGTATGCTTATAAAATCTGCAGATGACACCAAGCTGGGAGGAGTTACTAGCACTTTGAAGGTGAGGACAAGCATTCAAAATGACCTAATCAAATTGGAAAATTGGTCTAAAAATCAAGGAGATGAAATTCAATAAAGACAAATGCGAACTACCACTTTAGAAAGAAAATATCAAATGCACAACTATAAAATGGGGATTAATTGTATAAGCAGTAGTACTGCAGAAGAGGATCTGGGAGTTAGAGTGGATCACAAAATGAATATGAGTTAACAATGTGATGCAGTTGCAAAAATGGCTATTATCATTCTGGGGTGTCTTAACAGGAATGCCATATGTAAGACATGGAAGGGAATTGTCCAACTCTACTTGGCACTAGTTAGGTCTCAACTGGAGTACTGTGTCCAGTTCTGGGCATCACACTTTAGGAAAGGTGTGGATAAATTGCAAAGAGTCTAGAGGACAGCAACAAAAATGATAAAAGGTTTTAAAAACCTTACTTATGAGGAAAGATTTTTAAAAAAACAAACCCCTGGGAATGTTTAGTCTTGAAAAATGAAGACTGAGTGGGGACCTGATAGGAACCTTCAAATACATTAAGGGCTGTTATAGAGAGGTGATGATGATCAATTGTTCTCCATGTCCACTGACAGTAAGACAAGAAGTAATAGGCTTAATCTGCAGCAAAGCAGATTTAGGTTAGCAATTAGGAAAAAAAACTTTCTCACTATGGAGACAGTTAAGCTCTTGAACAGGCGTCCAAGGTTAGATGCGGAACCCTGGCACTAGAGGTTCTTTAGAGCAGGTAAATACCTATCAAGAATGATCTAGGTTTACTTGGCACTGCCTCAGCACAGGGGGCTGGACTAAATGACCTCTTGAGGTCCCTTCTACCCTACGTTAATATGATTCTACGTTTCTTATTCTACATATTATGATTCTCCGTTTCTACGTTGAGTCTACATTTCTTGCTGTGACCTGTCCATGCCTAGGGTAGCCACCTGAAAATGCCAAGGTTAGGGCAGGCTGCAAAGGGAAAGCAGATTCTCCAAGCACTGGTGGATGACACTAAAGTCAGACTTCCCAACCAGCCATAAACAATAGTTCTGATTTCCCACACTGGTTATCAAGAAGCTAAAACAAAACTATACACAGTCCCGTTTACTGCATTTCAGTCTCTGGCTCCCAATCAACCACTAGGTCTAGTAAAGAGATAAGTCATTTAAATTATATGCTCTTTACCAAAAAGGTTCTCCCGACCCCATAAGGGCCAGCCACATTTCCAATCAATATGAGTTTGGATCTTACCCACAATGTCACACTGCCAGTCAATCCTTTAGTAACTGAAACTAAAGGTTTACTATAAAAGGAAAGAAACAATTCTAAGAGAAATGTTAAATGATTAAAGCAATCAGATACATACAAATGATTTAAAAGTCCATATATTTATGGTTTCCAGGAGAATTGTGGAGCTTGCAGACTTGTATAGTCCCTCTGCTGTACATCCAGTTCTTGGATGAATCTCAGTCCTTTATTTCACAGCTTCAGTTTTAGATGAGTTGGTCCTGATCTAGATGAAGTCTGATGCCTGAAGGAAGACTGAAGACAATATGAATGAGGTGCAGTTGCCTTTTATGTCCTTTGGCCTTTGCCATGCTGCCTGTGGAAATTTACAGAAAATGAGGTGGAGTCCAGGGTTACAAGTAAGTCCTGGTGACTCATAAGATGTAGCCCCTGGCCCTGGGTTCTTTCCCTGGGCTTATTGTACCTTTGAGTTTCATTAATGGGCCACTAAGCAGGCTAGTGCTGTAGCCATCCCATCTGGGGTATCGCCCAGAAACATAGTTGAAATATAGATACATCAAACATGTCCATAACTTCCAAAACAAATATGACACATGCACATAAACATTATCATCATGTTTAGCAAATTGTAACCTTTCTAATGGGACCTGACACAGCCTCTCTCATATGAATTATTGTAATTTTGAAATATTGATGTTAAATAATATCATAAATGGTCCCTCTAATCCTGCCAGCATCACACTTATATTTCATGTATATTCTTGAGCTGAGTGAGTTTCTCTTACATGATGGACCTTTTCTCTTGATGGTGTCAATGGACTAGTAGGAGAGCTGCGTGAAGTCTCCCCTAAATGATGTGGTAGGCTGGGAGAAGGAGCAGTATTCCTCTTGGTGGTAGAAGTGGTTTGAGGGAGATATGGGAAACATGGCTCCCTCTTTGTACCAGCTCTTCATACCCTGGGCTTGGGAGGGAAAGCAGTGCAGCTCTGCTGCAGGACTCCCAACTCAACATAAGAGCTTCCTAGCTCCACCTCTTCTCTTCCTGCTGGAGTGACTGGTAGAGTGTGAAGACTATGTCCTCCGTGAGCTACCTGTGGCACAGCTGAAGGATGAAGCAATATGGAAGAACCTTTTGCAGCACCTGCTGTAATGTTGGACACATTTATGTGCATCATCTGCCTGAAAATTAAGTTGAGCTGCTTCCTCCCTGCCCCAGGTGGAATAATACGTGTTCTGAGGTGCAACCTGCAGGGAGCAATTGGGTTGCAGGAACTACAATTTTCCCTTTCCTTGTATGAAATGTGCAGAGAAGTGGGTAAGGGTAAAGGGTCCTCATGGCCTAAACCTTTTGTATACTTGCACAGGGGCTCGCAGTGGTATAGCCCTGAAAGAATAGCAGTCAGCTCAGTCCTGACACCAGAGGGGACTGACAGTTTTAACAAGCAGGACTAGATTTACATTTTTTGTGTGGGGTTGTGAAGCGAATGTTTTGCTAAGACAGCACCACTCCTCACCATAATCAATTCCTGTCCACCATGATCACAACATTATGCGTCAGGCTAACCCACACATTTTAGAGCAGGTTAGAAAACTGATTCCATAGTGAGAACGTGGGCATACATGAAATATTTAAGTCTCCATCCTCAGCCTCTTGCTCAAGAAGTGGAGCCCAGATGCATATCTCTTTCAAGCCTAGCAATCTGTTTGCATTGGTTTTATGTTTTCCAAGCTATCCTTCCAAGCAAAAGAACTAGAAACTTTCTATAAAAATATGAAAGCAGAGATTTTTCTTCATGGGACTAAAACGTCAACTCTTATCAAAGGGCTCACAAAAGCTTCCTCTGCACTCTTCAGTGATATGGAACTTTTCACTTTTAGGACATCACTGAATCATTCCTAAACTGGTAGTGACCAGAAACCATCAACATCTGAAGGCTATGCTCAGTGACCTGTATGAAACATATGTGGACTACTGTCAACATCACAAGGTGGAGAGTAATGTATGGATGCACATGCTACCACTGTCTATGTCTTATTAATACTGGTATGGATATATGGTTATCTTAATTGGTTCCAAATATTCTGTTTTAAAGTCATTCACAAGTTGTTGGGCCACATTCATATTTTATTCCAGTAAAAGTTACTTAGAGAGCTTGAGTCCAGGGGTTTTGTTTCTTTAAATTCATATTCATAATTATTAAGCAATTGGAGTTATTCCAGTTTGGAATGGGTGTAAGACAGAAGAGAATGAGGGCCTCTGTGTTTATTTTCCAAAGCCTCCAACCTGCAGTACAATGTAAGATTATCTTGCATCAATGTATTTGACCAAATTTTGAACAGTAGAACCTCAGAGTTACAAACACTTTGGGAATGGAGCTTGTTCGTAACTCTGAAATGTTTGTAATTCTGAACAAAATGTTATGGTTGTTCTTTCAAAAGCTTAGAAATGAACATTGACTTAATACAGTTTTGAAACTTTACTATGCAGAAGAAAAATGATGCTTTTAACCATTTTAATTTAAATGACACAAGGCACAGAAACAGTTTCCTTACCTTGTCAAAACCTTTTTCCCTTTATTTTTTTGTAGTTTAAGTTCAACACTTTACACTACTGTATTTACTTTTTCTTAAATTTTATCTCTGCTGCTGCCTGATTGTGTACTTCTGGTTCCAAACAAGGCATGTGGTTGACTGGTCAGTTTGTAACTCTGGTGTTCTATTGTACTTATCTCCAGGCAATTCTGCTGAACTTAAACAGTCCCACTCATTACCTACAATCCCTTTGGCTCTTTTCCATCCATTCTACACAAGTTTCCAATTTCTGAAATTTAGGATAAGTAATTGCTCATTTCTAAACCAAGTTCATTTTTAGCTCCCAGTCAAAAAGCAGCAAAACAATAAGCCCTGGTCTTGCAGGATGATCTGCATGGACAGACTTTGATGCTTTCAGAGAGACCCTTTTACATCAAAGAGGCTCTTTGACGATGCAAAAGTTTGCCCCGCTAGATCAATTTGCAGGATCAGGATTTAAATTTGGACTTGATTTCAGATTATTTGCTAAATTTTAAAGCACAAAAATGGTAAATTTTAGAGAACCGGATTTTCCAAACCGTAAGTCTAGCACAGCATCTCTCAAATCTTTTACAATGGCAACAACTCATTCAGATTCCAATTTTGAAGACCACTTTAAACTTACATTTTTACTCTTAATTTTACAGACTCAGTAATGCTGATACATCTAAAGTGTGTGTGTGTGCGTGCGTGTGTTGACAGAATATTTGACCTGGAAGGAAAAGAATGTGTAGGGAGAGGAGGAGCAAGCTTTTTCTTTGCTTTCAATTGTAATAAGATTTTCAGTGCCTCACAACCCTGATAGCACTTCATGACTCTCCTTGGAGTCGCAATCCATCAGCTGAGAAATAATCTAGATCAGTGATTTTCTGTACATGGATAGCTCTATTTTTTAAAATAAACAAACTTATGAAACTATGCCCACTTTATTATTTATATATATATATTTATTATCTATCTATCTATCTATATATATATATATATATATATATATATATATATTTATTTATTATCTAGGTGCATTACAGGTTTATATATTAATGACCTCATGCTCCTCTGTGAGCACAGAGTGTAGTAAAGTGGCTATATTTCTGTGGAAAACTGGTAGGGCAAATAGGTTCCCATACTACCAGCTAGCCCCTACTGCCTCCTCTACAAATAACTCATGCATAAAGCACCACATTAAAAGTGGTAAATGGGCAGTGATGGATTAAGACTTACCGGGATCCATTCCAATTCAACGTGCTCAGAGCACTTCTGGCTCCCTGCCTCATCAATGTTACATCCTGCTCACCTGCGTCTATGGCACACCCTAAACTGCATGGTGATGTGCCCCTAAACTCATGGGCATTGTGGATCCATGGATACACCTCACTCCATGTTCAGTGTCCGGATCCAGAGGTCCAGCTTTAATCTGCCTCTGTAGGAAGAGGGGCGGGGGGGACGGGGAGTATAATAGAGACAGAAGGTAAGTACATAGGACCTGTGATACCTGAAATCTTAACTGGCAGATTTCTGGGGTTTGTATGTTTTAGACTCTGTGTCCTGCTCCATTTGCTGTTCCACCAGCTCCTTTTTACACAGGGAATTTTGGAACGAGATATGCAGAAGATTTTTCTGCCCAAGCTTTCCCCTTTCGTGGGTTTTTGTGTAGAAGGGGAAACAGGCAGCCCTGTATCTTCCAAACAGTATTAGTAAAAGTCAAGGAAATATTACTATGCCAAAATGATGTCAACACATTATTATGACAATGCAAATCAATGTCAAAATGACACTATGTCAATAAAACTTATTCTACTATAAAAAACAAATAAACCAAACCATCAGGAAATTTAAAACCTAATCACTATGTTATGTTTGGATTTGAAGACCTAAAGGTACAGATAGATAATATGAGCTGATTCAGTCTCTGTAAAGCTGTAAAGCAAAAAAAAAAAAAATTGGTGGTGAGGCAAAGGAAAGAAATTTAGGAGCACACTCCATCTATTCCATGGGGTTACAAAAGCCTATTGAACTGTTAATTTAAGGATAAATTCTGGACCTATGTTCATAGTCAAAGTAAATTGGCCTTGCAGAGGGGATTGCAGTAGGCCATGGTGCATGAAATCTTCCACCCTCATAGGGCATGGAACAGCAATGAGGACACTGGCCTCTGTGCCTCTTACCACATATTCATATTCTACTTTTTTTGGCTAAACTAGTAAGGCCACCCAAAAATAACTGTATAAATATCTATTATTTGGCCAGTTGTGGGCATCCTTTATGTTGTACAGGATTTTCATGTGCTCCCACCCCCCTCAGTTCACTGGAAAAGCCCAGTCAGAGCTCTGTTGTGAGGGGCATTTATGGAAGGAAAGGTCATGTGGACTTCAGAACTCAAGAAAGTTGAAGTTGAGCCATTTTTCCTCAAAACACCTGACAACTGAACTGAATCTCGGTTAAGATTATGTATGGTAGCCAGATACTAACAAATCCATTACACCACAGCATCCTTAAATTAATTCCAATATGCCAAAGGCACTTAGACACATACTGAAAGGCTCCTTAGCTTAGCACAAGTGATCAAAAAGCCATAAAAGACAGGCAATTCTATGTTCCCTTGGAAAAATACTTGTTTCACCAATACAAACTAAGTCATAATGAATATATTTTGTGCACCATTTACACTGAAGTATTACAATGTATGTAAGACCCTTTTATTATATGAAACATATGTCGTCGTAGAATCACCTGATAATTTCTGATACATGAGCAGGAATAGGACTGAGTTTAAACTTCTCAATTTTGTGGGTTTATATCTCTCTATTTTAATACATTTTGTTTTGTGAATAAATATTACAGCTATGGGCATTTCCATGTGGCCTTGACACGTCACAATCTCTCAGTTCTTTATCTGTAAAAACAAGTCTAAAATATTAATCTCTCACATGAGGGTTATGATGTTTAATTTATTAACATTTGTAATGTACTTTGAGATCCTCAGAGGAGAAATGCTGTACAAGTGCAAAGTACTGTATTGCTATTTATTGATTGTACAACGCTGCAACCGAAGTAAGCTAAATCAAGGATTTATATTACTGTAAATAATGAAGCTTTGGCTCAGAATGCAGCCAAAGCGGCTTGTATTTATTTCTCTCTGAAGTTTGTTCTCCTTTACCTTCCTTTATGCCTCCAACACTGCTTCCCTGGCATCTTTTGACTTGACCTTCCTTTTTAAAAAGTTGAATCGGGAGTCTTTTAATGTTAAAGTCACAGACAAATGGAGGATGCTGCTGCTGCAGCTGGAAAGGGCATTATCCCCAAGAGGTTTTGTTTCTCTTTTGAGTCTACTCCTGGTTACCAAGCTCAGCAGTTCTTTGATCATATGGGTGCTTTCACTTATGGGTTTATTTTTTTTAAAAAAAGTAACTTTGAGCCAAAAAGCAGTATAGACCTTAACACATACCCAAGGCAGGTATTAATGGACCGATAAAAAACAACCTGTCATGTCCTAATACTATATTTTATGTACCTAATATACCTATAACTTCACCTTTTAGCAGGCATACAAATTAGAAGGTATGAGGCAATGCTTAGGACAACTCATTTTCCAGGTTGTCCATTTTGAGATGTGTCCATGAGTTAATATTAAGGTTGCACAACCTGAATAAAAAATATTCAGAAAGCCTGAATCTTGACCATATATGGAAAGCAAAATGTTTGCAAATACTAAGGGTCAGGCTTCACTTAAAAGTTAGGTCAACAGAGCTACATCAGTTAGAGGTGTGAAAATAATCAGCCTTGACTGTGCTAGCTATGCCAACCTAACACTTAGTGTAAGGAAGCTATGTTGATGGAAGAAGTTAGCTACAGTCATTTAGGGAGGTGGTGTTCCTACACCAAAGAAAAAACTCCTTCTGTCAGTGTAGGGTGCATCTAACCTATAGGGTTATGCCAGCATAACTATCAGACTGATTCCCAATGTTCAAGAACATGCACGGTAATGCAGCATTAAAAGTACAGGGTTCTTTCCAATTCTTTTAAGATCATTCCACCCAATTTAGACTCAGACCTCAGATTCAGAGAATCAGATTCACCATTGCCCTGCATCCTGCATGAAGTACATTCAAAGCAGTAAATCACTTCCATTTTTCACTAATACATATATATATATATATGGTTGGGAAGTCTGACTTCAGTGTCACCCATCAGTGCTGGGAGAATTTGCTCTCCTTTTACAGCCTGCCTTGACCCTGGCATTATCAGTGGGCTAACCTGGGCACGTGTTGATCCAGAGGTAGGTAGTTGCGTGTCTGCAGCTGGACAGGAACAAAGACAAAATGGTTTCTGTGGTTTGATCTTAGATACCCGCTGCCTCTTGTCACACTGCTTGTGGAACTTTACAGGAACCAAAATGGAGTCCAGAGTCACATGGGCCAATCCTGGTAACTCTTCAGGAATGCCCTTAGTTCCTTCCTGGGACTTTTGCTTCTGTAAAGGTCTTAATGGGCCATTAAGAGGGCTACTGTCCTGCCTCTTCTTTGTCTGGGATGTGTCTTATACAGTATAGTTTGAAATACAGGTATATCAAAGATCTCCATAACTTCCCTCACACATATCACACATGAACACAAATATTATCTTCTTACTCAGCACATTATAACCTTTCTAACAGCACCTGACATGGCATGTCTTACATGAACCACTATGATTTTGACATACTGATGTCAAATAACACAAATGCCCCCACCCTGGTGTAGAAGGGAGTAATCGGAGCTCCTGAATACACCTCAAGGGCCCCCCCAGTCGGGTCAGCTTGACAACCTGGGTTCAAAAGGACCTCCCATCTGAGATCAGTTTACTCAGGTAAATAATTTTATTATGTAGTTGAGGACTCCTAAGGTAGCTCACTAGATCATCCTTTGTCCTCCTCCAAATCAACTGTGGAAGTCAGGAGCCTAATATATACTGCTGGCACAGCTTGTTTCTGGTATGCTGGGATACTGTGCTCTTAGTGCAATCATATGTGCATCATTTATAAGGATCTCCATTTTCTAACATTATCCACACTGTACTTGTGCTTCCATAAACAGCCACTGGTGTCGACCTAGACTTGAATTCTCAAAGACCTTTTTACACTGCCACTGCAGCATAAAGGGGCCTTTTAATTGCATTTACACTCACATTAAGGCCATTTTTCACTGCCAGGGCAAGTAAAAGGGACCTTAGTGTCAATGCGAATTAGGCCCTACTGACCCCCACATGTCCAACTCCACAGACATGCAATGAAGAGTCCACTTCAGTTTTGCTCTGTCAAGCAATTTTTCATACAGTATGCAAATGATGAGTTATACTCACACAGGGACTGTAAAGTATCATATGAAGTGGAACATATAGTGAGTACAATGTACCAGGGCTCACTCAAGCATGGTTATTGCCACAATAAGGTTTTTGGGGAAAGAAGAAGGACTTTTGTACTTTACATAACCGGTGTATTTTGTACAGGGCTTTGGAGGAAATTTGTTTTGCCTTCATTGTTTTGGAGGATTGATTATGGTATTATCTTGGGGAAAATATGTTTAATTTATTCCAAAGTATTTCCTGCCATGTATCGTATGGAGGGATTTTATATACAGTTTGGGAATGATTTGTCAATAAAGCCGGATGGTTTATACACAGTGTTTTGGAGCAGGGTGGCTAGACTGTGTGAGGTTTTCCATACTATTATTGATGCGTCGAACAACTGTAGAAGATGTTGCATGCCTCCTAGAAGCAAAAGCACTTGCATAGGGATGCAGAGAACTCAATATTCAATAGCAACCTGAAAAAGCACATACCCAGAGTTGCACATCTAATTCTTAAGAGTCCAGTTTTAGAAGTTAATTTTGTAGGCTGCCTCTGAGTTGTTTGGTTCAGCTCTGCTGTGTGTCACTGTGCATACCACTAGAAACTCCTGCTTACCCCTTTTATTATTAGGTCAGTCTGAGACCTCATTTTATTTTTGGGTTGTGTCAAGAAACCCAAACTCAGGGGTCCTTATTTATACATCCGTTGCCCAGCGGATGGTCCAAATTAGCCAGACAGCAGGTTAGCAAAGTCAAAGCTTATTTCTTCACATAAAGAAAGGTGGCCCAATGGTCAGGGCGACCCTAAGCATACATTTTTTAAAGCTTATATAACCTTACACAAACAAGTCTTATACATCACAGTTTCCATGGCAAAGGCAGAGGCTAAGACAAAGGGAAAGGCAAAGGGCTTGTTATCTAAGAATATTTGGGCCCAGCACTTCTCACCCCCCTCTATCTGAACAGCAAGGTCTTCCTTCACATTCTGTACCTACTGGCGCCCAGCTCTCATAACTGTCTTGTTATGGTAATAGATTCTAAGTCTAAACATCTGCTAGCAAAGCACATTCCATCCTAGGCCTTGACAGCTATCCTCACAGACTAAAAATCAGAAAGGAAAGAAAGTCCATCTTTTCTCCCAGAAGGGCAGAGAGACTCCATATTAATTTTCCTCCACAGTTGGGAGAAGAAGTGTTGGTTTGGGAGGGATCTCTATGCACACCATATATTAATAAATTAGCAGCATTATTTTATTTCCAATATGGTACTGAGGTTTAAAATGTGCATCCTGGTATAAGCTGTGTACAACTGGGCGGCTGCTACTGCTAACCACCACTTTCCCGCATGTCCATTTTAAGCATTCTTAACAAATATATCTAAATCTGAATATGACTTGAATAGCAAATTTTGTCTGAGTTTTACTGCTGAGGTACTCACCCATCCATATGCTCAATAAAGCTGGTCAGGAAACTGTTTTTCCATTCCATGAACATGTTTAAGATTTTAAAAATAGTTCCCATTCCACATCAGGACTTAAAACAAGGTCTTTCAAAACATTTTGCAACAAGATCATTGATCCACAACACTGTACTCAATAGAGCTTTGGTTCAGGAATTCAACCTGCGTCTCGCACATAGGTGCCCTCATCATTGGTCTATAGAGTCAGTCTCTCTGGTCTAATGAATATTTCATTATTTATATAAAGAGGAATAGATCTAACAAAAGAGCTGGAGACTATAACCAATGGTTAGAGCACTCATCTGTGGAGACCCTATTTCAAGTCGCTGCTCTGAATTAAGCAAAGCAGGGACTAAAACCTAGGTCATCCACTCCCCAGTGTTGTAATCTAACCACTAAGCTATTGGCTATTTTAAGATACGTAGTGTGCTCTCTCTCTCTCTCTCTCTCTCTCTCACCCCCCTCTTCCCTCCCCCAACGTGGACTTGAGTCACCTTCTAGTTAAAACTGATATTTCTGCAGAAAGTTTGTTTGACCAAATCATTATTTCGGATGAAAAACTGCATCACTGGAAAATTCCCTACCAGCTCCAACATTTGCCTTTTCACCAAATAGGAGTTAAGTCTTCTTTACTCACTAGCTCAGCTACTTCCAAGCACTAGGAACTTCTCTTGCATTGATGTGTGTTGAAATTAGTTGAGAGAATGGGGGATACTGAACATTTGCTGCTCCTATTAAGTTGTGGGAGTTGTTGTAATAATTAGGACTATACATTTATCATAAATGTAAGTTCAGCTCTGTGGGGAAGTGGATAAAGGTTTACAAAATCTTCCAGTGACATATAACAATCAGTGTTGATGGGGAAAAGGTGCAAAAAGGGAGACAGACTGAATTAATCTAAACAAAAAAGCCTACTAAAATAACTGAAGGACTGTGTTAAGATTATGTCTGATAAAAAAGAGAAGTGTGGGACCATCAGTGAACTGAACTTGGTGTGTTCGAGTTAGGCCAGTTGATGGACAAAATAATGAGATGGGTTAGTCCACCCCCCTCTTCCTTTTGAGGTCCTAAAAAGAAAAGACTTTGGAGAGGAGAACTGATTAAGAGGATGGAGAGATGAGGATGCTGGCTGACAAAGAGGAGGAAGGAAAGAGCTACACCATAATGATTACTATCCCCACTGTCTCCTGAAACTCTGAGATCTACCATAAAACCATCAGACTTTCTTTGTCCTAATCCTGAGAGATGCCCTGATAAGGGTTTTTGTATTCTGCAGATTTGTGACACAGAGCAAATTTGCTGAAAGTGATGTGTTTTGGAAAGAGGTGCTGGAATTACATACGCCTGAACTTTGGGTATAAAAAAAAGAAAGAGAAGGGCAAGCAACACATAAGTGTCTCTTCTGTGAGGTTATATGAAGCACTCCAAAGTGCATGCAACCCCTCCCAGGGTAGTATTGTCCACAACCTTTGTAAGTGTAGTTTCTATGCAATAATCCTATTAAAATTATGCAGATATTGGGACAGATCCCTGTGCAGTCCTACTTGATAAGCTCTTTCAGTGAACCATTGGTAACTACTCTCTGAGTACAGTTTTCCAATTAGCTATGCACCCACCTTATATTATGTTCATCTAGGCAATATTTCCTTTGATAAGGTCATGTGAGAAGCTCATGTGAGACAGTATCAAATGCCTTACTTAAGCTGAAATATATCACATCTCCTGCTTCCCCCCATCCACAAGACTTGTTACCCTATCAAAGGAGGATAGTAGGTTGGTTTGATGTGATTTGTTCTTGACAAATCTGTGCTGACTGTTATTTATCACCTTATCTTCTGTGTGCTTCCAAACTGATTGTGTAATTATTTGCTCCATTATCTTTCCAGGTACCAATGTTAAGCTGACTGGTCTATAATTCCCTGGGTTGTCCTTATTCCCCTTTTCATGGATAGGTATTATATTTGCCCTTTTCCAGTCCTCTGGAATTTCTCCTGTCCTCCATGAGTTCTCAAAGATCATTGCTAGGGGCTCAGAGATATTTTCAGCCAGTTCCTTAAGTATTCCAGGATGTATTTAATCCGGTTATGCTGTCTTGAAGACATCTAACTTACCTAAGTAATTCTTAACTTGATCTTTCCCTATTTTAGCCTCATGTCCTACCCCATTTACACTAATGTTCACTATGTTAGTCAGTAGTAGCCAAAACTTTGCATGCCTTTTTTGTTTCAGTTTTCATCAGAAAGGTTAGCAGTGATCAGATAAAACTGATGAAAACTGAAACAAAAAAGGCATGCAAAGTTTTGGCTACTATTGACTTCTCTATTATTGTCTTTCCCTCCTCATTGACAAATGGGCTTACCCTGGCCTCGGTCTTCCTCTTGTTTCTAATGTATTTATAAAATGTTTTCTTATTACATTTATGTACCTAGCCATTTTAATTTTGTTTTTTGCAGATTTTTAATCTCTACATGCTTGTGGGTTTTATATACATACCTTGTGTCATTTGACCTGCATGACTCTTTTTGAGTTTCAGGTCACTGAAGATCTCCTGGCTAAGCCAGCGTGGTCTCTTCTTATACTTCCTATCTTTCCTATTCATGGAGATAGTTTTCTCATATGCCCTTAATAATGTTTCTTTTTAAAAAACTGCCAGCTGTCCTGAACTCTTTTTTCCTATAGATTTGCTTCCCATGGTATCTTACCTGCCAGTTCTCTGAGTTTGCTAAAGTCTGTCTTGTTGAAGTCCACTGTCTTTATTCTGGTGTTTTTCCCTCCTGCCATTTCTTAGAATCATGAACTCTGTCATTTCATGATCATTTTCACTCAGGCTGCCTTCCACCTTTGAATTATCGACCAGTTCCTCCCTGTTTGTCGGAATCAAATCTAGACCAGTTTCTCCACTAGTCACTTCCTTCACCATTCTCCCTTTGCTGTTCTTTTCTCTCCCCTCTTGTGTGTTTGTCTTATTTTGTCTTCTAGGAAACAGGATCAAATTTTATCAGCAGCAATAACAACCACTTGTTGATTATCTGATCAGCTCATGACATCAGCAAAATGCAATCTATGTGAAACTCAAAAAACAAAAGCTCAACAAAAAGGCACAAAAGCTATATTTTCCATTGTAACAGCACAAATTTGTTGAGAGGGAGGTGGTTGATTTCTTTTTTCTCATCAAATTTTTGAACATTTTTAAATCAATGAAGATCCATAGCAAATAATAGACCACACCTTACATAACATGGTGACTCATCCTTAGTGACACTGAGTTGTTCACCTGCTTTCCTGAGACTAGAACACTGAGAAGTCAGTGCCTGCCATTAACATGGGCTAAAGAGCAAGTGGATGAAACAATTAAACTGCTTCATCAGCAGCATTTGCCGCATGGCTTGGAATCTGAAAATGACTATATTGCTTTACATCATTCACCCTTATTTTTAAATGACTCAGAATGACGGGTATTGCTTTGCCCTCCAAGTTACAAGGCCCTTGTCAGTGTATTTTTGTTTTTAAAATATGGTTTCCATGGTATCATTTAAATGTTCCTTCCCCCATGCTTTTCATTCCAATTTTCTTTATCAACACTGAGAAAAAAAGATGAAATTCCACAAAAACTGTATTGCTTTTTTCTCTATTGACTTAGGCCCACAGCCACAAAGGTCCTTAGGTGCCTAAATCCCAGGTTAAGGAGCCTAAGTCCCAGTTTTAAAAACCACTGTTTCACAAAACCCCCACTTGGCTACCACTTAACCCTGTATATGCCTACATTCACTCAGCACCTATGTTTTCAGGGTGAAAATTATCTAGAAACCTAAGGATACGTCTACATTGCAACTAGACACCCACACCTGGCCCATGCCAGCTGAATCAGGATCAAGCAAGGCTGTGTACTTGCCCCAACTTTGTTTGGGCTCTTCTCCTCCTTGATTTTGAAACAAACATTCAGTTACTCAACTGAGGAAATCTACTTTCATGCAAGATCTGATGGAAAGCTGTGCAATCTTGCAAGTCTTGTATCTAAAACCAAGACTGAGAGGGCCCTTATGCAACATCTCCTTTTTCCTGATGATACAGCAGTGACAACCCACACAGAAGCCCATCTCTAAGACCTCATGGAAAGTTTTTCCAAAGCCTGCCAAGACTTTGGGCTTACTATAAGCCTAAAAAAGGCTACGATCATGTGCCAAGGAGTGGCTCCTCCAACATCAATACTTTTGAACTTGAAGTGGTGACTGAGTTCAAATACTTGTGGTCTACTATCACAGTCAGCCTTTCATCTAAAAAGGAACCCAATATCTGCATTGGAAAAGCTGCCACAACAATATCTAGACTGAGCAAAAGGGTATGGCAAAACAACAAACTGAAAGAACACAAAGATCTGTGTGTATTATGCTTGTGTTATCAGTACTCTTTTCTACAGGAGTGAGAAATGGACCTTATATTCTCATCAGGAAAAAAGGCTCAACAGCTTTCTTATGCGTTGCCTTCATCAAATTTTGGAAAGTATCAATTTGTGACAGTAATAACATTGGAATGCTCTACATAATGAATGTATTCTCAGGAAAGCTGAATTATCAGACTTGGGACATCACAAAGGGCTTATTCATGGCTCTCAGACACTGGACCCACACTGGAGGCAGTTTAGAGTGAAATGCCTCTCCAGTTGTCATAGTGCACAGAAGGAACGCAGCTACTGGTACACCCCTTTGTGCACCTGTCTGGTGGCCAGCAGCAAAGATAAGAGGCACATCTATAACCAAACCTCCTTGAACCATCTCTCCCCCAAAAGAGCCCAATCACATCTTGCCACATAAATGTTTGAACCAAACAATGGAAAAGCCAGATATACCATATGAGAAAATAGATTTTTATTTTATATGCTGTAACATGAACACATAGGGAAAAAGGTGACTATCCTTGAAATACACAGGACTATGGGGATGAAGCTAGGATGACGGTGAAGTTTGGAATGAATGAGAAACTAATGGTTCTCTCCATATACTTTGTTTTTTAAAAAAATCTTCATGTGAAGTCAAGCTGACTCTTAAAACTAAAGTAAAAAAGAACTGCTGCATCTTTGGTAATTAAATAATCTGATGATCTGGCAGGTCATGAAATAGTGAAGTGGGAACAAGCCTATGTGGAAATCATCGGAAACTGATCTACTTTCATAAATTTCATAAGCAGAAAAAAGAACATACATTCATTAAATAAATTATTTGCTGTGAGTTATTTCCTCAGCTCTACTGAACAGCGTTGCCTGCATTTTCAGAATGGTGCACAGATTTTTAACTGTATGACACTTTAAATGAGTTTTGAGGCTATTAAGACAGCACTAAGGAAAAAGTTCAAATGAAAGTGTGAGAGATTTAATACTAGTATATACAATAATTTAACGATGAGTAGAAAAGTTGATTATGTTTCACTCATGAACCAGCCAACACATTCAAGCCATACAACTGCAAGAAATAACTCTGTCCATTTTGTCATGATGGAAAACTGATCAACTGCTTTTCTGTTGATTCCTTATCTGCACCCAGCAATTCACCCTCTAGATTTACATTTGTGTTCGTATTTTCAGAGCAACTAACCGTTTTTTTTTTTAGGTACAACTTAGAACAAATCATGTATTTTTCAGGGTAGATGGCTATTTCAGACTAAGGAAAAGCCTCATTCACACTCTGCATCTGAACTTGAAATGCAAAATAGCAGTCACCTCACAGATGTCCTTGAAGCAGAAATTAAGGCAATGCCTCTTCATGTAAAGGTGCGGTACACAGAAAACTGAATGACACCATCTCTGTTCAGTCACTTATACCAACAATTGTCCTACAAATGTTATGTATAACTTTAGTCTCATGGGATGGGGGGGGAGTTTGTGTTTAATGTTATGGCCAGATATGCCTATGAGAACTATTACACAATTGGGGCCTGCAATTCCTCATTTATACCTTTAGAACCATCATCAGTCAGATAAGAAAGGCAGAGAGTCACAAAAAAGTCATTTTATTCAAATATTTAATTAGGAAATCAGTACAAACCCAAAATTTACTTTGCTCTACTTCACTGCAGAGCTTCTGCATAGAGCACTCCACACTTCTCTCTTACCTGGCTTTTTATTACAGATATAAAGAAACAGTCTGCAACTTTTTCATATTCTCAAGAAAACAATTTACACCCTCTTCAGGCTGATAAAAAGAGTCATCATTTTCTTTTCTAGTAATCACATTGCCATTATCTGCAATTTCAGAGCGGTTTCCCTTTTTTGGATCTTTATCTTGCAACCGTTTATCAATCATCAGGTTTCTTCATTATTTTCCCTTTTATATCTTCCAAGCATGTTACAATTCCCAATGCCTTCCTCCTTACTTTCTACCTTCTCTATAATTTCATATCAAAATCTAGCATAAAGAGATTTTTTTTTAAATTATTCTTTACTCTGTTCTTTTCCTCCAACCAATCTTTTGCTAAATCAGGTAATCTGATCCAGCATATCAAATCTAGTTCATAACTGGCATTTTAGAAATGATGCACTGGAGCTTTCAGAGCCAGAAACCAGGAAATTTGCAATGTATCAGGGCACTACTCTGATGTTTCCTTATGGTCCTTTCAATTATCTTCACAAAGCATTCTGCCAGCACATTTGATGAGGGCAAATAAGCAGCAGATTTAGCTCTCAATTCTACTCCCATTGAAGTCAGTGGCAGAACTCTTATTGACTCCAACTGGAGCAGGATCAAGTCCTTTTCGTGTTTTACTGAATTGCTTCTGAGAAATTAAGGACCATTATCTGAAATGATCTCTTCAGGTAATCCATATGCAGAAAGCATTACAGAATGCTTCGATAGTCATAGCAGGAGTGTTCAGAATGTATACTACTTCTGGCCATCTGGAATGAGCATCAACTAAACCTATATACATTTGTTTATTCTTTTCTGAAAAATCATCAGACAATCTTTCCTAGGGCTTATGTGAACCATTTTCAGCAATAATACCATAACCATCCTGCAGCTATGCTATTTCAAAACTATTCAAGTGACCATCTATACCTTTTAAAAAGATTAGAGAGCACCATTCCATCAAGCAAAAAAGGCTCCCAAGCGTCTTTTGTGACTTTTTGGGACCATCTATATTATTATTATATTATAAATAATGTAATGATTATTAATTATTATTATATAATCCCAGAGACATTCATAAAAATGCATAGTATTGCATTTCAGCATAAAACAGGCACCTTCTTTTGTTTAGGACACTTCAACACAGAGTATATAGCAGGGGATCACCTTTATCTCAAATGTTCAGTAAACCCCGTTTATCTTAGGTACTTATATGGCTCCCATTATCATACAATCTGAGCACTTCTCAATCGTTCCCCTGTGTGGTAGGCAAATATTCTTATCCCCATTTTAAATCATGGAATTTACACACAGAGACACAAAATGACTTGCCTAACATCACACAGTATGCCTCTGGCAGAACATGGAACTCAAACCAGCTGTCCCAAATCACAGGCAAGCACCCTAACTACTGGACAACCCTTCCCCGATTAAAAAAAAGAACAACAAACCAACCCTGCTCTGTTGGACTGCAATGTTTATTAATAAATTGGCAAATACTAATTCAGACACCTTTCCCCCCCTTAGAATTCAGGGTGCTCTAAGGATGAACTCCTCCCCTCCCAGAACTCAGAACACAAGAATCCACCAGCAAGTGACCTGTGCCTCATGCTGCAGAGGAAGGCAAAAGCCCCCCAGGTCTCTGTCAATCTGCCCTGAGGGAAAATTCCTTCACGACGCCAAATATGGTGACCAGCTAAACCCATAGCATGGGGGCCAGACTCAGTCTTAAATATGTTAAGGACTCCGTCCAAAGAGAATGGTGTTCAATTGCTCTCCATGTCTACTGAAGAAAGGACAAGAACTAATGTGCAGCAAGGGAGATTTAAGTTAGATATTAGAAAAACCTTTAAAACTATAAGGATAGTTAAGGATTGGAATAGCCTCCCAAGGGAGTCTGTGGAATCCCCATCATTGACATTTTTAAAGACAGGTGAGACAAACACCTGTCAGGGACTGTCTAGGTAAACTTGGTCCTGCCTCAGTGAAGGGGGCTGGACAAGATGATGTCTCATGGTTCCTTCCTGCCATGCATTTCTATGATTACCCGCTAAATTGAATGGAATGGAAAAGATAATACACACGAGGTCTCCCTTGGAAATATGTAGAGCAGTCATGAGAGGTTACATTATTAATAGAGTACAACAACTGGGGGGGAAAGTGAAATTACAAGAAATTATAACCAGATCAGGAGATTCAATAACTGTTAAAAGAATATTAAGGTTGCACAGTCAATTACTCAAAAGTTAGGAAATGTCAAAATTAAGGTTGCTTGTGCAACCTTAATTCAGACCCCAAATGTGCATGCATTACGATAAGTCTTTAACTGCATGATCACGTTACTTTTTCCACAGAATCCATGTCTTATCCAGAGCACAGGATGGACAGTGCTCACTGAATAAGCAGCTACTCAATATCTTCTTTTATTCTGCTCATTCAATGTGCAGTTTCATACGTTTACAGAACACTGTTCAACCCTTTGGAAGAATATAGAATTATTTATTCACTTTTGTGGGATTTTACATAGCACTTGTCATTGTGGTATCTGATTACTTCACAAACATTAATCAATCTTCACAATACCCCCGGGAGGTGATGGGGTAGCATTATCCCATTTTATGGGCATGGAACTGAGACACAGGGAGATTAAGTGATTAAGATTAAGTTTAAGAGAGATATAAGTGTCCACTAATTTGGGTGCTTGATTCAAGACACCTAGGTCTGATTTTTCAGATACCTTAGCATTATATACACTTTATATGTTCAAAGCACAGTTCCCATTGATGTCATTTACAGCTGAGAGTGCTTGGAACTTCTGTAGATCAGGGCCTCTGTTTTCAAGTGATTCACCAGGAAAATGAGGAACACAAAATTAGTGACCACCTGTGAAAAATTTGGGTTACATGACTTGTTTAGCATCATATATGAACTCTGTAATGGAGGCAGGGATAGAAATTCAACTCTCTAGGGCAGAATTCAGCAGCCTTAACCATGAGTCCCTTTTTTTTTCTTTCTATACTGAATGTCAATGGGACTTCTAGTCCTAAATCACTTATGTGCTTTTGAAAATCCCAACTATGTTCAATATACTGGCAAACAGATTGTATCAGATATTACCAAATTCTGGCCCTGGTTTTGCAAAGAGAATCACATGGGCAGATCTCTGTGGTCATACACAGTCCTACTGATTACCTTCTAATTGTTCATAGGTACAGGGGTTTGTCACAAAGTCCTCTGTTGAATCATTGCCTATATTAATAGGTATCTATCTTTTATGGTCACTAACAGAAAATATAAGGATGGGAACTAGAAACATTTCATTCAGCTCAGATCAAAAAGAATCTTCTAATACTCCAATCATCAGATGAATAAAAGGTTTTTGACTGGGTTGAATAGAATTACTTAACCCACTTAATACCCTGGAGATAGGCCTTCATCTTCTGAGATGCATAGAAACATATTGGGGCAGATCCTCAGCTAGTGTAAATTGGTATAGTTTCAATGACTTCAGTGGAACTATTTATATCAGTTCTGGATCTGGTCCTGTAGTTCAATCCCCGAGCAACAGTTTGTTTAATGGATGCAGCTTTAAAACCTTTTGCCTCCAAAAAAAGCAAAAGACCTCTTTATCACCGTTATTTACCATAGCAAATGAGCCATTGGCTCATCACATACTAAAATAATGACAAAAGGTGCTACTGTTGTTGGAGAAAAACAGGCCTTTTTTCGGATGCAGCTTATTTGCTTCTAACCTGCAATGAACTTTCCCAACACTTTTGGAATAAATTAAATATTTGAAGGAGTCTCTAACTTTAAAGAAATTGTAGTAAATCAGAAATGCTAGGGGTAAACCCATGTCAAATAAATGAGCAAAATTAGAGTAAAACGTTTGATGGGGTAACATTCTATAAAGCATTTAGGAATGCAAATTTCAAATAATTTAGAGTAATTTTATCACCTAAATAGGACATCTTCATTAACGTCAGATTCTGAAAGATTTAAATAAGTATTAGAAATAAACAACATCTTGATTAGACAGGGTAGAAAGTGTCAAAATGAATATCCTTCAGGAATTATAATTTTTATCAAGAATTTTGCCAACATTACTATCAAATAAAAATGACAAGAAATGCATTACATATTAGTGAATTATATATGGGATAAAAACATCATAGTGTAAAAGCTACATAGATAAAATAAGGGAGGTATGATTTTCCAAACAAAAAGGCTTGCTGCTATGTATGTTACTTTGAAACTATGATTGACTGATCACAAAGATGACCAAAAAAACTCCAGATTGAAATGGATCACACAGAATGGTCCATATCTAATGTAGGCATCTGTATTTTAGGGGCCTACAAACTTAATTACAGCTGGGAAGAGCCTGGGGACTACAACTCCCATTATGCCTTGGAGAAAAAAGGGAGAATCTTCCCCTTCCAGGAGTGAGAGAAAGGCATGTGGGGGACTCCATCTTGGGTGCTGGGGCGGAGGCAGCCCAGGCTGGAAGCTGCTGGCTGGGTTTTGAAGCTGCTGCTGCTGTGGCTGCCTGTTGACAAAGTCCCAAAGCTGCTGTTGCCTCTGACCACTGCTGGAGTCCTAAAGCTGCTGCTGGGAGCCTGCTGAAGTTGTGATTGAGCACAGAGCTTCAGAGGGCTTGTAAGGAAGGCGCAGCAGAGAGACTGACGGAGACGGAGAAGAGGCCAAGAGACAGTCCCTTCAAGCAGGGCCAGGACTGCCAATCTCCAGTCTGATGCCGTGGCTGAACTGGTGCAGTGAACCACAGAGTGCTCTCTCCTTCTTCAGATCTTTAAGCGTGCCCATGCAAGAAAGGGGTCAGGGCCTGAACTCTGGGGGAGTGCACGCGCCAGAGATGGGGTAAATAATGGCACTGTAAATGCCTGGTAGACAAGTTGAATAGTGAATACTGTTTTTATTAATTGGTTTATTCAACTGCCCCTGTGGTTTATGTTTAATTTCAGTCTGTTATGCCATGTTTCTTATTTTATTAAGTAAAGGTGCGTTAACTCTAATTTAAGTGTTTTGGATGTTTAGTTTGCATAATTGCAATTGTTAAATTAGACTTCTGTCTCAGATTATTATAATTTTAGATTAGGTCTAGTCCTGGAAGCTCCCAAAGCCACTATTGAATGTGTGCAGGGGCCAGCCAGGTGGAGGCACCACCAATTTTAAATTGCTTTAGAAACAAAGGGACTGCAGCAGAGGGGTGGACAGAGGATTCCCAAGTATCCTACATCAACACTGGGATACTCAGGATCTCCTTTATTGTTAGAAACCTTAGGCGCCCTTGCACACCGGTGAGTGTTGCCTGCTCCAAAGTAACCCAGTGAAGGAAGGTGGTTACACTAATATGGAGATCTAGCCAGTGCTAATTAAAAACACTGGCCCCAAAGTCTATCTCTGGATCTGTGCAACTTTAATAACTGGGAAAAAACATACAGAAAGCTCAGCTGTCTCCTGTCTTCTATGACTTCAATAGAGGTTTTAATGCACTAGCCAGCGCAGCTGAGCCAGCGCAAGGAAGGAGTGCTGAAACTTGCTTCTTATGTAGACCAGCTGGAAATTACTATGCTGCACAGAAAGGGGAAATCAGGGAGGGAACTGTCCTCAGAAGATTGTATCTGAGGCACAACACCTCCAAAAGTGGTGCTGTGCTTAGAAGCACAATCTGGACTATTGAAATCTGGACTCCCTTTTCTGAAATACAGAATATTACCTGTGACCAAACAGAAGCACCTACATAGGTTATTTTTGTATATTACCCAATTTGAAGAAGTACCCAGAAGGGAATAGATTTTGTGGTTTGAGATCAGTGCAGAAGAAGTGAACAACTTACCTAAAAGACAGACGAAAAAAATCTAACATTTGGACTTGAATATTCAGATTCAGATATACAAGACAGATGGATATGGAACTGAATGTGAATCACATCTATTGCATATACAATTTATAACACGTAATCCAGGAGATATCATCATATGGGGAAATAGGGAAGGATGCAAGGAACTGTATACTATTTTTGTTTATTGTATTATTTTACATATATGTAAAAAGAAAAATGAAAGTTTTGGGGGCTTTGATTTTTAAAGAAGTGAAATTCAGACAACATGGTGGGAATACCAGGAAACCATCACTCCTCCAACCAAAGTCCCAAAGAAAGTCTAAATAAAAGAATAGCACATTTCCAACCTAACTTTAATACCCTTTCATTTCCTTTTCTGTAAAATGCTGCATTAGTTTTGTGGAAGCACAAAAGCAAAGCCTGGTAGGCCTTACACTGAAATGAATCATGGGAATATAAGTTAGCATGACTGTGGATGGAAAAAAAACCCACTGAAGACTGTTGACTGTGCTTTAAGCTGTTTTTGAAACTAGTTGCTTTTGCATTTGCCCTAGCTGTTCTTCCAACAGATAAAGAGGTAGCCTTTAGACTTGTATAATAGATAAGGAATATATGTCCTACTAATTTTGCAGTGGAAAACTCCACTATGCGATGAGTATGTGAAGACCTATCCTATATAAGGCATGGCTATCCAAACCTGTATGGAGACTCCTAACATCAGCACAGAAACCCTGTGCTGTCCAGGGCTCCCCTATGGCCATAGCTCTCTGTGTGTCTGTTTGAATAGAGCTCTGCTCGATTCGACTCAAAAAGGAGCTGTGTGATCATTACCACGACAGTTTAAATCAACAGATTCTGATTTTTAGAATGAGCCTTTTTCATTTAGAGTTCCACAAGATAGCAAGATAGTTGCTGAGTTTCCTTCTTACTAACAATGTAGCTCTGATTCACCTTTGCCTTATTTAATTGTATCATACCCCAAAGGCAGATTAAATTAACACCCATTCTCTTCTAAGGTTTGATTCAGTGCAGATTCACTACAGTATAGTTCATAAGGCAAGTCGTTTTCTATATGGGGAGACTAAATAATGCATCAACCTATGAGCTGAAAATGTGGGAAACTAATGAGCCACAGTTAACATAAGAACCACAACAGCTCCTTTACGCAATATATAAACTGCATCAATTTCTGTATTTATTTAGGTTTCACCTTTGCAAGTATTCCAAATGAATTTCTAAAGCCATTTTGAAGGTCATTGGGATTTGGTATATAGTTTTGTGTTACTGAATTATTTTCAGAGCTTATACCTGTAGGGAATGATTTTCAAATTATTTCGTGATCTTTACTGAAATAGGTCAGTTAGCAAAAATATTTTTCTCCTAAAATCCTATATAATATATGGAGAGTATCCTCTCTTTTGTGAACTGTTACAAAGGGCCCTGTCTTGTAAATCTTTCAGTAGAAGGACCAAATAATTTTTTTTAAACCTACTCTAGATTGTTTTCTATTCCCTGGGGTTGTATTAGGCTCCATACCAAGACTTACTTTTTGATAGAGAAGTTCTTTAGATGCTTAGATGTGTGCCATGTGACTGACACAATCAATGATTCTGCATCATCAGTGGGGTGTGCAGTGCAAATGCACTATATTTTTTCACATCAACTGTCCCTGTTCCAGTTTCAATACAGCAACGCATTTTTATAGACGTCTTTCTACAATGACTTTTCCTTCCCTCTGACATTGCTGTCAAGACTGCATATAAAAATTCCTTTTTTGCAGAAAATACAATGTGCCACATTGTGAAGTGCTGAGCATTAGCAAGTCCCACTGACTTAAGTATCAACAAGGGTTGCTGGTACTCGGCGCCTCTCAGGATTTGCCCAATATGTACTGCAAAATTTAATGTAGTGGAAGTGTAGTTTTACCCATCTATAAAAAAGAGAGAGAGAGAGAGGGAAAGGACCATAGAAGCAGAGGGAAAGAGCGTAGATTCTAGACATAGGGGAGGAGGAAGACAATCTTGGAAGCAGACAGTAAGAATGGGGAGGTCTGTGAAATCAGCCAAATGATACAGCACAGAGAGACAATGGAACACAAGTATTGCAACACTGGTGAGTAGTTCAAATCCAAGTGATTTAGCCTTTTTTTCTCCCACATATGACCTGTAAGATGATTTTCAAATAATAACTATCATGAGACAGACAACAAAATGTGCTTGGAACACGTAAACAAACAGAACCCCCCCCTTGATTGGTAACTTATTTAATTCTCCCCCAACACCAAATGCAGCCCATTGCTTGTTGTTTCCATGAGGACAAGGTGCACAGAAGTGGTCTTCAATCTTGCTAGTTTTTTCACTATTGAAGGTTGAAAGCTAACAGGGTCAGCTTAAAAAAAAAAGAAAAAGAAAATCAATCCACCACTTAATAGAGGACCAATGCAAAAATGCAGGGCATATAATTAAGGCCCGGTCTACACTGGCGACGTAGGTCGATGTAACATCACTTACGTCGATCTCCTAAAGATTGCTTCTACTCTGGTATGTTAAGTTCCGTCGATTTAAAGCGCGGCAAAAGTCGACCTAATAAAACCACCTCTGCAAGTGGCATAGCACATAATTCGAACTTCATGGATCAAATTTGCATCAGTGTAGACAGAGCATAACATAATTCAACATTAATGGCCTCTGAGAGCTATCCATAATGACCCATTGTGACCATTTTGAACATTCGCGCTCTGCTGTTATGTGGCCACGCAAACAGGAAATGGCCCCTCCCCTCAAATTTGAATTTGAATTTTCATTTCCTGTGCAGCCAGCGTGGAGAGAGCATTTTAGCTGAACTCATCATGGCTACTGCAAGGCCCAAACACGCTCCAACATGGAGTTGACCAGAGGTCTTTGATCTCATCAGTCAGTGGGGTGAGGAGTCTGTTATGGCTCAATTCAGAGCCAGCAAAAGAAATTTGGACATTTACAGGAAGATATCCCAGGGCATGTTGGAGAAGGGGCACAACAGAGATGTGCAGCAGTGCCGCATGATGATCAAAGAGCTATGGCAGGCATATAAAAAAGCCAGGGAACCTAACAGCTGTTTTGCCTCCTTGCCCAAAGCATGCCGCTTCTACAAGGAGCTGCATGCAGTTCTTAGTGGCAACCCCACCACAGTGCTGCCACGCAGCATCGATACCTCCACTGAATCCCAGTCCAGGGAGAATGATGAGGACTCTATGGACAAGGAAGAGGAGGAGAGCAGGGTGCAGGAGAGGGGCGTGTCCATTCTCCCAGACAGCCAGGACCTATTCCTGACCCCGGAGCAGTCCAGCGACACACAGGACAGCAATAATGATCCAGGGGAAGGCACATCTGGTGGGTTTTTTTTTTCTTCTTAGCAGTTATGTCCTTGATACAATGTCTGAAATGGCCTTTTTAATGGGGAGGAAGGGAATTTCTGGGTCTTAGTGGACTTTACTGAAGGGTTACCCCTGGAACAGATTATTTATGTGCAGAGGTATGCTCCGAGAATCATCCATTGATATCTCAAGGAAACTTTCATGTAGGTAATGTTATCCTTTGCACAAGGTTTCGAAGAAGGGCAGCCTTGTTTCTTCTGCCACAGTAGGATACTTCACCGTGCCACGCTACAATCAAGTGAGCCAGAATCGTGGCAGGACACAGCATAGCAGCATAAGGGTCAGGCCTGTACCCGCTGTGTGTGTCAAATCTTCCCTTTCCTGCTGCCTCTCCTCCCTCAGGAGACTGATATCGCTCATGGTCGCTAGGGAAGATGGTGCATGTTTAAAGTACCTGAGCTATACAACCAATACCCTGTACTTCTCTTGTCCCTTTCTATAGTCATACTGACTCAGTTCAATAATTGTCCAAAGGTATTTGACGATACAATTAACCCACGGTGTCCTCAGATCAAGTGTGCCCATCTCATCCCAAAATGGTCCTCTTAATGAAACCATGGTGCCCGGTCACCCCTCTCATACAGGACTTTTGAACTGAGCTTTTTAGAGATAGTTAATCCTCTTTATAGCAGAGTAAAGTGCCCTTGGTGTACCATCTCTGTAATGGCAGAGCGAGCTGAACCTTCTGAGATGGTTGGAATGGAATGTGGGTCTGGCTTAGCCTTGTGCACACTAAGGGGAGTATTTTTTACATTGTTGAAGTTGTTTCAGTTTTCTGGGTCTATAAAAATGGCAACGTTGTGCATTTCTTTTCTTTCTGTGGACACCTCCGCCTTGGCACCCCCCACTAGAAGTGCTACAGAAAGACTATCACAGATCAGAAAAAATAAAAAAAATCACAGGATGACATGTTTGATGAGCTCCTGAATGCCTCTGTGGCTGCTGAGACACAGTTCCAGGTGTGGAGGTTGTCTTTGTCTCAGGACATGGACAGGGAGAGTCGAAGAGCAATGCAGGAGCAGGATCTCAGTATGCAGCAGGAGATGCTGCGAATCATGTGGGATCAGACAGACATGCTCAGGCACCTTGTGGAGCTACAGGAAGAGCGGCAGATGAACAGAGTCTCTCTGCAGCCCCTCCAGAACCCTCCTCCACCGATCACTTTGCTGCCCTCCCCCACTCCCAAGTGGTCTCGGAGGAGACTGGCCAAGCTTCAGTAAGTGGTGCACTCCACCCTGGTGGAGGCAAGCAGAAAGATGCAGCAGCCCCACTGAGAACTTTCACACAAGCAGCCACACTACCACTTGAAACTGTGAACTAACACTCGCCCCCTGCCCCCACCAACCAAAATGTTCATAAATAAAACTTTACAGCATTTCAAGACATGTCTCTTTATAAATTTGTAGCTTGTCTGGGGAGGGGTTTGAAGGGTACTGATATCATGGTAGGGAGGATGGTAAGGAAAGGCACAAAACACACAGAAAACATTAGTGCATGTCATTGCAGAGCCTGTTTTTCAATGCTTCCCAAAGGCGAAGCACTCCACAGCTGGCTCTGACTGGCTGCTCAAAATTGGTGGCCAGTCTTTCTGCCTCCACAGCCCAACCCTGCGGAAACCTTTCACCCTTTGCTTAACACACATTATGAACACAGCATGCACAGATATAACTGATGGGACGTTTTTTTCACTCATGTCAAGCCTAGTAAGGAGACATCTCCATCTGGCCTTTAAACACCCAAACTCACATTCCACCACCATTCTGCAATGCTTAGCCTGTTATTAAAACGCTCCTTGTCGCTGTCAAGGTGTACAGTATATGGCTTCATTAGTCAAGGGAGCAAGGGATAAGCAGGATCCCCCAGGATCACTATTGGCATTTCCACATCCCTAATGTTCATTTTTCATTCTGGGAAGAAAGTGCCTGTCTGCATGTTCGAGAACAAAACTGAGTTCCTAAATACGCATCCTGCATCTTTCCAGACCACCCCACAGAGGTGTCAGTGAAACGACCCCTGTGATCCACAAGGGCCTGCAACATCATGGAAAAGTACCCCTTGTGGTTTATGTACTCTGTTGCAAGGTGGTCAGGTGCTAAGATAGGGATGTGTGTGCTTTCAATAGTCCCCCATGGTTGGGAACCCTATCACGTGAAACCCGTCCACTATGTCCTGCACGTTTCCCACAGTCACGACCCTTTGTAGAAGAAGTCCATTGATGACCCTGCACACTTGAATCACAGCAGCTCCCGCCGTAGATTTACGGACTCCAAACTGATTCCCAACCAAGTAGTGACAGTGAGGGGTTGCCAGCTTCCACAGAGTGATGGCCACTCGCTTTTCCACCGTCAAAGCATGTCTCAAGTGAGTATTCATGCAGTTCAGGGATCAGGACAGCTCCACACAAAGTTCAAAGAAAGTGGCCTTTCACCTACGAAAGTTCTGCAGCCACACTTCGTCATCCCACAGCTGCATAACAATGTGGTCCCACCAGTATGTGCTTGTTTCCCAGGACCAGAACCGGTGCTCCACCGAGTGCTGATGATGCGTAACAGCCTGCAGCAACCAGGAATTGTTCCACTCGATGGATTGTAGCAGGGCAACCTTGGTGACATTGATGTTGTCTGTGCTTCGGGTTCTCTCTCACCTTTGAAAATACTCCAGGATAAGGCGTGCTGTATTTGTGACGTTCACAATAATAATGCAGAGTTGAGCTGGCTCCACGTCTCTGCAGCAATGGTGAGCGCACAGCATAAATAAACGATAAAAAAACTGGTTTCCTGTTCGTTTGGAGCAAGGAGGGAGGGCGAAGGATGGTTGCATTCTGAGATGACGAAAATCTTCCCAACAGCCCCCATGGATAGTTTCACTGTGGGATAGCCACCCACAGCGCACTGTTTTGAACGTCGACCCAAGCATGGCGAGTGTGGATGCACGAGCCCTGCACAAGGAGCGTGGTGTGGACATGCTCCTGCAACTTCTAAAAATCGGCAGGTGGAAGTCGATTTTAAGTAAGTTGACTTCTCTGGGCAGTGCAGACATACCCTAGGGCTACTCAGTCTTGTGAACAGATCCATAGTTATATTGTACATTAGCTGGGAGCAGTGAAGGAGTTTTGCTGGCAGTGCTAATAAGCATTACCTTATCTTGTCTTGGATATTTAAGGTTCAGTTAAATAAGGTTTGCTATATTTCATAACTTTATAATTGCAGTTGACTAACTTTATGCCGGAAAAACAATACAAATTCATACATTTTTTTTCACTTCTGTGGCTTTTTTATGAGATTATTTCAGTTCTATGTAGATTAATTTTTAGAGCTGGTGGAAACAGTTTGTTATAAATAATTTCTTATGCACTGAGCCCATTTTCTGATTAGAGAACATTGGAGTGTAACACCTGCCTGCCCAGGATATAGAAGCTTTTCAATTCCATGAGCAGGTATTACTGCACAGAAAATGAGGTGTGGGTATGTACTCTTACAAAAGTGCAAGGCCACACTGAGCCATGACTGAAAATCAGGCCCCTTTAAAATGTCAAAAATTTAGTAAAATAAGTTTTTCTTCTTTCTTGACCTTTTTTTGGGGGTAGTGGGGGCGCGGGAGAGGAAGAAAGGAGGTATTTTCCCCATTTATACTTGCAGAGAATCCATGTTTGAAAATCAATTTAAATATGGTTCAAACACAGTTCCCACTAAACCAGGTGTATGTCTTTTAAAGCAATGGTTCTCAGCCAGGGATATGCATACCCATGGGGGTATGTAGAGGTCTTCCAGGGAATACAAAAACTCATCTAGATACTGCCTAGTTTTACAACATATTACATAAAAAGCACTAGCAAAAGTCAGTACACATTAAAATTTCATACAGACTATGACTGATTTTTACTGCACTGTATACTATACACTGAAATGTAAGCACAACATTTATATTCCAAATTATTTATTTTATAATTATATGGTAAAAATGAGAAAGTAAGCAATTTTTCAATAGTGTGCTGATGCTTTTGTATTTTTATGTCCAATTTTGTAAGCAAGTAGTTTTTAAGTGAAGAGAAACTTGGGGATATGCAAGACAAATTAGACTCCTGAAAGGGATACAGTCGTCTGGAAAGGTTGAGAACTACTGGTTCAAACGGCCGGAGTGGATCAAGCCAAAACTATGACAGGACACACTTGTCAAAAAAACAAAACAAAAAAAACCCACAACAAAAACATATTTTAACTTGTACCCCAAGACTTAATATTTCTCACAGCTACTTTACCACCAGTGCAGCTTAACCAACGGTGGTAACAAAGAGCACTAACATAGCAAAGTCACTGGTATTTTAATCATTGTGCAGTCTAGGAGAAGGCTTAGATGACACAGTAGTTAGGAGGCCATCAGCCACCGTTGCTCCATTTATGAGGCTGTCACAGGCAGAATTTTGTAAGAAAAAGACAAACAGACCGAAAACGCTCTATACTACCTAAGCCAGAAAAGGTTTTTTTAAGTAGTCTTTTTGTTAATTTTATGTGTTTTTGGTCCATCCACAAAGGCTTTTTAAACTGTGTTAAAACTATTTAAACATCGTTTTCAAACACAGTCATTCTTGAATGTGAATACTTGTTGATCCCAGTAAATTTTTCTGATAGAGGGTGCAAAAACCCACAAATTATAAGAAAATTATTAAAAGGAATTATATTACTTTCTCTCCTTTACATATAAGAAACAGACCTATTACTAACCACATTCTAATTATGGTCTTAAAGAGATTTACTAATACATCATGAAGTGAATATTAAATTGCTTCCTGTCCTGCTCTAATCCTACCTTGGTCAGGAAGGTTGATTGGGGTTATGATCTGTGCTGTGAAACCTTTAATTTACCAGCAATTTCATTACTTTTTTAAAAAGTTTGATTATAGAATAAGAAAAACTAATCTTATAATATTTTTATGTAATTCTGTTTCTAAATTAATTTTCCATCTCATCTGCTAAGGAAATGAATTGTGAAAACAATTCCCTATTACTGTGTGAGCACATTAAGTGAAGAACGTATATTCAGATTTGGGCTAACTAAGCAATGCAAAGAGGTTACATTTATCTGGTTTTCCCATCAGATGAAAAAAGCCCATGCAAAAATGATGATTTTTACTTTTCCATTAATAAACATTTTTGTAAGGTGTCTCAAATGAATACAGAGTTAGTCTTAAATTGTGAATGGCACAAGCGGTTAAGGTGCATGTTACTGTGATTTGAAAATATTGTCTCCACGAATTTGCAAAACATTTTGTCACACCCACACCCACTCTTATATTCTGTATAATTAGGGAAATGGCCCATTGGTCTAAGTATCACATCTGAAACACCTGGGATCTGATTCTGACCTCATATCAGTTTCACACTGGTGCAACTGCACGACCTTCCATGGAGTTACTTCTGATTTCCATTTACATACCTGAAAGCAATATAGGGCATGTAGGAATGTATGGGCATCTCTCCTTGTCAGTCTGTGATGGAGACCTTGGCCTGTCACTGTTGCACCTGTATAGGTAGGTTCAAAGCAGGGAATTAGCTATCTTCAGTGACCAGGCCCTCAGGCAGGGCAGGACAAGGCAGGGCAACTAAGCAGTCTATTGCCCCAAGCCTTCAAACAAGGCAGGGAAGGGCAACTAAGCAGTCTAGAGCTCACAGGCAGGTGTGAGTACCAAACACAGTCTAGGGGCTCACAAGCAGAGCATAAGCACCATCAGGCCTCGTGGCCTATGAGGAGATAGGTGCCACACTAAGGGTGGGGTCAGCAGCAGGGAAGATGTTAGGGAGACCTGGACCCACCCTTCCCTACCAGGTCCTAGCCCAGGGCCTGCACAGAGTGTTCCACCACTGGGTCAGCGGGGCTCCAGCCGAAATGTGCCAATGTAGTACCAGGCCCCAGCACAACTGTACTATTGTCTGGTTCCCCTGGGCTACTCCTTACCGCCCCTCCCTGAAATACCTTGGCCTCAGGATCAGTCTTTCTCTTAGGGGTAAACAGCAACGGGAAACCCCAACAGCTCCTCAGTGTCCTAGGTGTCCAGAAGTTCTGGCAGCTCCTCTGGGTCCCACACATCAGGCAGCTCCAACAGCGTCTCCAGGTCCTTGGTGCTGCAGCAGTTGGGCATGGGTAGCAATGGCGCAGAAGACATGTCCTTCTCCGGCAGCTCCCCTGTAATTGAGCTAGAGTGCCCACCCTTTGTACTTCCTATTTTTGTCCCACCCTTCTGCTTCTGGTGTGATGGGCTTGACCTTCCCATCTCTGCCCACCAGGGGATGGACAGGGGTCCCTCCTTGTCAGTCTTGGAGGAAGGACATGCCCCCTTGTTACAAGGCAACAACTAATTAATATAACTCCCTGATCTCATCTTTATTATACTCATATTTCCTCCCTTTTCCCTTATTGCATCTTGTTTCAATTTAGACTATAAGCTTCTCAGGCCAGAGAATGTATCTACCTATGACTTTGAACAGTGCCTACTATAATGGAGACCCAGTCTTGGTTGGGGGTCTCTAAATGCTGCTTTAAATATAATCTGAAATAATAACAATATTCAGAGATATCTAGACAAAGTAGTAGCAATTATCATACCAAGGCCTTGCCAGGCTCATGCCTTGCCTGCAGATTGCTTAATAGTAGTCATTGACACCTCACTGGAATACTTTCTTGTCATTTTTCAGGGTAACATGCTTTGGGGGTTCACCTAGACCAATAAGGCGTACTGTCACCACCTCTCCTGTAACCGTGGGTGTCTCTATGCTGTGCAGCTTTAGCTCAGAGCCCCTACACCATCTGCCTCCCCACAGCACAGTAGGTCTCACCCTGGCTTCTACCAAGCCAGTTAATCCTTGAAGAGTGACCCCAACAGTCCTTCGAGTTCCGAGTGTCCCCCAAACTGTGTCCTTTGCAGTATCCAGTCCCTCTTACTGAACACTCGCAGAGGTAACACAAAGTTCACTGCATCCTGATAATAGAGGAAATAATTAAGCAATCAATTTGCAAACACCTAACAGACAGCATGTATTTGTCAAGAACAAATTGTGTCAAATCAACCTGATTGCTGTCCTTGTGGGTAGAGGAGAAGTAGTAGGTGTGGTATATCTTGACTTTAGTAAGGCTTTTGATATTCTCACATGACCTGTGATGAAGTGGCAATGTTCTTGGGGTTTTCTCTGAGTGCTGTGTGTGTGCCTCAGTTCTCCCCCCTCCCCTCCGTGTGTTACTCATACTCTTGTATTTCCGTGACAGGACCCAGGTGTGTGATCATTGCAGAGGCCACTGGAGAGCAGATGGGCCTTCCCAAGTCACATGTAGGCAGACCTGGCCAGGACCCCTGGGCCCGCCCAACCAGTTGCAACAGGTTGGCGCAGGTGAAGACCAGGAGGACTGGCCACCTAGCCCAGAAAGGAGACAAAGGACTGGGGAGAGGCTAGAGGATGGCTTTGGGGGTGGCTGGGGGAAAGAAGTCAGTCCTCGCTGTGGAGTGAGCACCGAGAATGAGTATCTCCAGGTTTTCACTACTGTAACTCCTAGTTAAGCTACTAGCAAAGTCCTTCAATGCTGTGATGCTGAGAACTAATAAGCCCTTCTGATTTCCACACTGGCTGTGAATCGCTTCTGACTGCAAGGTGGAGTGTCTGGTCCTTTGGGCATAGAGGAACTCCCTGGGACCCTTCCAAGCAGGGAGCGGTCCCACAGGGGGAGTTCCTGGTGGAGAAGGAGTGCTGAACTCTCCGAGTTCAGATGGAGGAGATGACTGAGCTGATGTGGGGAGACCCAGGATGGCAGACCCACTCCGAAGTGCTAGAGTCCTGTCTGGCTGTGTCAAGAGGAGTCCAGAGCAGGATCTCTGGGGGACTCCGTCACACCTTCTCATCAACAAACTAGGGAAATACAACCTAGATGGAACTACTATAAGGTGGGTGCGTAATTGGTTGGAAAACCGTTCCCAGAGAAGAGTTATCAATGGTTCATAGTCAAGCTGGAAGGGCATATCAAGTGGGGTCCCACAGGGATCAGTCTAGGGTCCAGTTGTGTTCAATATCTTCATCAATGATTTAGATACATTTATAAAGTTCGTGGACGACACCATCTGGGAGAGGTTGCAAGTGCTTTGAAGGATAGGATTAAAATTCAAAATGATCTAGATAAACTGGAGAAATGGTCTGAAGTAAGTAGGATGAAATTCAGTATGGACAAATGCAAAGTACTTCACTTAGGAAGGAACAATCAGTTGCACACATGCAAAATGGGAAATGACTTCCTAGGAAAGAGTACTGTGGAAAGGTTCCTGGGGGTCATAGTATCTCATAAGCTAAATGTGAGTCAACAGTGTAACGCTGTTGCAAAAAAACCCAAACATTATTCTGAGATGTATTAGCAGGAGTATTGTAAGCAAGCCACAAGAAGTAATTCTTCTGCACTGTGATGCGATGATCAGGCCTCAACTGGAGTATTGTGTCCAGCTCTGGGCACCACATTTCAGGAAAGATGTGGACAAATTGGAGAAAGTCCAGAGAAGAGCAACAAAAATTATTAAAGGTCTAGAAAAACATAACCTCTAAGGGAAGATTGAAAAAACTGGGTTTGTTTAGTCTGAAGCAGAAAAGACTGAGGGGGGATATGATAACAGTTTTGAAGTACAAAAAAGGTTGTTACAAGGAGGAGAGAGAAAAATTGTTCTCCTTAATCTCTGAGGATAGGACAAGAAGCAATGGCCTTAAATTGCACCAAGGACGGTTTAGATCGGACATTAGGAAAAACTTCCTGTCAGGGTAGATAAGCACTAGAATAAATTGCTTAGGGAGGTTGTGAAATGTCCATCACTGGATATTTTTAAGAGCAGGTTTGACAAACACCTGTCAGAGATTGTCTAGATAATGCTTGGTCCTGCTATAAGTGCAGGAGACTGGAGTTGATGACCTCTCGAGGTTCCTTCCAGTCATACGATTCCATCCAAAGAATTAATACATACAAGTATGTTAGCTAAGTTGAAGTTACACACTCCATTTTAATACACTGCACAGTTTGTAATAAAACGAAGTTTAACTGATTTCAAGGAAGAGTGAAAGAAATATGAAAGGGTTACAAAAAAAAAACCCCCAAAAACCACACTTTTTAGTGTCTACAATTTAATTATAGCAAGATACAGCTTTGCTTAACATAGTATCATATTCACACCAAATTGTCAGCATTCTCCAGCTAGTTTAGTAGAAGAGACGGTGCTTTGTTATCCCAAGAGATAACTGCCCCAAAGTTTTTCAGCAGTTCCTTATATCCCCAAAGTTTATCTTTGCCTTCCAAGTCAGGGAGCCCTCCTGAGGGGCAAGCTTTCTGTGCTCAGCCCACTAAACCAAAGACATGTTAATTTTTAAATCTCCTGTGATTTACAATGCAACTATCTTCTTGAAATCTCTGATGAAAATGATTAGTTCCTTATCACAGTTTCTGATCACACCTGGCTTGATCTGCAACTGAGCCAAAGGGAGGGTTGCCTTTGCCTGGGCAAACCCCATCTCGCCTCCTTTGTCTGTTTACAGTAACATACAAAGTATCAGAGTATCCATCATGTCTAATACAGCCCTCTTACATACATTTCCCAGTGATATTAGTGACCAAAATGTTATTACCTTTCATATGATACATACAGGACACCTTTTAAATAAATAGCATGACAACAGTTTACGAGGCATATATGAGCTGGTCAGGCCAACTGAGATTTACTATCACATACCTTTGATATCTGGCTTTGGGATGTTCTTAGGGTCCCACAGGCATGTAAGTGGTTTATTGTCAGTCAAAAGTTAAGAGCAATCTAATCCATACAAATACTTTTCAATTCTTTCACATACCCCTACTGTAACCAGGCACTCCATCTCAATCAGCACATAACTTTCAGTATCAGTCAGTCAGCATCCTACAGTTGTACATCCTTGTTGTGGCTCACCGTCAATCCACGCTCACTGACACCTGCACTCACCTCTGAATATACTTACTGGCAGCACAGAAGGAAAGTACTGGAGTGACTCTCCGTTTTTCCTCTGATAAACCTTTGCTTTTTGTGCCGTGCTGCAATACCAGGTGCTTTTACTTTTCAGGAGCTGATTCAAAGAAAGTAATTTGTCTTTCTGGTATACCTGCCTAGACGTAGGCTGGTCAGAAAACAAGAATTCCATTTTGTGAAAAATGATGTGGTTTCACATTTGATTTTGTTTTACATTGGAATGAGCTTGAGAACTTTCCAAATACAAAAAAAAAATTTAAAAATGAGAGCAACCAAGACCCATCCCAGAGTAGCCCAGTGGTTATGGCACTCAACTGGCATATGGGAAAAGAGGTTCATGTTCTTGCACTGTCTGATTGGGGGCAGAGACTTGAACCTAGATCTCCCACATCCAATATGAACGCCTAGACACCAGGCTTTTGCCTGTTCTGGGATGGTGTTCGCTTTCCCTCTCATTTTGACCATCCTGGACCATTGACACTGATATATGTCCCCAGGGGTTGGTCCTGGGGCTGGTTTTGTTCAACATCTTCATTAATGATTCATTAATGAAGGATGGGGTAGATTGCACCCTCAGCAAGTTTGCAGATGACACTAAGCTAGGGGGAATGGTAGATACCCTTAAAGATAGGGATAGGATACAGAAGGACCTAAACAAATTGGAGGATTGGGCCTAAAGAAATCTGATGAGGTTCAACAAGGACAAGTGCAGAGTCCTGTACTTAGGACAGAAGAATCCCATGCACAGCTACAGACTGCGGACCAACAAGCTAGGCAGCAGTTCTGCAGAAAAGAACCTGGGGTTACAGTGGATAAGAAGCTGGATATGAATCAGCAGTGTGCCATTGTTGCTGAGAAGGCTAATATCATACTGGGCTGCATTAGTAAGAGCATTGTCAGCAGATCGCAGGAAATGATTATTCTGCTCTATTCAGCATTGGTGAGGCCGCATTTGGAGTATTGTGTCCAGTTTTGGGCTCCCCACTACAAAAAAGATGTGGACAAGTTGGAGAGAGTCCAGCGGAGGGCAACAAAAACTATTAGGGGGCTGGAGCACAAGACTTATGAGGAGAGGCTGAGGGAATTGGGCTTGTTTAGTCTGTAGAAGAGAAGAATGAGGCAGGATTTGATAGTAGTCTTTAACTACCTGAAAGGGGGTCCAGGGAGGATGGAGCTAGGCTGTTCTCAGTGGTGGCAGATGACAGAACAAGGAGCAACGGTCTCAAGTTGCAGTGTGGGAGGTCTAGGTTGGACATTAGGAAACAAATTTTCACTAGGAGGATGGTAAAGCACTGGAATGGGTTACCTAGCGAGATGATGGAATCTCCATCTTTAGAGGTTTTTTAAGCTGCGGCTTGACAAAACTCTCCCTGGGATTATTTAGCTGACGTTAGTCCTGTTTTGAGCAGGGGGTTGGACTAGATGACTTCCTGAGGTCCCTTCCAACTCTAATATTCTATGATATGTCTGCAAAAAGTTCTAGTTTTAAGAATTAGCACTTGCTGATGGAAAAAAACATTTTGTTAAAAAATTCCCAGCCAGCTCTACTGTATTGTGAATCCTGTGTAAGAATCATTTTTATTTCTGAGATGAATTCAGGAGGCTGCATTTCCTTGATAGGTTTTGCTCTGTCTGCCTTTCGGCCTACTCCCTGTTCACTAATACAATTTCCCAAGATGTCAAGTGGATTCTGATAAAAGAAGCTCTTGTGTATAGGGGATTAGGCCTATGCAATATTGTTTCAATACACTAAATTGTCTTTGATTATGTTCTTCTATCAGGTCATAAACCATTATGTGAGTGACTCTGACCTTACAGTTGCTGTAATTTTCCTCTGGAAGAGCTAAAAGACCCTAACAATATCTGTGGAAATATTATCATTCAAATGGTTAAGTTAAATTTAGCTAACCTGATGCTGCATGAATGTGGAGAAATCAACAAAAAGTACATGGTAGCAAAAAGGATATCTGTTAATCCTGAAAGAATATAGGACTTCTCAAAGTGTGTTTTGTTGCATGTCAAGACTTGAGGAAGAAATATAACTATCTTTTGATTTAATCTTTAGTGGGAAATAACATAGTATTCCCATCTGTATTTCCCCAAAAACATGAGAAGAGACTTCCCAGTCATTTATGATGCCGAAGGTCACAGCTTTGTCATTCATTACAGGTGTTAATTTGTGGACCTGTTATGAAACTTACAGCACAACTTGGAAATGGTTTCTTTATACTTACTTTTGGCTAGAAATTTCCCACACAGTTAAGTTAGCCTCCTGAACAGTTTAATAATGACTTAGAAACAGAAAAAGATTAATCAGATCCAGTTACATGACACTTGTCATCAGTTCCTCTATCAATTTTAAGACCAACTTCAATGTCATTGATTTAGAGATCCATATTTGATGACCCATTAGAATCATATGGCCCAAGAAATGATCCAAGACTGCAATGCACTATCATTTTCTTGTGCTTTAACATCTATCACTCCCTTTTTATAACACACAACAAAAAAAGGGCCGGTCTTCCACCATTTGCAGCATCTGACCATTTAAAACGGGCAGTTCTCCACCATGCTGAGACTATTTGGGATCTTGCCTTTCAATTTGGAGTATTCTATAATGCTGCAATCTGCCTTTAAAACCCTTGGAGGAACAAGGTATGTGTTTCACTACATGGCTCCTTAATAAATTTACTTTGCATTTAACAAATTCAGGATTATGTGCACTCTTTACAGATTCTAGTAGTCAGATTAAATTTTAACTGCATAGTTGGGAGAGTTCTTCATTCAGAAACCCAATGAAAAGTCGATGTGCTCCCATTCACTCTCTCCAAGCTCAGAGATGCTTGCTATTTCATAGAAATTCCTTGTAAATGCTTTTATTGTTTTTCAAGGCTTTTAGTTCCTCTGGTAGGAAAAATACTCTAATCAATTAGATTTCATGTGAGGTAAAATAATAATCAGAATTCTCTATTGTTATATATAAACATTTTCCTCAACATCAATGTGAAATAAGAGAAATTTAAATATTTGTCTACTTCTCTTTACTGGATATATATATAATAGAGCTTATGTATACTTCTTCTACCCCACCAAATTCAGCTTCATAATGCTCTTTTAACAGGTAAGAAGCATTGCCTCCAATTAAGCTTCTCCTCTCTCTGTCCAGGATAAAACAATAGCTCTAATAGAGTGAGATTCCAGCTCTTGAGGGAGTAGCCACCTAAGGGGAACCTTGTAGATATACCCCCTAAACCATTCAGAGATAGTGGACCTGGAAACTGGCAGCCCCATTTCACTTTTAGGAAAACCGAAGCCTCTCAGAAGATCTAGTGAGTCTTGTTTTTATGTAGGTTAAACATTAAGCCCCGTCATGCACCCATGGAATAACAAGTACGTTCAGAACCTGACTTTGTGGTAGGAAAATAGCTGGGGTGGGGAATCCCTTGGCTCAAATTAAAAGAGAAGAGGAACAATGAAATTGTTCTAAAAGAAATATAACCCTGATCAATTAACAGATAAGTGGGATTGCATGATAAAGCTGCTTACAATAATCTTTAAACCAAGGTAATGGCTACCAAAATAATATATTCGAATGTATCTACAATAAGAAGCTAAGGTCCCAAAGTATCAATTTCTACTTGGCCTTTTTAGCCCCCAGAGCTGTGGAGCTGGACACACAATGAAAAGCCACTTGTCCATGATAATGGAGTCCCAACACTACAGTGAAGAACCATCAAAAGAGATGGAAGAAAGTGTGTTTTACATCAGAAATGTATTGTTCTTCTGAACACTCCTTGTAAATAGTGTTTTCTGATGGATAAGCTACAAGACCCAGTTGGCCTGAATATGGTCCATATTCCAATGTCACAGATGATGGATTTTGTGCACTCAGATGTGTTCAGGTCTGTTTCTTTTACAGCACTTAAATGGAACAAAGAATGAGTGGGTTAAGTTACTCATTTATAAACCATAACATTTTTCACAATTGTGTACACACATGGACCCACAAAACCTTTTAAATGTTTACAGGAATGAGCACCATCCATCTTATACCTTTGATTTACACTAATTTAAAAAATCAAGTTATGTGGATTGCCATTATCAGCTGTATATCAAAAGGATGTGTGTAAAACAATTAAAATCCAATTATGGAATCCACATTACATTTTTAGCAAATTATAGGTTTAACATCTTTTGTTAACTGTGCATTACCGTTATTTAAAAATAAATTTATGCCATTTAGCCTTGATATGTAATTAAGTTATAGAAGTAACTTTTCATTTCTCCAGCAGAAATCTGTTCCTGGTTATTTTGTAAAGCTCAGTTAGGTGGAGGAGCCACAAAGACATTTTCCCCTCTCTTGACAAGCAGCAATCCATATTGTTTAATTTGACAGGCAGTGGTTTATATCTACATAATTTAAAATCAATTACTTATCTTTTCTTTCACTTTATAAAAGCATGCATTTCATTATATAATCTCTCCCAAGAAGAGCTCTACCAAACTACATTACAGGATGGAAGTGGATTCAAGGCATAAGTTTTAAAACAAATACCATGCTATTTATGTTTACACTGAAATAGTAGAATTATCTAAATTGAACAATAAATTTAAATCATTTTACTAACTTCTGGGTTTATCTCTTTGGTAGCTTCTGAGCTGGGTGGGGGGTGGGGGGGACTGCTGCTATCATTATATTGGTAAAATCATAATTTTTCCTACTTCCAGTGTGCTTTGTTGAAACATTTTGCCAAAAATCTCTGCTTTGATCACTATGAGTGAAATTCTCTTTTGTACAAGAGACAGTACAACGCCCATGGACTACTCTGAGCCTCAGAATAGACCTCCCACTGACTTCAAAGGGAGTAGGATTCCAATGGGTGCATTAAGCCCTTGTAATACTGGCTTGTTGATGTGATGTATACAAAGTTACTGAGTAACAATGGTGTGCTTAATAAATTGTAGTTCAAAATACCAACTAGAAATAGTCTAAATTGTTGACAAAAATCAATGGGTTTTATCTGTTAACTATGAATACAAAAATTCTCTGAAGTTGACTGGCAAGTCTGTTTGGGTAAATGAAAAGATAATTATTGCTCGGAAAGCCTATGCTTGAATTAGACCGCCTCAGCATAAAACAGTGATAGATGGCTAAATGTACAGCAAGTACAGCCTCAGGATATCCAGTTCTTGCAGCTGATTAATCGAATATATTTTATTCAGCCAGTTCATCCTTTTCCCTGAAGAAAAAAATACGTTTCAAATCTTTTCTGTCCTAAAGCAACGAGAGTTTTCAGGACAGAAATGACCATCAAAGGCTATTGCTGCTAATATTTATTTGTTTTAGTTGGTTAGAAACTTGCATTGCATGAAATTGAGATAGTTATCAAAATGCAGTGGTTTACATGGTTTTGTAGTGTAGTGTAGTGTGGTAAAGGATTGTAAGTACAGCAAAGTGTGAGTATATTGTAGAATGCAAGTTGACAAGCTAACACTGCAAATTGCTTCTTGCAGAGCCAAACTTCACTTTTTTGGAAGAAGCCTGCAAAACAATTTTTTAAAAACATCTTTCCCCCCAAAAATCCCAAATCAAATCTGGTCCACCAAGATCACACCGCTATGCATGAGATATGAATGGTATTTGATGAAGGTCAGCAAAATAATTTTTGCGGCAATTTGACTACCCTTAACTTGCTATTTTTATGCCAGAGAGAAGATTTTTGAGCTAGAACCTAGCTTCTTGGCTACAAGAAAAAGCTGCTGTTGCTCAGGCCTATTCATTTTTGCCACACCATTTTTAGGAAATTATTTCAAGGGCCTCCTTCCCCCAGAGGGCAGAATATGCATTGTGGTGAATTTTAGCTAATTTCCTTCTCTTTCCACCATTAGCTGCAGTTGGATGGCAAGTTTCACAAACCCCAAAGGCCAGCCCTGAGTAGATGATAGAGGAATCATGAATAACAGTGTGACAAAATCATGGTGACATACTTCCATGAAAACTGTTTGGCCCATAGATGATGGAACTAGGGGTGCTGCCTCACCCCCTGGCTTTAAGTGGTTTTCATTATATACAAGGTTTACAGTTTCATTCAAACTGCACCCCACTAAAACACTGTTTCAGCACCGCTGCTTTGTGCCATCAACAGTGTGACGATCTGAGTCTGCCAACAGTGAGCTGTCAGCATGAGCCCCTACCCTTTGAACTAGAGGAGAATCTCCTACAGTTCACAGCCATGGTAGAGTCTTACCTTGAATCAGACAGGGTGAGTTCTACTTCCATCCCTGATGATTATTTTACACTTTTCGTGGCACTCTCCACAGTGAAAAGGGCCACAACTGTTCATTTTATTTTTCCTAAATGAAACAGGAAATTAGCACTGACATTTATGGTGTCTCCAAAATCAGAAAGGGCTTTTGCTTGCAGGGTCTGAGAGACTCAGGGTTGGCTACACTTCGTAGATTATGTCCCTGGGTCCAATGTAAAGTTTTACTTAGCTTAAGGAGAATGGTGCCATGTGGCACAACCTAACAACTGAAAAATCCAGGCGCTGTGGGTCACTCATTCCATGGGGAGGAGGGATTATAGGACAGATTTGTTCAATCTTCCCCACCACAATACTCCTACTAACTGGGTCCAGCTCTGGTGTTCACACTTCAAAAAAATTATGTGGAAAAAATTGAAAAGTAGGTTCAGAAAAGAGATACAAGAATTATTGGAAGTGTGGAAAACATGCATCAGAGACTAAAGAAACAACCTATTTAGTTTATCTCAGAGAAGGTTAAGAGGAATACATGTATCTGGGGGGGGGGAAGAGATTTCTGATAGTATATGGCTCTTGAACCTAGCAGTAGAAGGCATAACAAGATCTACTGATTGGCCAATGGTGGAAGCTGATGCTAGACAAATTCCTATTAGAAATAAGGTGCAAATATTTAATAAGGATAATTAACCATGGGAACAACTTATCTAGGGATGTGATGGATTTGCCGTCACCTGAAGTGTTTAAATAAAGACTGGATATCTTCCTAAAGTACATGCTGTAGCTCAAACAAAAGTTAGAGGCTGCTAAAATTATTGAGTGAATTTCTTTGGTCTGTTTTATTACAACAGTTCCGTCTTGCCTTTAAATCTATTACTCTGATTTTGTTGTCCCCAATACTGTTCTCTAAACCTCCTAGGGCATGTCTACACTGCAGCTGGGAATGAGTTTCCCAGCTCATGTGGGCAGACTAGTGCTAGTGTGCTAAAAATAGCAACACTGACATTCCAGCTGGGAGGAAACTTGAGCTCCTATGCCCACCTGACCCCCTAAGATTGAGAACCAGAGCTCCAGTCCAAGCCAGAACATCTGTAATGCTACTTTTACTGCACTATTTCAAGCCTTGCTAGTGCTAACTTGAGCCCTGCAAGTGCAAGTCTGTCTACACAGACTGGGAGGTTCAAAGGAATATAGTACTTCAAACTAGTGCACAGGACAAAGATAAACAAACATGTAGACTGGAACTGAATGGGCCAGATGCTGGTGTTATTCCATATAAAGTCAGATACTCAGCTGGTGTAAAACGACTTCTGTGGAGTGATACTGATTTACACCAGCTGAAGATCTGCCCATTATACTCATGTATTTGAGTAGAAAGAATTCCAATGTCTCCATAGTCTGGACATAAATACTACTAACTTCAGTTTAAAGAAGTAAATAAAAAGAATTTTTGTATCAGAGGAAATTTAAAGGGAAATGCCTCTAGAAGCTTTCAGTTATGCTCCTTTCCCAGGGATTTGGCAAGCGCCTTCCTGCAATAACCAAAGACAAGAAATTTCCACGGCGCACCACAAGATATTTATTAAATCAGACCTTTTTTCTACTCCCTTACTGTGGGCTGTGTCATCCGGGGCTCAACTGATTCATAAAAAAACCACAATAAGCAAAAGCGGCTGACTATGGGAGAGGAGAAGAGAAGTGAGCAGAGAATGTGAAATGTGGTTGATTAGAGAGACAGACAGGATAAATGACTGCACCCGGAATGCTGAAATGGAAAGAATAGCTTCAGCAGATTCAAATACTGTGGTCTCCAGCATTGCAATTGTTCATCAATAGTGCCATGACCATTGTTATATATATCAGACATTAGTGGCTGATGGGTGACCATCAAAAGACTCCAGAGAAACATTAGAATGCATCAGAAACCACATATAATATTTCAAAATGAAAGAATGCTGCACCTGTTTATTTTTACTCTTTCCTCCCTGTCTAGCTTTTTATCCCATCATATACAAAGAAGCTCTGGAGGCCTCTGTTATCCACTTTTGTTCATACTTGACATTCTAAATTCTAGCTCTTGAGGAACTTTGGAAGTTAACTTAAAGTGATGCTGTGCTTCTAATTTCTCTCTTTTATATTATATTCATAAACACCAAATTCACAGACATAGCAGCCTACAAGTTGGAGTAGATGAGGAGTCAAAAATAGATCTAACAAAGGAATGACTGACAGGTAGTGCCTGTCAAATATTAAGTAATAATTGTTAATTCTATTTGTTTTTGTTTAATTTTTGTTTTTCTTAACTTCAGAAGGAAAATATCAGGAAGTACATTTTTAACAAAGAGCTCTCTGTTGGCGTTAGTGACAGAAATCTGGTATTATTTGCAGTTGAACATAACAAATATTTCCCTACATCCACTTTACGTTTTTGATTGGAAGGCCATAAAAAGTTAGAAATGATCTCTCCACCTGTTCATTTAAAACCTCATCTACCAATATCGTCCTTGGGAAAAGGCAACAAATAATGAGGGACACAGATATACCAAGGAGAGCTCTCTGCAAATTTTGCATCAAAGCTACTTTTCTTTCTTCTTCTTTTTTTTTTTAATTCAATACGTATTCATAAAAATTTAAACTTTTTTGGGAAATGGATCAGTTCTGACAAAACAGTAATTGGAGAGGTTTCTCAGGTCCAGGATGAAATGTATAGTCAAAATCAGAGTGAGAGAGAGACATCCCCCTGCCCTCTCAACACATACTGGAATAGCCAACAGCCCAATGGTTTGAGCAATGTGGAAGACCTAGGTTCTCTCTCTGTTCTGATTCCTGCATTCATTACTGCACACCATTCAAACCCTGAACTGAGTACAGAATTATTAATTTCCTTCTGGGTTTTGCTATCAGGCCCCCATCATAGTACTTTACAGCTTTACAGACATCACTGAATTTATGATCACACTGCCCCTATAGAGTGAGATGGTATTATATCCCCATTTTACATACTGAAAACTGAGGCACAAAGACATTAAGGGAAAAATTGTCAAAAGTATGAACTAATTTTGGGTGTCCAGTGAGAGAAGTCTCAGGCCTGATTTTTCAGAGAACTTAGCATTTTATAGGACTTTACATATACAGGGCAGAGGTCCCATTGACCAGCTGTAGTTATTGCAAATCATCCCCCAGATAACTCAAATTGTGCACTCAGAAAAAGAGCAACAAAGAATTACTCACTGCTTATGAAAATGTTAGTTTATGTGACTTGCCCAGAAACACATAAGGGCACTGCAGTAGAGGCAGGGATAGAATCCAATTCTCCAGGGCAGCATTCGACCGCCGTAATCACAAAACCATCCATTTTCTTCATGCAATTTCCTGCCTTATTCACCACTCACTGTACAATTTCTGCAACAAATGAGGCAGCGATCCTACAGACAACAGCTCCCTTTCACTACACAGCCCTGATTCATCCCCAGAGTAGGTCTGTCCTGTGCACTGACTGGTGCAGGGTATGATGGCGTGTATAAACCCTCTCCTAGTGATTAAAAAGCTTCTATGGGCAAGACTGGCCCCACCCCTCCAGTCTCTGTCAATCATGCTGGTGGAACAAGGACTTTAAAAAGCAGCAGTACCAGACAATTGCTGAGCAGCTTTGGGAGATAGTGGACAGTGACTCTACACTGCAGCTCCTAAGAAAGACTCCTGGGGGCCTTCAGGGGAATTGCCCTCAGGGAGGGCATTCACTGATTTTGTCCCCTCCCTCCCCCATGCCTTCAAGGAGACAACAGACTCTGGTATACCAGTTGGGTAGGGTAGCTTTGGCACGCTCCAAGGTGAGCCATCAACTGTAGGTACAGCTACCCTCTACCCCTTTGGGGGTTAGGGAATCTGAGCCTATACTAACGGGTCTAGGGGAGTAGGAGCCAGAAGCCTGCTCCCTTCCAACACAGTCAGATTATTTGACTCCATTTCATATCACCAAGACCCCTGCTTGGGCAGAAGGGGGTGACCTAAGGATTTTTCAGTGCCCAGACAGCAGAAGGCATCCAGCAGCAGCCCTAGAAATGTGACAAATGGTGGAGAATGGAGGCAAGGCATCACTGGCGGTAAGGAGAGTTAGGGGGAAAAAAGGTTACTTACACTCACCCATGGGCTGTCCAAGCAGGAGAAACTTAGACAGGCTGCTGAAATGGCGGACAGAAACTCAGCAGTTGCTGCAACAATTAGCTACCCAGCAGAAGCTGCTGCTAAGGGAAATGATGGCATCAGAGCAACAACAACAGTTGGTCCAACAAATGCAGTCTTTTTTTCAAGCTGACCAGGGCGACCACGGCAGTGCTCACAAGTCCAATGACAAAAGCTCCACTCATACCCATGAAGTTAACAGAAAAGGGTGCTGACCCCACATCCTTCCTCATAATATTTGAATAGGTGGCTCAGACAGCCCGCTGGCTGCAGGAACTTTTGGCCACCCTGTTAGCCCCTTTCATCACCAGACCAGCTCAGATGTCTTACTGTGAACTGGATGCAACAGCTGCACATGACTTCCTGGAAGTCAAAATGGCTTTCCTTGACTAGTCAGATATTACGCAGGAAACCCACAACCAGCATCTCTGAGAAGAAAAGCACCTCCCAGGTGCACAATGTTGAGTAGTGGGTGAGCATTTAAGGGACCCTTGCTGGTGCCGGCTAACTCCAGAAGCCAGGTTATGGGGTACAAGTAGCTGAACTTGTGTTGATTGAACAGTTCATGCACATCCTTCCTGCTGAGGGAAGGGCCTGGTATCAAAACATTGCCCAGAGACATTGGTGGAAGTAGTCTCAGAAAATTATGTGGCTGCTGACAGCCCACCAGCAGTGCCGGGAATCAGTGTTTGTGTTATGGGGGGAACAAAAGAAACAGAACCTGGGACTGTCCAAAGGAACCATCTCAGAATGGGACCTTAGAAAAAGACATGGCAGTGGAAAGAAACACAAGCAAGGGAGTGGAGTCCCCATAAAGCTGCCGTCATCTAGAAATCAGAAACCAATCAGACACATCAGAATGACTGGCTGGGGACTCCCAAAAGACTTCTCTAGCAAAAATTATATGCCTCAGAAACAGAATCCACTCCCTCTCTGCAGCCCCAAGTGTATTATTTTCATACAGGCAGCTGGGACACTTCTGTAGAGACTGCCTCTACATGGAGAGTAGTTATGGGCAAGTAGGGTCAAGCAAATCAAGACTTGAGCTCAAAAGAAGAGGCCAGCCAAACTGAAGGTGCCAATATGAGTCAATGGGAAAAGGGTCAAATGTCTAGTAAAAACTGGTTGTGGAGAAACCACAGTATGGGAACAATTAGTTGGAAGACAAGACTGGGAAGATGGTCATGTTCCAATGTATACATGTAGCCATGAAATGCTACCCAAGACAACATATACAACTAATGGTGGGAAGCTGTACAGCCAACCTTCTCATTGAGTTAGTCTCCTCTGTAGCATACCCAGTTACACTAGGAAGGGACTGGCAGTATTTCCAGAAAACTCTATCCAAGTGTGGTAGATGGCCCTGTGAGAAAATCAAACCTTTTTGGCAGTTGGAAACAAAGGTGGGCCAATGTCAATTGGTTGGGCAGGTGAACAATCTGACTCTGAGGAAGTTTCTTCAGGACACAGGAACACATCACCAGGGTCTTGATGACCTTATAGGGAACCATGATCCTGGCGCTGACATTCTCACTCAAAACACTGACGCCGTGCAGGAACACCAGGCTATCTCCTTGCTTAATTGGACCTTCAACCCCCAGCATACTGTGGTAAACAGCAAACCTCTGGAATTTCATATACAGAGTCAATGGCCTTTTGAATTGTGGAGTGAGCGGGTCTATCACAGTGAGTGAGATAAACAAATGAAGTCAGGCCCCAACTTCTGGTTCCCTATAGAAAAGAGAAGATGAGGCTAGCCCCTGAGATACCATGTGCAAGGCACCTGGGGAAGGAAAAAAACCCCTGGGCCAAATCTTGGCCCATTTTAATTGGCCTAGTATCCATAAAGATGTGAGTGACTACTGTGGATTCTGCCCAGAATGGCAGCTGACATGCCCCAGGGCATCCCCAAGTTACTCTTGTTCCATTTTTCCTCATGGATGTACGCTTTGAAAGAACAGGAATAGATTTGGTGGAGCCCCCGGAAAAACAGAATGTGTGTTTTCCCCCTTTTTTAAAAACAGGAACTATGTTAGCAATTCTCCATTTCTGATTCCTGTTCCTGCCCCCCTTCCACACTTCCTCTGTTCCTCCACATCTCCTCGCCCTGCATCTCCTTGTCCTCCCCTTTCCCCATCCACTCATTTGCTTTCCATTCAGGCTGTTCCTCCTCTTCAAAAACTCATGGGCTCCAGTAGCAAGGGCCCTGGAAAGCACAGGAGAGAAATTTGTTCCAGTGGCTGGCACCAGAACAACCCCCAGCAGATGGGAAAAGCAATTGCATGAAAGACCTGCTCAGTCCTGGGATGGAGTGCACACAGTCCCTCTGTGCAGATGCCACTTGCACAGTCTGGTTGGCACATAGGAGCTAACAGGCACATAGGATGGAAAATGCTCAGGGTAGATGGAATCCTCAGAGAATTTATCTGCCACCGTTTAACAAACCTTTAATTTCAGGTCTTTGGCTCCATAGCATGCTGGTGATAGACTTTCTCAAGGAAAAGGTTGTAAGAATTGTTTTAACAGGGTAAAACAATTTATTTCTCCTAACCTCATTCTCTGAGATGGCTGAACAATTTTAGCTGAAGATTTCCTTAAAAAAAATAAATCAGCTTTAGGCAGACACCAACCATGGAAAATTTCAGTCTAAATGGTTTCCATTTGAAAAAATGATCATTACCTGAAAACAGGGTCCTATAATGGAAATGTAGGCAATCTTAACATTGCCTATTATAAAGAGTCAGAACAAGAAAAATAGGTTCAGGTTGGTATTAGGATACGGAACTTTGGTACAATGCAGATTTCTAAGCATGTCAGAAACATCTCAGACAGAAGTATGAGTTATTTCAGTTTATAGTAAATGGAAGGATAAACAGAAATAGATCTGCAACTAGGGTCCTTGATTTAAGGGAATTACTTAGGAAAATGGAATGAACCAAAGAACTCAATCATTTGAATGTGGAGGAGTCTTGTAATTACTTTAAATCAAAGTTGCAGAAACCTGGATCCGAAGCAAGGGGAGGGAAATTGTAGGAAAGGGCTGCAGACCAAGAAGGATGAGCAAGCACCTCTAACAGGTGATTAAAAGAAAGCAGAAACCCTAGAAGGAATGAAAGATGAGATGAATCAGCAACAAAAGCAACACCTTGGAGGTCAGAAAGTGTAGAGGGTAAAGTGAGAACTGCCAAAAGCCAAGCACAGTTGGACCTTGCAAAGGGAATTAAAACCAATAGTAAAAGGTTCTATAACCATATAAATGAAAAGAAACAAGAAAAGAAGGTAGTGGGACCACTAAGCACTGAGGATGGGATGGAGATTAAAGATAATCTAGGCATGGCCCAACACATAAACAAATACCTTGCCTCAGATTTTAATAAATCTAATCAAGAGTTTAAGGATAATGGCAGGGTGGCTAATGGGAATGAGAATATGGAGTTAGAAATTATCACATCCAAAGTAGAAGCCAAACTCAAGCAGTTTAATGGGACTGAATTGGGGGAAGAGGCAGGGAATATCCATACAAGAATATTAAAGTAACTGGCACATGAAATTGCAAGCCCAATAGCAAGGATTTTTAATGCATCTACAAACTTGGGGGCCATATCCTATGAATGGAGAATTGCTAACATAGTTCCTGTTTTTAAAAAAGGGGAAAAAAGTGATCCAGGAAATTACAGGCCTATTAGTTTGACCTCAATTGTATGCAAGGTCTTAGAACAAATTTTTAAGGAGAAAGTAGTTAAGGACACAGAGGCAAATAGTAATTGGGATAAAATACAACATGGTTTTACAAAAGGTAGATCATGTCATACCAATCTGATCTCCTTATCTGAGAAGATTTTTGCTATAAGCAGAGGACATATCAGTTGGAGGAATGAGGAGAAAGACCTGGGTGTACTGGTTGATTACAGATTGACTATGAGCCATGAATGTGATGCAGCCATGAAAAAAGCTAATGCAGTCCTAGGATTCATCAGGTGAGGTATTTCCAGTAGACACAAGGAAGTGTTAGTACTATTATATGAGGCACTGGTGAGACTTCATCTGGAATACTGTGTGCAGTACTGGTCTCCCATATTTAAAAAAGATTAATTCAAACTGGAACAGGTGCAGAGAAGGGCTACTAGGAGGCTCCGAGGAGTGAAAAACCTACTTTATAAGAGGAGTTTCCAAGAGCTTGGCTTGTTCAGCCTAACCAAGAGAAGGCTGAGGGGAGATATGATTGCTCTCTATAAATACATCAGAGGGATAAATACCAGAGAGGGAGAGGAGTTATTTAAGTTAAGCATCAATGAGGACATAAGAACAAATGGATCTAAACTGGCCATCAACAAGTTTAGGCTTGAAATTAGATGAAGTTTTCTAACCCTCAAAGGAATGAAGTTCTGGAACAGCCTTCCAAGGCGAGTAGTGAGGGCCAAAAACCTAACTGATTTCAAGACTGAACTTGATAAGTTAATGGAGGAGACGGTATGATAAGACTGCCTACAATTGCAAATAGCCTATATGCGACGGCTAGCAGCAAATATCTCCAGTGGCTGGGGATGGGACATTGGAGGAGGAGGATTCTGAGTTACTACAGAGTATTCTTTCCCAGGTGTCTGCCAGTGAGTCTTGAACCCATGCTCAGGGTCTAACTGATCGCCCTATTTGGGGTCGGGAAGGAATTTTCCCGTGGGCCAGAAGGCAGAGTCTCTGGGGAGTTTTCACCTTTCTCTGCAGCATGGGCTATGGCTCACTTACAGGTTTAAACTAGTGTAAATGGTGGATTTTCTGTAACCTGAAGTCTTTAAATCATGATCTGAGGACTTCAGTAACTCAGCCAGAGGTTAGGGTTTATTACAGGAGTAGGTGGGTGAGGTTCTGTGGTCTACAATGTGCAGGTCAGACTAGATGATCATGATGGTGCCTTCTGACCTTAAAGTCTATGTGTCTTTGAGGAGTCTGAGTTTTTTGAAGACAGGTAGGGAGCAATATATTTATACTTTGATTTTAACTTGTAGCCATTGAATAAAAACAGTGTCAGGACAAATGAGTAGAAAACTTAAAAGAGGCTAGTTAGCCTGTGGGAGGCCTCATTTATTAAATTAAAATTAATGAGAATTTTTATCTATTCCCTCCACTTATCACTCAAATGACTCCCTCAACAAAAAGTTTGGGGTGCCTTCTATTATGCATTCTCTTTGGACACAAGTTTAGGCAAACAAGCTGGTATTGTTTCCTTTTCCACCACAGACATAATAAAATAGCAATAATAAAAATATATTACAAACACCTCTATGATGATACCTCTTAAAATGTAAATCATATTCATTCAGTCAATCATCTGATCTGAATAAGATGTGTTGGAATCAACAATGAACTAGCTCTGTGCACAGCAAGGCAGCTTTTGTGAAGATACCTTTTAACAGCAACAGCAACATGATGTTTCTATAGCCTTTTTTAAACAAAAACATCTCAACTAGGTTGACGTCATCTGGCACTGCAGGTGCTCAGCAAGTATAGGGATACGACCCCATGTGTAGACAGGAATTGCTCTCCTACCACTGAAAAGTAGCCACCTCAGAGGTGGAAGACAGAAACTAAATTTTGTCATGCTAGTTTTTAGGAGGGGAACTGGAGTATAACTTGTCCATTGAAAATTATAGACATCATGTCATATAGGGAGAATACACTGTTCAGAACAGGACCGTGACTCAAACAAAAATCCCATGGCATTTTTATAAGTGAGAAATGATTAGGGATTTCCCTTTATGTCCATACAAAGAAAACAAAATAAAATCCTAAAAAATCTATTTTATACAAATCCTCTTTTATTAGACCTCATTAGGACATTCTCCTAACTCTTCCTATGCTCTCATAGGTAAGCAATTTTCAGACAACAGACTCTGAGAAATCCTTTGGGTCCTCTTTCTGTCCACATGAATTGATTAATATAAGCATGTGTTATATTCTATAAAATATCTGTATATTTGAGCAACACATTTTATAAAACATTCCAGATATCTGTGGTCACAAAAATATATACTTAAAATATACAGACAACTGACCTACATATTAAAATAGAGGATTACAATGTATTTTTGTGACTGTTTATAATATGATACATTAGAGAGGGTCATTTGAATTTGGACTAGACAAAGCACTGAAGAGTATAGCTACAGTAAAAATTCCTATTCTGGCAGGGTTATAACGAAGCCTAACAGTAATGATAATTTTATTTATATATTTCTATCTTCTGTTGTATCTTAGGCAGTTTACATCAAACCAAATATAAATTAATGACCAGGTTGCACGCTCTGAACACAAGATGCAAAGGAATCACAGTGCTACCAGCAATGTTGGATACCCCAAAGAGAGCTGGGTGGGACTGTAGTGGGACAATATCCATAGTCCTTCTCAAAACTAGCTAATGGCACAAGGGACTGCTGACTGCTCCCTTTGAAAAATATTCATCTGGCATGTGCTTCCCTGCCTCAGCTGGAGGTTTTTTCCCCGTTGGCTGTGCTGCATGACAAAATGCTATTGGGAAGACCCACTAGTGTTTCCTCTTCATACTGTTAATCTAGTTTTGAAACATGTAACATAATGTTGGATAGACACATGAAGATTTAAGCAACTAAAAAAAAAATCAATAAAAATCCATTGAACAAAATTACCACTACCAAAAACACCAACATTAACAAAACAACCAAATCACAACCATTTCATTCCAGTTTACTCTGTGACGTTAATTACTTAGGTAACTGTTTACCTGCTGCAGAACATCCCTTAACTTAAAAAAAAAAAAAAAAGCTATTCAGAAACCTCTAAGTTTGATAAATGTTTTATTTACATGGTAAGGTGTGAGAAAGGCAGGAGCAGAAACATCAACGTGTAAACACAACATTTATCAAACTCACAGACGGGTCTGAATAGCATTTGTCTCTAAGACATTGTGGACGGCAGGTAAATAGTGTTTATGGAACCTCTGCTTTATGTCTATTATACATGATACTGAGCAACATTCTCCTTCAAGAACCTCACACCAGCTCTGGAGTTCAATATTTTGCTCCTTCCATGCACACTACTTTCACTGGGCCCAGTTCTCCTTCACACTAGAGATGGCTCCTTTACACCACTCAGGTAGTTTCAAGTTGCCTGAAAATGGATATAAATGGAATTTACACACACTTCAAGGCCTCTTTATACCAACAGAACATGTAAAGGGGCCTTACTGTAAATGAGAATAAGACTCAGTGGTGTTCAATATGTTGGTGGAAGTTCCTGGGATGGAATCCTGGCCTATTTTAAACCAATGAGAGTTTTGCAATTGGTTTTCATGGGGCTAGGATTTCACCTAGTGCATTTAGGACCTGATCCTACCCCCCATTAAAACTAAACAAAACATATGGGAGGTGGATTGCACCCTAGGAGAAAATAGAACACTGAAGTTAAGATCAGTTATGTAGATCCAAGAGAATAAGTCTCTTATATTGTGCCAAATTTTCAGTTATATTCTTCCTAATGTGTCAGTGTTGCTTGTGTCCCATCCTGCCTGATCTTCTGGCCAAGATATGGGATACAAAAGAAGCATGATTGTCAACGTTGTTTAGGATTTGCTGAGAAGCTAAATGCAAGGGAATCCATGAAAAAATAGTGCCTCCTGCCCTGAGACTCTTAGCTGAAATGTCCTGGAAGGCTCACTGAGAGATCAGGGAGTCAACCCTTGCCCTAAGAACTTTATACTGATAATATAGGCGATAGGTGGGAGCATAATGTTTGTATACTATTTACCGACAAAATGAAAATCTTGCAGATTCTTTCTGCATAACTTCTTTAATACATGACCTTTCCTATCCATCCACATTGCTAAAAGTCTACTCAGGACTCTTATCCCTTTCATGTCTCAATTGCTACAATATCCTTTTCTCTGGCCTTGACCAATGCAGTCCTGTTCCACTCATATCCATTTTGAATGCTGTGGGAAAGATCTTTCTCCTAACTCAGTGCTTTGACCAGGTCACCCTTTGTCTTTGCATTGCTCCACTGCCTTCCTCTTCTGTATTGCAACAAACATATGCTGCTTGTCTTCACTTTCAAGGCTCATCATGACCTATCTCCATCCTGCCTACCATTTCTCCTTCAGCATGGAAATGTCAACTTCCACCTCCAATAAGCCCATAATGTCAGCCTCCATTGCCCATTTGTTAAATTTTCAAACAAACACATTCATGTTTTCTCCTACGTTCCCCTTCATGCTTAGGAGGCATTGCACATAAACATCTGCAAAGCCATTTCATTATCCTCTTTCAAATCCCTCCTTAAAACTCACCTTTTCTATGATACCTACAGAAAACATGATGATGATTAGTCCACTGGAGCATGAATACCACTAGTCACCATGTTAACCAGTATTATGTCATTGTTTCTTTGCACTCACCTATCTCTGTCTATAGCCATCTGTTGTCACTTGCCTTATATTGAGATTGTTATCTCTTTGGGGCAGGGACTGTCTTTTTGCTCTGTTTGTACAACGCCTAGCAATTTTCAAATCAATTTAGGTGCCTAAATGGCCTTTTCTGTACATTATTCAGATTCTCAATGGAAGTTTTAAAAAGGTTTTCCAGGGGAGTTTTGAGCACAGTAGATCTAGAGACAACTAAGTGGGAATTTTGAATTGAGCAGGGAGGAACCTAGAGAGATTTATGCACTTGAAAGTGTGATGTGCTCAAGTAAACCAGCTCTTCTTATCAAATCCTTCCCAATTTAAGAGGAGGAGGGATTTTAAAAAAACACCACCAAATCCAATTCCAACATAAGGTTTTGGTCTGCTCTTCCACTTTAGTTTTGGAGCTCCCTTAGCTCTCTCTAAAATCCATACATATTCATTGTGCCTATATCACATCCTTCCAGAACATGTCCATTATCCCTATTCAGCTGTAAAAGCAGCAGCTAATGATAGATCTCTGGTGGCTACAATTTAGGAGAAGTCCACCCAACAAAGTGAAAAAATACAACTTATCTCCCAGAGCAAGCAAAGGAGATGGGGTGTGTGAGATGCCCTTCTTGCAAGCCTGATGGAGGACAGAGTAGGACTAGGAGTTCCTTACCCAACTCATGTAGATGAAAATTTTCTCTTGCAGATTTGGGCCCTCTTCCTTTCTCTTATTCCTTGTTGTCCCATTTCTACCTTAAAACATGTTGTCGTAATATCCTTTCTTTCTGAACCTATTTGGCTCCACTCCAAATAAACATATACAACAGCCTCCTTGAGCTCTCAGTTGCCTAGCCTTTCATACAATACATCAGACATAATGGGGAAACACAAAGTTCAGACATCAGCAAAGTGTCAGAGAAGAAAGGCTGTCAGCAGACTAAAGCAGTGCAAAAGTTCCTATAAAACAAGACAGCTTTGCCATTTGATAAGCAAACTTTTAAGAACTGGTCATTCTGCAAAACATTCCAGTTCATAGATGCCTAAGATCTAGATCTCCTTAATACTCTGTTTCATTCATTTGTAGGTAGGGTTAGACTTGAAAAGCTAATCAGTAGAGAGCCACATTTTGGAACGTAAGTACAACTCAGTGCCATAAAAATCTGGTATTAAAAATTATTGCAAAGTGTTCAGACCGATAATATTCCACTTTATGGTGCACATGAGGATCTATTGTTAAAACTACCTTGCATATAATGAGAGCTAAATCAACTAATGTTCTAATTATATAACTAATGCTTCATTAGCAGCAGATTTATACAAATCTTAATGTCTAGGTTTTGCTAATTTTGATGGTTTTGTTCATTTTAACTTTGCTAAAATTTGCAATTACAATTGGAATGACATATCAAAGTGAATTGCAAATCATTACCGCTTCCCCATCCAATGAGCATCTGAGTTCCTCTTTGAGGCACTATTCATTTGCTAAGAGTTTCATCTCAATGTTACCTGAACACAATGGAATCTTGATTGGCTCCTGAAATTCACTTTTGTTCCAGGGTAGATTATCCCACTCTGATAACAGGGGTGTTATCACCTTAAAAAATGCATTGTACTGTCAATCCTAATAGCTTTCTAGTCTGTTTTGTCATTTGTGCACATGAATACACAGATTGCATTCTGAGGCACTTCAGAATGCATGAAAATGGCTGTGTTACTGATATGTCATGCATACAATGGTACCTTGAAGCTTTTGTCTTCCCTGACCCCCGCCTGGCTCTCTTCTTGTTTGATTGATCTCAGAATGCTTGGTGCATATTAGGGGCTCCCAGATCAGGATGGATGCTGTCACAGACTTAAGCTGCTCCTACTTTTACCCTTTAATATGTTTTGCTATAGGCTTAGCAGCAGTTTTTCCTTTATGGGGCAGCGACTGTCTCTTTGCTCTGTTTGTACAGCACCTAGCAATTTTCAAATAATTTTAGGTGCCTAATACTGTACACTATTTTGTTTGGTAAAAATCATGTGTTTCTATCTTTACAGGGATCTACTTTTTCCAGGTTCATATGAGTGTAACTGAAGGCAGTCAGACAATGTACCCAGATACTTTGACTTGGCCTCAGGCTGTCTTTATATCAGCTTAGGGGGGAGGGAGAGACAGGGAAAGGATGTGTGTCCTTTTCTTTATATCAGTAGCAGGAAACCAGGGAGGAGGAAGCTGTTGAAGGTTCTAGACAAAGCTTTACAGTAAAACAGAGAGGCAACAGAGCAACTTTAGGGAGAATATTCTAATAATGTTCCTTGTTCAATGTTAAAGGAAAGTAACTTTCTGTGCTGCTTGGCATATGACATAAATACCATGGTTTTGATTCCCTCCACAAGCATCTGTCCAGACCCTTGTTGCACACTGATAGTCTTTAGCATAGTGACGCAGGAAGTCTAACCAGTGTGTCTTCCACATTCACCCCTAACCGTGGCCATTATGGGGTAGAACACTGGACTTATTTTGCTCCCCCCACACATGAAGAATATCTTCCCCTTCTGCAGAAGGTGAAAGATGTTTACAAAAATGGATGCCTGATGGAGCACAGACTGAAAGTCCAACCTTCTCTCTGTGCTAGGTAGCATTAAGGATGGCATGAAAGGAGGAGGAGGCACATTGATGCCTAACCAGATTCCTAACCAGACCATGATTTGGGCTGCTTATAGAGTCCTTCCGCTGCTTGTGGCATACAAGATATTCTCCAAACAAGACAAACAAACAAAAAGGTTCCTTTCTCTCTTCCTCCTTCGGGAGATGGAGGATCAAAGAAAAAGACAGTCTCTTAGGCAGTCATTTGGTCACCAATTTTGGGTTCAGCTTATCTGCAGGCTATAATATCCTTGATTGGAGTCAACCACCGTTTGGTAACAATCACTTATCCATATAGTTTAAGAGATGGCAAGGTCTGTGACTGTCTTTCTCTTTGCTGACCTATCCCTACTGCCAGCTCTCTCCCCACAGGAGCCTTTCTTCCTGTGGCAAGCTTTCCCTTTCAAGCCTTCTCCCTCCAGAGCAAGCCTTATAGGCATGTCTGGTTTGCGCTGGCTGAGCCCATAAAAACTCTTTAGTCTCTTCTTTACTAGAGTGAGGGTGAACCCACTTACGCATCTTAACAATTGCATGAGGATCGAAATACCAAGGCCCTTGAAGAAAGCCAGCCTCTGCAGGCAATATAGACTTGGCCTACACTGGCTGCAGATTTTGGCAGCAGTCAATGGGAGATACGCAAGCTACGCACAGTCACTTGCGTATCTCTTGTTGACTTCCTAATGTTTACTTACCGTGGCGTCTTCACTGTGTTGCGCCAGGAGGAATACCCTGCCATCAATGCAGCACTACGCTTTCTGCCAAGGTGGATTTACAGAGTCAGGTTCGATTGACCGAGTCTTCACTGCCACTCAATCGAACCCGTAAAATCAATCCTGCACTGATGGCACTGCTGCAGGTAGCTCCTCCTCTCCTTCCCTTCCCCCTGCACAAATATGGAAGGGGTGGAAGCTACAGAGTTACTGAAATATTCCAAAGACTCCTCCAGCTAAAGAGGGCAGGATTCATGGATATTTCCACTGTGGAAATCAAGTAAGGGAAAAACAATTGCAGATGGGTGGGAAGCAGATGCAGCAGCTTTCTCAAGCTGTCTTTATGACATCATAAAGAAACAACAACCAATGCAAACAGCTGGGAAAGGTGCAGAGTTTGTTGCGCATTTCACCATTACCTCTGTTCTCAGTTTACTGACCTTTATTAGAGGAAGAGCACTTCCTACTTATGCGGTATTTCTAGGACTAGAGAACTGGTTGGAGACACTTCAGTGGAACCATTATTCTACTGGCATGTGCATTTTCTTTGAAATTAAAATGCTTCCTGATATCGGGTCAATTTTGCCTGAATTTCATATAGAAAAGGAAAAATTGTTCCTACTGTATTAAAAACATCCCCTTTATATTTTTCATGTTGAAAAAACCTTTCATTTGGAAATTTTATATTATATATTTTAATGCATTTTTAAATAGTCAAAATAAAAGTGAAACATTTCAAACTACCCCAAAGGGGAGAAATGAAATTTTCCTACCCAGAGAATTTAACTATTTTAAATTTTCCCTCAGATTTGGAAAGAAGCCAACCGCAAAAAGCATTCATGAAAGAGAGCTTATTCCTCTGCACAGCCGTAATGTTTAGACCTGAGAAGATGTATAGGTTAGGGAGTGGGGAAAAGAGAAATCAAGAGGTCTCCTTTCTCCCACCCTTGAACTCTTGCCTAAGGGTTACTAACAGGCTCAGTCCTTGACCTTTCTTCTCACAAGGCTTGCTCAAGACTAGAATTGCTAGTTCCCAAACGATGGGACAAGAGAAGGGGTACTACTGTGCTCCTCCCAGCTGCATTACTTTGCAGAGACAGACTAGCGTGAAGGGAGGCACATAATTAACTCTTTCAACAAGCATAGTTGGAGCCTGTCTGACTCACCTTTCTGGAGGCATAGAGCCTTCTTGAGACACAATACTTCTAGAAGGTGAAAATCCATAACCTCTACCAAAAAAGAGTTGACAGTTTATAAGTAGAAATATTGCCTTTAATGTACAACACAACACCACCCTGACACTTTTCTCCCTCAAATGTGACATGGATTTTGCAGGGTTTTCTTTTCATTAAACATTGTTTCTGCTCAAGGAGCAGAGCAGGGAGGGGTTATGAAAGCATTTGTTCCCCATGATAGAAAATTGGCTTTACACACCAAAAATACCTTTGCTCTGCTGATGATGATCAAAAAAAAAATCAAGTGTTTGCGTCTGCACAGACACAGATTTCAACATTGTCAAACAAATTACACACAAATTAAAGCAATACCTAACTCTGATCAAGTCTTGAACAGAAGGATGGCAGTGAATGAGTGACACATCTAAGCTCACTTTATAGTGTGAGAAACGTTTTGGAAATTAGAAATCAGAGAACTTCTAAGATGCCTTTCTATGAGTATCTCATTTGGGTCTAAAAGCTTTTAAAAGTTATGAAGAAGTTCAATCATCTATTTGTCCAGAAGCCATGATGGCCTCTCCCTCATGATACACCATTAGTATTGTAGAGGAAAGAGGGAAGCAGAAAGGGAGGTCTAGGAAAAAAATTAAATTTGTGGTTGAGTTGTGACTTTCAAAGATAAAAAGGATTAGCTAGTGTCTTTGGGGGAATTTTCTGCAATATCTGATCTCAATGCAGCTTTCTTAGCTGTCACCTCCAAGTAAGTAAATCCAATTTTTCATGTCTAAATATCAGTGACATCAAAGCAGAATTTTCAGAAGCCTTCATGATCTATTAATAACTTCAAGCATTCAGTAGCTGACCTTCTAGTGATTGCCAACCACCATCCATCCATCTCCTCCTTCATTGTCGCCTACTACAATGACCCTCCACCATAACTTCTCTAATAACTTTCTCAAGGTTATTTCCATATCTATGTCTAATATAACTAAATATATAAGTTTGCAGCTGTTGATTTCCAACTTCAGGGTCTGCGTCTCTCCAATAATATTTCTAACATAGGCATTCGTCATTTTTTCTATCCAGGAGACATGCAAGAGTCTCTGCCAGCACCACATTTCAAAAGCTTCAGTTTTCTTCTGGTCAGCAACATTAACTCCCCACAGTTCACATCCACATATTTCCATGGAAAACATTAGTTTTTCCACCAGTTGTGCCTTTGTAAATTTTGAAACGCCACAATTTTTCTCCTTTTTGTGGAGCTGAGCAAGCCATCTCTCATCGTCTTCAGATTTCTTTGGAATAGCCTCCTTGGCTGGAGTAATATGATCCCAGGTTAAATTCATCTACTTCCTTTACTACTTGTCTGTTAATCATGATCTCCACTTGCTTCTGTTTTTGTTAGTCCTATCAACATACCTTCATTTTGTTTTATCACATTCAGGAATAGCCCATATTCCTCACTAACTGCTCTTACAGGCTCCAACATACGTTGCATTGCCTCAGTGCTTGCAGCAAAGCGTGTCATCTCAACAGCATATCTGAGGTCAGTGAAGCAGTGTCTACCAAAGGGAATTCCGGCTCCTTCAACTTTTTCAAAATCTTCCAATGCTTGTCTCATAAGAAATTCTGTGTAATATGTTGAAGCGGTGCTGAGACAAAACACTCACTTGTCCAGTGGAATATATGTCCAGTGGAAAACCACTCACTATAAGCTACTGCTGTTCAGATCATGGTCTGTTGTTGGCGGTATAGATTTGTGATGAGTTCATTGATATGCTTGGAAATCCTTGTGTCTGCAAGTATGCTCCTAAGACAGTCATGTTGGATGGTGGTAGAAACTTTTGAATATTCAGTGAAACATATGATCAATACGTGATTGTAGCTTGCATTTTTTAAATAATGTGAGATTCATGATTTGGTCACGTATGCCTCATTTCTCTCTGAAACTAGCTTGTGGAGATACACTGCTTCTATCCTTTATTCATGCAATTCTGGATTATGAAGATATTGCTTATGTGCAATATCAGGGACATGGTATAATAGTTATTACACAGTTATGTCTCCCTTCTTTGGTAAAGGACAGAACTTCCTTTCATCCAGTCCTCTAGCCAATTTTTAGTCATCCATCCACCTTAATTAAAGATATCACCCTTGTAGTGTAAGACTTGCATGTGATAGGTGGAGCTGTAAGCTCTCACAAAGTAATGAGAAAAAATGGCCTGGGTACACAAAAATGAGAGAGGAGGGCATTTAGAGAAATTATGCTACTCTAATCTTTGGTCATTACAAACACCATCTTCACCCAAACACCTTTGGCATTTCTGCACATTGAGGTCACCTGAAAGTATGACAAAGAACCAAATTGACCACATAATGATACAGCAATGCTGGAGATTGAGTGTCCAATGGACAAAGACTTTCCTAATGGAGACTGTGGTTCAAATCATCAGCTGTTAGCCTCAAATATAAAATTAAAACTTAAAAAGATGTTTGATAGCTTCACAGCATTTGGACTTCTCCAGTATCACCTGCAATTGTTACAGCTAAACCATAAGAAGGAGGATTTTTTTTTATCCAATTAAAAATAGACTGTAGCAAAGCTCACCAATGACAGACACTTCAGTCCCTGACTATAAGAGTCTCTCACTGTGGGTCCCATCGAAAGCCCAATAGATGTGAATTGAAAACTTCCTATTGACTTCAGTGGGCTTTGGATCAGGATCTATTTGGGGGAAAGGGATAATTGAGACCTCAGTTAGTGTGCGGTCAGACAGGGATCTGGGCCAGATTTTCAAAAGTATTTCAATAGGAGTTAGTTGCCTAACCTGTTTAGGAGTGTTTGTAAATAGCACAGGGCATGTATCTGCATCTTTAGGTGCCTAAATACCTTTAAAAATCTGAAGTCATGTTCTTCAAAAATCAAGGCTATGAATTCAGTTAAAAATAGCTAAGCTACATATTAAGTTTGTTTGATATAGTGTCACAAAACTAACATTAAACCTTTTAAACTTCCATCACTCAGACAGGGCTTCATACATAACTCCTGAAGCATTAGGTCATTGCTTTATCCTTATATGTTCCCCAGACTTATACTGTCCTTACACACTGTTGTTTCTTCTATCAATAAGTCACTAGCCCCTTTTTCAAAAAAAAAAAAAATATATATATATAGTGTTTGAATCTTTGGAATGTGTTTATGATTTTCATTTGCATAGAAAAGATGGTAGAGAACAATTTTCTATGGAATTCTGCACCTGAGCTTGTTTGTGCCAGTTCAATAAAAAGAAGAGCAGTACAACAGCAGCCACTTTTTCATTTTTTTGTGACAATATTTGTACTTTTCAAGGTTATAGAACTTTTTTTTTCCCCTTCTTTAAAAAAGGGCTTAACAAAAGGATTGTTCAGTAACTTGGAGATAGGTTAAACACTAGTGAGGATGTGGGGACTACATGACTGAGAAAAAGGTCATTGTTCATGCTTCATTCATTTACAATATCAATACAGGCCCCTAGAACAACTTCAAGAGCATTCTATCAGGAGAAGGGAACTTCTAGCCAGAAGGCAAACCTTGATCAGAGTCATAACTATAATCATAATAATAGCAGCACTAAGACTAATAGATTATTGAAATTCTGAATCACTGAGACAGCATGGAGTTTCAATCCGTGAAGCCTTCATGGGCTAAACGCACATACCTTTGATGCTGTTAATCATTAGTATCTATAAAAGTGCTGGGGGAGTAAATGGCAATTTAGCTTTCTTTTATAAGTGGCATGCACTACTCAAATAGACAAGAAGCAAAGAATTATAGATAGCTGGAAAGAGGACTGCAAGGGATATGCAATTTAGAATCTAACTGCTCCTGTAATCCAGAGTTTTTGTTTTATGGAGAAAAGGCTTCAATGCTGTTGTCAATTTAAGATGTCTATTTGCTGATACACTGGACAATCTGAACGACTAAGTTAATTTTCATATTGCAGTGGAACATCTCTAGGGAACAAGTAAACATATTTCTGACATTATCAGGACAGCCAGAAGACACATTTTCAGCTGATATACATTTCATGTCAGTTTAGACAGATCTGTGAGAAAATGACCTATAAAGTTGCCAGTACCTTTTAAAGGAAAAGGTATGTGGAAAGAATAGCCCTGACACTGCACAGACTAGCGGAAAAAGTAGAAGTAAATAAAATGCTCTTAGATTGGTAGCTGGGAATTTTGCATTTTATCATTCCTTTGGCGTCAAAAGACCCAAACACAATAAAGTTGCCAATGTAATTTATATGTAGCAGCCAGGTATCATATACAGTGACAACCCAAGAAGTACATCTATGACTTTTCAGCTCCTGACATATCACTAGTAGTAACAGGAATCTTAACAATGAGATAATCCCTCTTTTTCAAAACAGTGAAAAGCCTCTCTCAAGGAAAGACTATTTTCTCTTTCTACAAGGACTGGTAGGCTGAATGGGGAGAACTGACCACTCCTCTCATGATTGACCTGCTATCCTACAGCTAAAATGAGCTTTGCTGGTGAAGGTTATGGAGGGTGAGGCAAATTGCTATAGCAGCCACACCAAACTGTTGCTACTACACTGATGGAATATTCTTTGGCACCGTGGAGTTCTTAAAAGCTTTTATGTACGTAAAGCGATCGCTGTAACTAAAAAAAGCTGAAAACATATATATTTGTTCCCAAAGTAATCATAGAGATATTTCAAGAAGGCTAATCAATGTCTGCAGGATGCATTGAAACATCTTTCCCTTTCCCCAAATTACAAAAACATTACTGCCTCTCTCTTCAGTCCATGTATGAAACAAGCAAAACAGCAGCAATGGCTATGAATCAGAACCATGACTCAGGGTACGATTTTGTCACGGTTATTTTTAGTAAAAGTCACAGGAGTTCATGATCAAGGGCACTAAACAAAAATTCACAGGAGTCCATGATTTGTCTGTGACATTTATTAAAAATAACTGGGGGCTGGGGAGAGAGGGAATCATAGGACTGAAAGGGACCTTGAGAGTTCTTCTAGTCCAGTCCCCTGAAGTCATGGCAAGACTAAGTATTAATTAGAGACCATCACTGACAGGTGTTTGTCTAACCTGTTCTTAAAAAATCTCTAATGACAGAGATTCCACAACCTCCCTAGGCAATTTATTCCAGTGTATTACTATCCTAATAATTAGGACATTTTTCCTAATCTCCAACCTCAACTGCATTTGCTGCAAATTAAACCCATTGCTTCTTGTCCTATCCTTAGAGATGAATGAGAAGACTTTTTCTTCCTCTTTGTAACAACCTTTTATGGACTTCAAAACTGTTAAAATGGTAGGTCTTAAAATGTAACTATAAATGGAGAATCATCTTGGAATAGCTGTGTTTCTAAAAGGATCTTGCAGAGATTGGTTGTTGTCTCTATGTTATTTAACAATTTTATCAATGATCTAAAAGAAAAGAAAAGAAAATCATCCATGAAGTTTGCATAGGAGTCCGAGGTTGGGGGAGTGATCAATAATAAAGAGGACAGGTCACTAGTACAGAGTGATCTGGATCACCTTGTAAACTGAGCACAAGCAAACAATATGCTTTTCAATACAACCAAACGTAAGGTCCTAAATGTAAGATCAAGGAAAGCAGACATGCTTACAATATGGAGGATTCTATCCTTAGAAATGGTGACTCTGAAAGAGACAATGCGGTCATGGTGGATAATCAGCTGAAGATGAGCTTCCAGCACAAACTACAAGTAGCTACAAGGAGAACAGAAATTAAACAACTGAAGGCTCTTCACTCTTGCAGACAAAGGTATAATGCAATTCAGTGGCTGGAAGTGGAAGCTACACACATTTAAATTAGAAATAAGACACAAACTTTTAACAGTGGGGATAATTAACCAGTGGAACAACTTACCAAGGGTTGTGTTGGATTTGCCATTATTGAAAATATTTTAATCAAGACTGCATGTTTTCTTAAAGACATGCTATAGTTCCAACAGGAATGAATTCAGGGAAGTTCTGTGGCCTGACTAGATGCTCAAGCTGGTTCCTTCTGGCTTTATAATCTATGAATATATGAATAATTTGCAGTGAATAATATACTCAATGAGTTTAGACTACTTCTGCTTGCAAAATGTCAACAACCAGATTTCAATTACTTCTAATGTTTTCAGTTATTCAAACTTACTCAGCACATTTTTTAGAGTTATTTTGTACTCTGCTTGATCAAACAGTTTGTGTTTGAAATGAGTTGGGTCTGTTAGTTGCAATTAATAGCAACAAGTTAAATGATGTTGTTATTGTTCCTTGATTGGATGAGCATAGTTTTAATCAAGAGGAGATTTTGAGATATTGCTGTGGTTCAGAATCCCTCAGTTTAGAATTAGGAAGAAGATAGATGTGATTAGGGAATTTTGAAAATATAAAATTTCTTTCTTTGCCACACAGGTTTTATTCAAGGAACCATACACATAAAAAGATGTGTTGACAGAATGAAAGATTTAAATATAATTTTCTCCCATTACATCCATAGAAGGCAAATGTTTCAAGGGCAGGGTTCCATGTGAGAAATGGATAGATCTTTGTCTAGTTTATTTAATTGCTTATGGACCAGGACTCCAGCCAGATGTTTTAAGAAGTTGCTCTCCCTATTGTGTCAAGCAGTACCTCATCTCATTCCAGCTACAATGTACCAGGCAAATGGTATTTACTAGCTTGTAATTTTCTATCACCATCACAGACATTAACCAAAGTGATTGTGTGGGTATGTGTAGTCTGATCAGTGTCTGGCTCCTCTAATTGCTTCTGTTCTGGGACTTGGGAACTGGGTTTTTGGAAACTTGTTTCCCTGATGTGTCACGCAATGTCCCCATTCCATATAAAATAAGACATTTTTGGCAAGACCACTTGGTTGTAACTGTGTTACAGTTTTCTGTGAACATTCATGTGAGTAAAACTGTTGCTTGACAATATGCAGAAAGCAAACCCACAAGGGCTGCAAGCAGGGCTGAAGCTACTTCACATTTAAAATCAAGTGAATACTTGTAGAAAATGGTCTGAGGGATTCATTTGACTATAATTTTGCAACATGCACATCAGTAAGCGGATCAAGACAGCAGGCTCATTTAATGTGTGCCATTGAGCAGCCGTTTATTTTGGTATCAATTCTCAGTCAACAGCAGCTACAAACCTTAACTACAGCCAGAACAGTGGCAAAGGTGAAAAGTATTTTATGACATTACTGATACTTTCAGAAACTCTGACTGGGATGTGGTACATCTGCAAAGTAGAATCTCTATGGAAGTGCTTAATTGATAGGCTCTCAGCACATTTGAAAAAAATCTGTTTGCTAAATCTGTGGTTTCCCTTCCCTGGAATGGAAGAGACGCTGAATACCGGGTGTGGGCTTTGCTCCCTTTTCTCTAAAACCAAAGCAACAATGCTTCAATAAGAATTTCCAAAACAGGTATTTGCCTCCTTAAAAAACACCTGAGGAAAGTCTGACTGGATTATCTGGTAGGAAATAAGACAGCATTTCGCAAACTTTTGAAAACTGATCCCTCTTCTACCTCTTTGGAAAAGTGAAACCTACTGTGTGCCACCTCCTGCCAGTCATGAGTTGTTAAAAGTCACAGGGAAGAGAACCCAACGTATTGAGAAACATAGAAACAGGAGTCACCGGCTCCATTAAAAGTGTGTGTTTGGACAATAAGAAGTACCTCGTTTGCTGATGAGGACTAGGAGATCCCTGAAAGAACACATATGTAGGATTGTTGTCTCCTGGTTACAGAAAGGGGTCTAGAAACCAGGATTCATGGTTTATAATTCTGCCTCTGCCACCATGACTGCGAATCATGCAAACCCTTTTGTGCCTTAGTTTTCCCAGCAGTCAAATGTACATAGCAACCAGAGCTGATGAAAAAAATTTCAACAGAACAGCGTTCCACTGGAAAACTCAGTTTCTTTAAAATCTAAACATTTTGCTGGAAGTTGTTGATTTTGATTAACTTTTCATTGGAAAAGTATTGAAATGAAGCATTGCAACTTTCTCATTTTAACAATGTAGAAATGTCTTAATATCCAAATGTTTCATTTTGATAGGATAAAAATGTTTCATTTTGACTATAATTTTGTTTAGACATTTATATTATATTATAAAACTTCTCAATGGTTCCAAATCTTTTTCTTAAATTTCTGTTCTGCCAAAAACAATTTTAATTTTTAGTTCTGATTCAGAATTTTTTTTTAAAGGTTGACATGTCCAGTGGGATGGAAATTCTGTTTTCCAACCTGTTCTACAAGTGACATTTACAGATACACATGTGGCTTTTTT
>ML675604.1:46052918-46099293 GCA_007922155.1 Mesoclemmys tuberculata
CACACACACACACACACACACACACACACACACACACACACACACACTTTAAGCCCAGCTCCATATTTCCTGGGTTTGTCAAGTTCCCTTTCCCCAAGCAGGACAATGTGTTGGCATTTGTGTGCTCCTTACCAGCTTGGTGTTGTATGGCGAAGGTGAAGGGTTGCAAAGTTAGATACCAGTGCATCAGCCGGGCATTGGTATCCTTCATTTATTGCAGCCACTTTGGGGGATCAGTCACCACAATGAAGGGGCTTCCAATGAGGTAATGCCAAAGGTCTTCTAGTGCCCATTTGACTGCTAGGCTTCCTTTTCGATTACTGAGTAGTTGTACTCCCATGGGAACAGCTTTCGGCTTATATACAGGACTGGATGTTCTTCACCCTCAATGATCTGAGAGAGACAGCCCCTAGTCCCACAATGGACACATTGGTTTGGACCATGAGACTGCGTGTAAAGTCCGGGCTTTAAAGCACAGGTTTGCGGCATACATGGTGCTTCAACTCCCAAAAGGCGACCTCACAGTCAGGGGTCCACTGTACCCACAGGAGTTGGTCCTTTGTGAGCAGTTCAGTCAGGGGAGAAGCAATTGTCACAAAATAATGGATAAAGCATCTATAGTAGCCCACCAGTCCAGGAATTGCCAGACTTATTTTTTGGCGGTCAGGATGGGATGCTCTTGGATTGCCTAGACCTTTCCAAAAAGGAGGCTCACCTTGCCTCATCCTAGAGTGTATCCCAAATAAGTTGTTTCTTGCCAGCTGATCCAGCACCTTTTGGGGTTTGCAGTAAGATCAGCTTCCTAGACGGTCCTCAAGATGGTAGCTATCTGGTTTAGATGCTCTTCCCAGTGGCGACTGTGTATTACCACATCATCCAAGTACATGGCCACATATTCAAGGTGAGGTAGTAGGAGGTGGTCCATCAGCCACTGGAAGGTCCCAGGGACCCTGTAAGGCATCAGGATGTACCTCCCTATCCATCTGGGAGGTAAGTCACGCCCCCTCACTACTGTGCTCCTGTGGGTGCAGAGAAAAATGGGGAATTAGCATTTGGGCAAGGGTCCTGGCCCCTTCTGCAGGTTACAGGTGCCTCCACCATTTCTGGCCCTAGGCAGGGAGAGCAAGCAGTCTGAAGCCCCAGCCCTCAGGTAGGGCATGGCAATGAGCAGTCTCTAGCCCTAGGCAGGGTGAGCAGGTAGTCTAAAGCCTTTAGGCAGGGTGGGGCAATCAAGCAGTCTCTAGCCCTAGACTGGGCGAGCTAGCAGACTGTAGCCCAAGCCCTTGGGGAGGGAAGGACGAGCCAGCAGTCTCAAGCCCCAGGCAGGGCAAACAAACAGTCTGTGGGCCTCTAAGGCTTTACAGGCCGGGATGAGGTGACCACCCCAGCGGTGATGTGGAAAGCAAAGAGGGGGACAGAGGCCCACCTAACTCTATCATGTTCCAGCCCAGGTCCCTATCAGTGGCAGTGTTTTCTGTCATTGGGTCAGCAGGGCTCCAGTCGCAACTCTCTAGGGCTGTTCCCCAAGCCACATCATAGGGCTTTGCCATTCACACAAGGATCTCTCAATTATCTTGAGCTCCAGCAGACCTTGGACTTCCTGTTCCATCGCATCCCACATATGGCATGGCAGCGGCCAGGTCATCCCCTGGACAATTTCTCCGGAGTTGGTGAAGAGGGTGTGGTGGATCTCAGAGGTCTGTCCAGGTGTGGCAATGAACGTTCTGTGGAAGGCTGGAACCAGGCATCTTGCCTGCTTCAGTTGTTCCTCTGAGAGTGAATCCCTGAGCCAGGGTCCCTTGATCTCATTCCCTTTGGGAGCCTGGGGTTCCAGTTCAGGTTTGGAGGACTGGGTGAGATCATCATCATCCCTTCTTGTTCATGCCAGGGCTTCAACAGATTAATATGATAAATCTGCTGCTTCTTCCATCGGTCCAGCTGTAGGATCTCATAGTTGACTGGACCTGTCCAGCAGATCACCTCATATGTGCCCTGCCACCAGGCTAACAGCTTGGATTTGGCCGAGGGGAGCAGGACAAAAACCCAATCTCCTGGTTCAAAGGTTTGATTATGTGCTCCCAGCTATACTCCCATGCTGGAGTTTCCTGGGCAATTTACAGATACTCCTTCACAAGATCTCTGTTGCCTTCATTAGGCATTCATGTAGCTGGAAAACATATTGGAGTAGCCCTGTAATCTGGGATGGAGTCTACTCCCATGTCTCCCGCATGAGGTTGAGCAAGCCTTGGGGCTGGTGACCATAAAGGAGCTCAAATGGAGAAAATTTAGTGGATGCTTTGGTACCTCCCAAATCACCAGTAGCAGGGGTGGGAGGAGTTGGTCCCAGCAGCAGAGTTCCTCAGTTGAGAACTTCCTAAGAATACTTTTAAGGGTCTGGTTGAATCTTTTGACCAAACCATCCATGGTATAGCAAGGCCTTTAGCCTCTTAATCCTGAGAAGGAGACAAACCTCTTGGAGGAGTCAGAAGGTAAAATTTCTTCCTTGATCCATGAAGATCTCTAGAAGCAGGCCCACTCAGGCAAAAATCTTCAAGAGTTCAGCTGCTATGGTGTGGGTGGTGACACTTCTTAGGGGGATGGTTTTGGAGAAGTCTGTGGCATAGTCTATCATTAGGATATACTGGTAACCTGTGGCACATTTTCAAGGGGCCCGACCAAGTCCACTGCTACCTTTTAAAATGGCATTCCCATGACTGGAGGAGGGACATGGGAGGCCCGTGGGTCCCCCGAAGGTTCTGCCAGTTGGCACTCAGGGCAGGAGATGCAGTAATCCTTAACAGAAAAATTGGGACAATACCTAGGCTAGGGTCTTTTCCAGCCCTAGGTGGCTGATAGTGGGGACATCATGGGCTAGAAATAGCATGGCTTTCTGATGACAGCAAGGGACCAACAGTTGTGACTGAGTTTCTTGGGTCCACGGGTCCCATTCAACTTGATACAGCTGTTCTCAGGTGAGCTCAAACCATGGCTACTGCATTTTCCGCTGGTTATCTACCTCCATGCCATCTATGTAGGCCAGTTCCTCACAGGCATTCCCCAGCATGGGATCATCCTTCTGATCTTGACAGAAGTCCATAGCCAGGTCAAACAGGTCTTCCACTTCAGGGTTAGTTGGAGTGGTGTCTTCCACAGTGACCCAATCCTCAGGCGGGGTGGGCTGATCGCTAGGGCCTGATTCTCTGGACTCCATTTCCATGTTGTCCGGGTCTTCCCCACCGAGCTCAGCTAGGCCTGGTTCTTGTGTCTCCAACTCCATGTCGTCGGGATCATCCTCTCAAAGGCCATCTGGGTGGGGTTCCCTTGGAGGCCAATGGAGTGCAGAACCTGAATGAACCCAGGCCAGTCTCAGCCAAGAATGATAGGGTAGGGAAGCCCCGGGGCAATCCCCAGAGGCATTGTTCACATCAGACCACCCACAGTCAGCGTGACATGGGTCATATGATAGGTCTTCAAGTTGCCATGGATGCAGTGGAGACTGATCTGCCCTTGATTCTGATTGCTGTTGGTCAGGATCAGTCACTGGCGCACTAACATCTGTCCACACCTCGAGTCCAATAGGGCTTGCAGGCGTAACTTCCTGAGGCTTCTCAGAGGCTTCACAGGAGAGTGTGAGGTTACCACACCAGAGGTAGGATGGTGAGGGGAGTGAAGGGGACACATTACACAAGCCATTCCTGATTCCACTGCATCCCAGCGCAGGGCCCTATCAGTGGCAGAGGGTTCTGCCACTGGGTCAGCAAGGCTCCAGCCACAACTCACTGATAAGAACTCGAGTGCAAGCCCAGCCAGACCTAAAGTTGCCTCCACGAGCTACTTCCTCCACCCCTGTACCCATGTACCTGCAGCCCAGGGTCATCATCGGCCTCCCCTGGGCACATTGCCGGTGGTAGTCCAACCAAGCCCTCGCTGTCTGGGTTGTCCACTGGCTCAGGCAAATCAGGTTAACTGGGGTCCTCAGGGTAACTGGGGTCCTCTGTGGCTCCTTTGTCCAGCAGCAGGCTGGAGACATCCTTCTCCTTCAGTGGCTGCCTCCTGTCTGAGCTGCAGGTCCCACCTTTTATACCCTCAATTCCTGTCTGGGCTCCGCCCTTCTGAGTATGGTGTGGCTTTCCTGCTCCGCCCTCCAGGAGTTGAGTAGCAGTCCCTCCCTGGCTGTCTCGGAGGGAGACCATGCCCCCTCATTACAAACCCTTTTTTACCATCCATGACCAAAGGTACAGAAACTACAACTATTGGACAAAGGCACATAAGCAGAATCAGAGTCAGGACTTTTAGCTTCAAAAACAAGCAACTGCTGAAGTGGCAAAACCACTCACTTACTATAACAGACGGAGGTATTACACACAAGCATGTCCCTAATATTCCCGTCGAGATCAGCAGTGTAAATGTAGGCAAGTGAATACATTAGGATTCAATATGTCTACAATATCAGTTATTATAAGCATGATTTTAGAGCACTTTAGTAGCTCCAAAGGATGTATAGTTTGGGAAATGAATCTTTGATACTCTAATATCAGTTCTGAGATAAAATTAGTTTACCATGTGCATGTGGTATGTGTGTGCAGAAGAGGGGGGTGGATTTAGATATCTTAAAATTACAAAATTTCTTTTAATAGATAGGCACAAGGCTTTTTATGATAATTTTGGCAACAGCTTGTCAGAGCCAGTCACTTCAGGCTGGAATACAGTAGTGGGTGTGGATGTGACATCTAATGAATGGGTAGCTCGATGAAGATGTTTGCCTTGTGTTGTAAAACAAGCAAACAGAATGTATGGGTGCACTAAAAATAATAAGGAAAAGTATAAAGAAATATCACATCCTTCTCTGATTCTGGTCCCCATAATTTAAAAAACTGCAAGGGAGAAATTGAAACAGACATTAGAAGGGCAGTGGTATCTAAGTTACACTAAACCTATCACCATACTCAACAGATAATGCACAAGGATCTCTTAGGCACTAGGCAGTATTAGAGTGAGAAGGGATTTTACTGAGAGATTCAAAATTGTGAAGGACATGGGGAAATTCATCATGCCCTCATTTTGAACATTTCTGAGAAAAGTCACTGACCTGAAACTAAAGTGGAGGAAAGTTAGAAGAATCTATCAAAGAAAATATTTCTTTACCAAGCATATTGTAACCTAGAGAATTTCCTGCTGAAAGCATTGTCATTGAGACAAAGACTTCATCTGGACTGTTAAGACTAGGATAATGTTATGAGTATTAAATACATTTGTGACTGTGGCCACTAACAATGATAAGGGGTTACCAGACCACATATTTCAAGAATCTCTAAGGCTGATCAAAACCTGCATGCTTCTGTTTGCACTGATTTCAGGAACCTAAACTACCATATGGGATCCCAGCTATTCAGTTTTACTAGGAGTCTGGGGCTTCTACGTTCCAGTTAAAATTCAGTTTCATATAGAAATCAGTTAATGGAGCCACTCCTCCCCCTGACACACACACAATCCTTTTTCTTTATCAAGTCCCAGCTCTGCCAATTGCCAGGGTGGTTTTAGTGGTACATACAGCTGTCTACCATAAACTAAGAATGGGCCCAACCCACAAAGTTTGGATCCAAATCTGACTTCCCCCAAGTTCAAGAATATTTTGACCCAAGATTTTGGTTTGGCTGTCAGGTTTATCACAGACTGAACATGAAGTTCAGCTCAGAGTACAAAAATAAGAAGCTATAAAGCTGAGTGTGTTCAGATCTATGCTTAGCATCTGGGCTCATCTCTACCAGTAAAACTCAGGATGCCCCACCCTTCTAGGACTGGAGCCCATATTTGGGACAGATCAGCACAAACTCTTTTCCCCATGTTCCTGTTTCATAGACTCATAGACTCATAGGTCAGAAGGGACCAATATGATCATCTAGTCTGACCTCCTGCACAAGGCAGGCCACAAAACCCTACCCATACACATTTATAACAACCCCGAACCCATGACTGAGTTATTGCAATCCTCAAAAGTGAGATTTGAAGACCTCAAGCTGCAGGGAATCCATCAGCAAGCGACCCATGCCCCACGCTGCAGAGGAAGGCGAAAAACCTCTTTCTTTGGGTGGGGGACAACAGTCTCCATCTCACCATTTTTTGGCCAGTTTTTCTTTTCTCCCTTTTCTAGGTCTGGTGTCTTTATTCCTTTTTGTCTCTGTTTCTAATGTATTTTGGCTATTTTGGTTACCCCTACCCTTCCCTGTTACCTTTTTAACAAAACAGGACTTGCCAGACTGGATCAGGCATGTCTCTATCTTATCCAGTATCTCATGTTCAACAGTGGTTAGCACCAAAAACTTCAGAGGAAGGTGCAAGAAACCTGGCACTAGGTAGATGTGAGATAATTTGCTTCTCATATCCCCCTATAATTAGAGACTGAAGCATGAGGTTTAATCTCTCTTCCAAAATTTGTTAGAAATAACTATTAACTCAGGATATTTTTGTTACCATAAAAATGTCCCTTCCCTATGAATCTTGCCAAGGTTTTATACTCAAGGACTTCCTGTGGCAATGAGTTTCACACAACATGTGATTAGACTGTGGAAAAGTATTTCCTTTTGAGTCTGCCACTTTTCAATGTAATTGACTGTCCTTGCTTTGTTGTGCTATGAGACAGGAACAAAGGCTTCCAATCTGCCTTTTCCCCAATTCTCTTCATCCTTCATCTGTCCTTGAAACCCTTATTTTCTCATTCTCTTTCTCCTTCCTCTCTCCAGTTCCCTCTTCATGGCTCTCCTCTCATCTCTTCTTTTCCAGTTCCTTTCCTCTCATCATTCTGTCTCCAAATTCCTGCACTCTCTTCTGTAAGGCACGCCCCCATTTGTTCTCTTTTTGCTTTTCACTGCTCTCTTTTACATATAGTTGGCAACATGGGAAATCTTGTAAATCACAGCTCTTCTGAATCTTCCAATGGGCAGTAATATGTAAATTTCAGGATGAAATACAACCAAACTCATTTTGATTCCTTGTATAAGAGATGCTTTTGCAGTTTATTACATGTAATTCTCCTTAAATTGGGTTTTTAGAAATCTTTAAAAGGACAGTGGTAAGATTAAAATCTTGGGTCCAAACCTCATGTTCTCAGTCATAATGGTTGCAATTCCTACTGCCTTCAAATATTTCTAATCCTGTGAGGCTTTGGCCAGCATCCATTCATTCTAAGAAAACCTAAATCTAAAGCCTAAAGCTATCTGATAGAGTTCATTTAAGGAATGTTATCAAAAAGATCACAGAGTAAACGAATGCAGACCGATAGGGGCAAGATTTTCTATAAGGGAAAATACTGAGTACGAGAAATATCAGAATACATTGGGTCCCTTGTTTAAAGTGTGTTGATCTCTGTGTGTGTGGCCCTCTCTCTCTCTCTGTCTCTAGTAAGAAATGAGTTAATTTATGGCCCATATATCATTCGTTAACATTGTAAACAAAAATGATAGTTAACATTTCACAATGATCACTAAAAGTACTGTTCTTTTCCCCCCATAGCCACTTTAATTGGACCAAGCAACTGCATCCAGTGATATTGGCATAGAGCATCCGCTCATTACTGTACAGAGCGGCAGCATTTCCTTCATTGTCATTATTGCTCTCCAACTTTGATTCGTTCCAAACCAAAATGAGGTGTTTCCATACACAGTGCAAAGAAATGCTGCTAACAACAAACGCTCATACAACGCAAACCCCCAGCTGACAATGAGCAGAGAGCAACAGACTTAAGGATATGTAATCTACATTGAAGTATATTAGCTCAGCTGGCAGAGTGGATTAGGGTCACAGCCTGATCTGTGGCCGTCTCAGCTTTGTTCTGAAACTCCAAATTATCGCAGATTCCAGTGGGCACAGAAAGCTCATTTATATGTTTCTCTAATTGGAGATTTTTTTTAATATGGCAACAGGCAGGGAAACTTTTCCATTATCTCAGAGCCTGCACGCTCCTCAAATATTTTTTCCTAAAACCCCTACCCTTTATTGAATGAGGGCAGTGAAACTAACAGGCACATATTGCCCAGTTCTTATTTACTAAATGGGGAATACTTCAAAACCTACTGTCGATTGACACTACAAATCCAGACCTTAGAGAAAAAAAGAGTCAAGCTTTAATAATAGTCCTTACTAGCTCTTACATAAAAAAGCCACACCATAGAAAATGAACCTCTGTCTGTATTGACTTGTGTTCATTACATGTTAAATTACAGGCCTCCTGCTTCCAAGTTTCTCATTTTAACTAAGGTCGCTTGAGGCTTTCAAAATGCCCTTGGACTATCATTCGTCAATGTATGACTTTTTTCCCCTCCGTTTTTATGAAAAGGTGCCACAAAGGGGAGTTTTTACCTTTAAGGATCATGCACAACATATCCAACAATCTTGCCTTTTAACTCTGGCCATTTCTTTCACAACAACTGTGACCCATCTGTGCCTAGGGAAGCCACCTGAAAATGCCAAGGTCAGGTCAGGCTGCAAAAGGAGAGCAGATTCTCCCAACACTGGTGGGTGACACTGATGTCAGACTTTCCAACCAACCACAAACAGTGCTTCTGATTCCCCACACTGGTTATCAAGAAGTTAAAATAAAAATATACACAGCCCCCTTTACTGCATTTCTGTCTCTGGCTCCCAATCAGCCACTAGCTCCAGTAAAGAGATAAATTATTTAAAACTCTATGCTCTTTATAAAAAAGGTTCTCCTGATCCCAAAGAGTCAGCCACAGTACCAGATCAATATAAGTTTGGACCCTACCCAAAGTACCATACTGCCAGTCAATCCGTTAGTAACTAAAACTAAAGGTTTATTATAAAAGGAAAGAAACAAACCATAAGAGAAGTGTTAAATGATCAAAGCAATCACATACATACAAATGATTGGAATGTCCATTTACATCAGGTTTCTAGTAGAAATGTGGAGTTTGTCTAGTCCCTCTCATGTACATCCAGTAACTGGATGGATCTTAGTCTTTCGATTCACAGCTTCAGTTGTAAATGAGTTGATCCAGAGGTAGCTGAGGACTGAAGACTAAATAGTTCATGTGCAGAGTTTGATCAAATTTTCCTATGAGAATTTGTAGGGTGATTCCAGGCTGGTGCTGGAACCTCAATCTTATGATCCAAGCTTTCCCTGACAAGCTTGGACAGATTTGAGATAAAAGGATCAGTCCCCTGGAGTCTTTTATAGATCCATGCAGGTTGACCAATACTTTCTTGACAGCAGGTATCTCCTTGAACAATTAAGAAATGATGACTTGGGACTCCAAAGTACCATCTCCCATGTCCTGAGCCCACTGGTAACTAGTTACATTGGCACAAGTTAATTGGCCATTTACAACCATTAACAGATATTTAAAACTTAAACTTCAAAGAGAAATATAAACAATAATATTGTTACATTCAAAGTTCCATCTAAATGTCCATAGGTTTCTTTTGAACTCTTAACCAATAGAACAGTGACAGACAGGAAAGCAGTTTATCTACATTGATAACCTCTAACAAGAGATATGTAAATAACATCAAATAACTACGAACAGCATACTTGCATATCAAAGCTCTAGTCTACTTCTAAGGAATGACCCTCACTACCTTTGTATTTTCCTATAATATAGCTTGAAAGGTCAGAGTTAGGCCCTGCAACTTGCAAAGATGCTTGGCTGTTTTGGGCCTAGCGTCACAACAGCTAATCTAAGATCTTTGAGATTCAAAGTGAGACAAGGACTTGCAACTACAATATCATAAAACTTTGCACTACAGAATGCCCTTCATCTAAGGATCTCCAAGTGCATTAATACAATTAAGCATTACAACTGCTCTGTGAGTTAGATATGTTAGTAGCTTCATGTAAACTGAGGCATAAAGTTAAGGGATCCTGACTGTGCAAAACACTTAGTCTCTGGGGAGCTATTCAGTGCCCTGAACTTCTATTGACTGTGATGGCAATGGAGGACAGTCAGGATGGGATTTACAAGGAGTATTTAGGTGCTGCAATATTTAGTGCTGCAGCAGCTAACCTTTAGGTGCCCTGCCACCATCCGCTGTTCACTACCCCAAATCAGGCTCCCTATCCAACACACGGGGAAAGTTAGGTGCCTAAGAATAAGATTCATAAAAGACAACATGCCGAGCCACCTAAATTAGCCAGTAGCAAATGCTAAGAAGAGGGTGTGGCTTAAGCCCAGTCCCTCAAAAGGCGATAGGCATCGCCTTATGGCCTGAATTTAGGACCTATCTCCAGTCCAGCATCACAGCTGTGAGCCCTCTCTTGGAGTTAGGTATCTAAGCCAGGTCAGCGGTTTTTCAAGAAAAACTGAGGAGGAGAAAGAGGAGATAGTGGAGCCCCACCTTTAGCCCAGTAGTTAGAGTAGTCACCCAGGATGTGGGAGATGGGGGGGTTCAGCTTTTCCCTCTGTCAGTTCCAGCCTTGCAGAGACCAGAGTCCAGAACAGCAGAGATCCGACCCAGCACCAGCCAGGACCTGCAGAGGATTCTGCCCCACGCAGGGGCAAGCCACTGTAAGAGGACCCTTTTTTGTTTAAACAGGTCAACGTTCACAGTGCTGCAGCACTCGTTTCCAGACCCATCCTCAGTGTGCCATCTGCCTGGGAAGGTGCCAGGGCAGGAGCAGGGGTTGAGAAGAGTTGTAAGTGTTAAGCAGTGGGAAATGTTTCAATTTTTTGATGTTTTATTACTTATTAGTTCACCCCAACCCTTTCTTTGGCCAGATCCTTATTATCCTGTTCTCAGTAAAGTCCCCCTTTATTATATTATTAGTTCTGGGTGAGTCATTGCTGTGATGGGGTTGCACTGATGTGCTTTGTTTCTTGTGTACTGGGCTTTATACTCCTTGCCAGCAGGGGTAGTATTATTCATTTTCCCAAGGGACAGCACCATTTCTGCCCTGGACACAGGAAGGAGCCACCTAGGATGGAGGCCCTAGGCACTGTAAAAAAAGAACCCAGGACCCAGCCCACGCGAAAAGAAGCCACTCCAAACAGCAAACACTAGGGAGAAGGTCTGAGTCACACCTTGATGGAGAGGCATATATAAACAATGGGAGACCCAAGTTCAAAGCTCTTCTTCACATCAGACAGGTGGGGAGGGATGAACTGAATCTTGGTCTCTCACATTCCGGGTGAGTGCCCTACTCACTAGGCTACAAGCTCCTCCTGCTGCTCTTCTGTGTGGGTTTAGGTGTGCTCTGAATGCACCTACCAGCTCAAGTCCCAAAGGCAAGCTAGCTGGAGAAATGCCTAGTTTGGGAGCACCCCAGGGGGCTCAGACGTGAGCTAGGCATGGAACTGCTGGGTGGTGTCTGGTCTGAGGTAGCTTTGAGCATGCCCACGCACTGAAATGTAGGTGCCCTGGGGACTTTCACAACAGAAACACAGGTGTTTATAGGGTTAGGCGGCAGCTGAGCAGGGCTTTTATGAATGGCAGTGGAGCTCCTATGTTGGACTTAGGTGCCAAGAGTAGCAGTGCTTAAGTCCCCCCCCATGAGTCTACTCTTATTACCTCACAGCAGGTGTTTAGCACCTTTGCAGAATTGGACCTATGTGATTTGCCTAAGCGCCTGCTGGGCATAAGTGACAGTGCTGGAAAAGAATTCAGGCACCTGGGCTCCCAATTACCAGCTCTAACACTAGACTTTCTCACTTCTACCCACCGAACTGCATGAAGTGATTCTGCTGCAGTGATTCCAAAATTCAGCCACTCTCCAAGCTACATAACCAAAGGGTTTTATTGTCATTTTGGTAGGAGAGTCTGGGCTCCCTGTGGGTGAAAAGGCCAGCAGCTGAGTCCATTAATTATACCAGCTGGCTCCAGAGGACTCATTTACATGAGCCACAGATTGGTTTTTCCTTATTTGCAGCAAAATTTGTTTCTCCTTATGCTGACCACCAAATGGCAGCTGAGATGCTTGCTGGAAAGAGTCAGATCCATTACTACCCAAGCATAGGCTTGTTACAAAAGCTGAAATTACAGTCTGTATGCAAAAACATCTGGTCACCACCCAGGAGGGCTGCACCCCTGCTGGCCATGAAAAAGTAAATCTTAAATAAGTATAAGTTAATTGCCTGTGGTAATATGGCATTATTGTAATCATTTATGTTCAAGCCCATGAGTGGGCTATTCATTAGGCATTTGAGAAGATTATTTAACACATACATTACCAGACTGACTGGCTACAACATAAAGCAAAATATTCATAGCACATTTGTGCTGTTATTTTATTTCATTCAATGTATCAGTCTATAAGAGTGATTACAGACTTCAAATAACACAACAGGCAGATAAAAGAAGGATTCAGTGACATGCTGTGTCAGTGTGTATATAGGCATGTGTGTGCATGCATGAACGTGCTACATATCCCTGCTCCATTCTAGCATTCAAGACACATTGTGGTTTAGTTCCCAGACAAACCCCCCTTCCTAGGTTTTGGCATTATTAATAAAGTAACTCAACAAAACACCCTTTTCTACTCCAAGCCTTTGCCTCAGACTGTTGTTTCCTAGGTCCCTAGCCCACACTTCAAGAAAGCTGCTTCCACCTCATCTCCCATACATCCCAGAGGGAGACACAGAGGCTGCAGTGTATCAGCAGTCAGTAAATATTAGTCATTAGGTCAAGGCAAGGTGGTGACTGAAACAGTAAAATCCTGCCCGCATGTTGGTAGGTTATATTGTTATAGGTTGGATTAAACCAAATTGGAACTGGTGAGTGTAACCACTGCTCTTCATTCAAGAGACATGCAAGAAACAATAGGGGCCTCAAACCAAAACACAGGTACGCATCACAGCGCAAAACAAAGACACATGTGAGTCTGCCGAGGAGTTAGAACTATGAGGGCAGAGGATTTTCACTGGATATTTTTTTTCTGGAGGTGGTTGTGTCTGTGGGGAGAAGGAGAAACATAACTGAATTGGAGAACATAGCAGGGAAGCGCTAGACACAGCTCGAGAGTGTGTTCCTGAGAATAGCCTAGAGTGTGCGGTTTTTGGACTGAATGCAGGCTGAAGGAGATTAAGGACTGTGAACAACAAAATTACCTCATTTGATTCCTCCTGTGTTTGGGGAAACAGGACTTTTTACTTTCTTTGTAAATAAAAAGACTAAGTCAACGATACCGGACTCCATCATCAATATGAATTCCTTATGAAAACAATCCACAGGGCCCTGAACATTGGCCAGATGCTTGGATCGTAGGGGTTTATATATATGAATATGTATTCGTGACTCAAGACACCATTGCTGTATGTTTAAAAAATTCATTGATAGCAATACAAACAAAAGTAAGCTGAGCAATGTGCCCAGAATGAGGATGGGGGAAAACAAAAAAACAATTGAGCCACAAATTCCAGTGCTTGTGATAAACAAATGACAACACTCAGTGCGCCTCATCTCAAAAAGCCTGAGGGTGGGAGATATGGTTCGTGCAATGTGACTTGAAAGTCAACAAACGTGGTTATTTCAGATTAAGTGGACGAGGAATAACACCATCCTGGATCCCTAATGAACACTGCCCAGCCCTCAGAAATCTACACACTCAGAGAACCCCAGCAGCTGCTAAATAGCAGCCCTGAAACTGATAAGAATATCAATTTCAATCAACAGCTGCTGGGTTTGGGGAGCATATTTCCTTTCAGAAACACCATGTGAGAAATTTTGATAGTTAAATTTGGGTTCATTCCAAACCCACAGTTTCAGCCAGCTCTACCCGGTAGCAACCTTTCTCTTAGCAGTGCTCTAGCTTAAATGTCTCTCTTAATCTCAACTGTGGCAGGATTGCAGATGAGAAGTGGTCTCTCAATTACATGGGTTTCAAGCCATTTAGAGCTTTATAGACTGAAAAAGAATCACTGACAATTGTTTTTGGTAGTGAGTGGTTTATGAAATGTTCATAGGCAGAATTCAGTTAAGGTAGAAACACAGCACAAACCACTGGAAGCTATACGACAGAAACCAGCTTGCAAAGCAACACTTAGACTTCAAAACAGATCGTGAAATTGCAAATTGCTTGTTAAAAATGTGAAATACAGATCCACTAAGGAGTTTCTTGTATTAGGTATGCTTTCAAGAACACCAATAAGCAGTGAAAGCAAATGGTTGCAGGAAGAAGAGTTTGAATAAAATATGACTCTAGTACGACCTATTTAATAAACAAAATTTGACATGCACAAACAAGATACATAAAATCACCTACTCTTACAAGAACTTCAGGGTGTAATTGTAGAAAGCTGGCCAATTGAAAAAGTCAAAGCACCTCATAAGCATAAAAATGGACTGCGATGATAGAAATAGAATTCTTGCATATAATGGTATTTTGTACAATTGATGTTGTGTCATAACATCACACAGTATAAGGTCAGAAATGCTAAGCATAAGCCACATTGACTATCTTCATACTGAGAAATGCAATAACAGTGTGCATGTTGTCCCATCCTGGCCAGGCATAAATGCTGCCACTGAAAATAAGGTAGCCAAGTATGAAATCTGCAGTAAATATAGGAAACAATACCAAAGAATCACTGAAACCACATACGAGTCTAACTAGTCTTGCTTCAAATTTGGTGCAAAGCTATTTGTGTTATTGGGGAAATACTGCCTCTTATTAGTGGACCAGTACTGTAATTTTAAACTGAGATGTTGAACATCATAGAACAGTGTAAATCATAATTTGTGCACCAAAGAATTAACAGCAGAGTTCAGTGGCGCATTCTGACAATTCTGTTCCATATATTTTACTTCAAACATTTAAATCAAGCTTTTACTATACATAGTCAAATGGATTAGCAGAAAAATTAGTACGAATAGCAAAGAATTTCACACACACAAAAAATACCAGTGGATTCAAGAAATCCCTATTTAGCATTATTAGAATCTCACAACAACCCTTACTATGCTTAATTAGCATCACCACTTTAGAAATGCATGGACAGAAGGACAAAAGCCTTAATTGTCAATATCTATTCTTCTTGAGCAAAAGACTATTAACCCTGATATAGCTGTAAAATAAATATGCACTGCACCAGGAAATGAGAACACAAGAAATACAAGAATGGCCACAAATTACTCCCATTGCAAGTAGAAGAGAATATCTGATTACATATAAGCTTGGAAGGATAAGATTTATATTGGTCAGTGTTGATAATTGTCATTTTCACTGTACACAACCAAACAGATGAAAAATATTTCCATTAATAATAGTCAAAATGTATAGATAGGCCAAGTAAGAGAAATGCAGCTTGAGAATTTACTAGCGTTTCATTTAAGGATATTTCCTTTGTATATTTTGACATGTGATGTTGGCAATGTGTTTTAACAGCTATAAAGTTTTAATATTCTGAATCTCAAAGTCCGTCAGTAAATATTAACTGACCCCCTCCATAATTTCCCACAACTGAGAACATGTAAATACATAAAAACAGAAAAAATGCTTACATTCCATAATTTTGCACAACTGTGAACATTTCAATTGACAAATATAGAAAAAAATGCTTTAAAGTAAACATGGATATCGGTCAAAATTATAAAAAAAATAAAAATCACATTGTGCCAAACCTAGCTATGAACAGAAAATGGCAGGCAATCTGCCAAGATAATAACTATACCATCCTCACCGAGACCAGACATCATGACCACCTCTGAAGGTCAGTCCTTCAAGTGGAAGTGAAAAAGCTAAATAAAAGCAAAGAGGATGCTGGTTCTCCATTCCTGAAGACATTCAGTGTGCTACTGACAGTGCACACCCAGTCATTGACAATTAAAAACACCAGGAACAGCAAACAATGCACCTGGCAAATACATCTCAGTGACCAAACAGACCAAAAGATAGATATTCAATAAGAGGCAGAATAATCCTCTCATAGGTCAAGGGATTCAGTAGTCAGCCCTGCCCTCCATCCATGGTTTCTTTTCAGTTGGTGTTATGTTCGATATGAATTTGGTTTTCAACAAAATGGACAAAGTCAGAATAGGTGCTAGAGCCAGTGGCTATTGACACTGTCATGTGATGGGTGTATTCATTTTTTGAAACCTTGTTCCATGTGCCACATACTTACTACATTGTCCCCACTTTAGTACAGTTTGTCTCATGGACATCTCCCCACTAATGATACTCGGAATATCTATATTAATAAATTTATTAATTAATACATTAATTAATTGATTTAAGTGAAAAACCCAAATAAAATCCCAGAAAAAGTTATGTGAATTTTTTCCAAATTCTCCGACAAACTTTGGTTTCCTCCAGTTCAGAATTTTGCACACTAACTTCCCTTTTAAATTGTGACTGTGTAACTGTAGGCCTAGCTTGACATAAGTAATTGTACATTTCTTTGGACACAGGATTAGGGAAGTACATATCTCAGCAGGCTGGAAACAGAATGTCTGAAATTACTAAAATACAGGGGAACACTCTGGGCACCATTTTAAAAGAACAAAATAGCAATAGACAAAGTAAGCCAGGAACATAGGATGAGGTAAAGAATAAGTCATTCATGGACAGTGTATGGACAGAGCTGAACAGGGATTGATTCCTACCAAGTAACCAAGCCAATCCCAAAACATGTAATGCAATGTATAGTAAATGCACTGTAATGTGCAAATGTACATAAAGAAAAAGGGTTTCTGTGTAACACACCCTGTACCCACCCACTATGCTTGAGTCCAATCAATTCAGCATAGCTTTGCTCTGTGCCAGATAAACATATCTGAGTATCAAGACTGCAATCGAACTAAGTTGCTGGGGAACTCAGTGGAAAAAGTCTCAGGGGAAACCTAACAATAACATCCTGTGGCAACTACAACAAACTTATATTCATTTCCTAATATTAATTTTTCATGTATCTGAGTTTCCTTAATGTGATTTAGCAAATGGAAACAAAGACTTGAGTGAGAGCCATGTGACCAGCCAGCTCCCCACAGAACATCAACAGATAATGAATGCACAGACCACTGGAAAGTCTGGGAGCACATTTTGTGACCCACTGCCTTAAAGAACCAATCCACCAAAGCTAAAACTAGATTATGGGGCCCCTTTTAAGAATCAAAGATAGTAGACAGTTTAGTATGGATCATCTGAATCTACAGAGTTACATTTCATCAGACGCATATTCCTTCCTTATCAGATAAGATGAGCTGAAATATAATTGATGTAACTGACATGCAAACATAGTAATCCAGAAATCCAGGATTAGAACTTTAGCTACCTAAGCAGAGCTAATGGACAGTTTCTATTTTAAATTTAAAGAGCTATAATATACTAAAAATAGTATTCTATGGTTCCATGTCTATTCTCTCACAATTCCAGAGCAAATTTGCTCCTTCAACAAACGAAGATTTTTTTCTTAAATCCCAAAGCTACAGACACCTCCAAGAATATGAAAAAAGATTTTTCTTTCTGGCTCATGAATCCTCACCTACAAGATAAATTCTGGAACTGAAACACAATTCTACTGACAAGCAAGCCAGAAGAAAATCAAGCTCGTTCTCCTGTACTTGTATTGTCTTTGCAAGGCTCATAGGAGTAAATACACATTTTGTCAGTAAAATGAATACTGGAGAATTTACACTAAACCCCCAAATGCTTAAAGTTTAAAGATCCAACTTCTAATCTTGCAGAATCCAAGTAAAAAGCTAGGACTTTGAATACACAGGAAAGAGATCAGCTGAATAAGGTACCAATTTCACAGGCACTTACCTGATCCCACTTTAAAAGGACAGAAGTGAGCACTCATGCCAAAATATTTAAAGTTAGCTGCCTAATATTAAGCACTAAAATCCATATTTTGACAGTCAACTAAACTTGGCTTGATTTTTTAGAGACACTGAATAGGCACAACACCCCTTAAACTCAGTGTGAGCTGCCGGTGCTCAGCACAGTTGAAATTACCTAAATTTAAGCATCTACATTTGAAAATTTTGTCTTGAGTGTGCAGCCAGACCTGCACCCATGAGTGCTTCTTCCACTTCAATGTATTGCAAAGCCACTTAAGCTGAGTATGCCTGAGGTCAGCTACCCAAGTGAAGCATTAGCAAATGGCAAGAATGGCACTAAGATGAGATATGCTTTCTCTAAGATGAGTCGAAATGACTTTTTCATCGACTGTCTATGAAAGTTGTCAGCAATGTCGCATGAAGCAACATAAAAGTCCTGAAGCTTTTCTGCAAATCAATACAGAATATTTTAAGGCTTTTAGGATCTCATGAAAGTTCAGCTGAACTCTTGGAATGCTGCCATATGCACCATTCTAGGAAGTATTTCCTCAAAGGGTGTTTCTGAAATCCAAGAGATTTTCAGGAAGCCACTGATATAATACTCATATGATTTAAAGGTAACGCACAGAGAAGATGTGGGACATGAGAAACAAATTTAATTGTAGTATTGAGGTGACGTTTAATGCACAGAGAATGGTGGGCAGTCAAAGCAAAGTTTAAGGATTTTAACTTTGGCTGTAAAAGGACCAGTATGTGCCTACAATATTATTAAGAACAATTGAAGTCTGCTGAACAGATAATAAAGGGAAGCTCAGGGCATCCTAACTAACAAAAGGCACCTGGTGTGAGGGGATTGTATTAAATGCTAGAAATGCTCATTATAAAGATATGGATTGTTCTAGAACAATAAAAATATTGTTACACTGTGCCTGGGATTGAAATCTTAAAAAAAAATCTGCCTGAGAATGAACCCCAATTCCCCAAGGAGAATTCCTTCTCCAAAGGAAAGCAAGTCCTTTTTCCTTAAAATCATTTGCAGTGACAAAAGTTTCCCTGCTGTTGGAAAGGAACAGGGAATGGAAAAACTCTGCTGTGTGTTTCTTTTCTTTTGTGTCAGACCTCTTTACCCAGACTCTGTTGTAACCCACAAACTTAATATTTTCATTACCTACGCCAAAATATAGAATGGTTGTGGGCAGAAACCTGGGGACCTGTCTAGCAAATGATACTCCACATAAAACACACCAGAAGGGCACCCATATCATGCTCCATAGTGATCAAAGCAATGATCGAAGGATAGCCAGTACCTATCCATTAACACGTTCTGTGTCAGACAAATGAACTTTTATGTTATTCCTGGAAATTTTCTTAAACCCTGTAAAACTCTGAAGCATATAGTACGTTTGGCCATTTTTGCAGGTTCAACAATATGGAGGAAGCTGGCTATTGTTACTGAGACTTCCTCCAACCATGTGGAATCTCTATACAGTCACATTTGTTGCTTCTCCTTAAATATGGATCAGCCTGGATTAAAGAGTCAAAACACTAGATGCAGACCTTCTGTAGCATACTATATTACAGGAGATAAATACCCTATATAACTGTACTGGAATATATTACAATAAATAGTCCTGCGCTGGCAGGGAATAACCTAGATGACCTAATAATTCTTTTCCATCTCTGTCATCTATGATTCATTATATTCCTGTTATTTTATTACTGCAGCTATTTTAGAAATGACTTCACATTTTTTTCGGGCCAAAAGAAAACATTTGCTGCTTGTTAAATCAACTTCTGAGTGGGGAGGTGGTTCTTTAAAGACAATCTTGATTTGATCTATACTTTGCTTTAATATTTTACTTTTGTGGTAATCTCTGAAACCAATAGAAGCCATAAAGACTAGGAGTGGTACTTAAGTACAGACTTACAGAAGGAAAAATGTGGTCACTGGGTACGTTCGTTGGCATGGTTAGTAAACAACTCTGTCTATAATCCACCTCTGCACCTTTTACGTGAAGCCTTTCCCAGTACGATACGATGTCTGCTAAGCAAGCATGAAACAACATTTTTAAAGAGATCTAAATAGAAAAACCAAGTGACACGTATAATTATAGAAAATAAATTAAGTACCTTTCTATTTTTTAAGTGTCTAAAACTTGAAAATATTTATATTTTTCTAGAAGGAAACCAAAAAATGCAAATTTTGGGGGGAAAAAGCTGTCAAAGAAACATCCAGAGACCAAACTGCTGCACATACGCATCAACATGTAATGAGCCTTACTCCTGAGGACTTCAGATTGAGCCCTGAAGCTACAACACTTGTATGCACATAAGATAAGAAAAAAAATAGACACTGTCTCTTGTATTAGTGATAGCTGCGGGCAAGGTTTGTTTTTCCTCACTGGTTTGCTTCAGTTGTGTCTCATGTCATGGTTAGCTTCTTTAATGGAATGCCTGCTGATGAGGTTGTAAAAATCATTAGCCACGGTCGGCAGATGCTAGGTGCTGGTAGGATGCTAGTCCAATAACTTCTTTTCTTTAATTAAAATTCTAAATAAATCATGAGGTTTTGCAAACACACGCCTAGAGTACTTGCACAAGATGAAAGCTGTGCTGACTGCTGGCAGTCTTGATGGAACTCTAGCCTCTTGTTTCTTCCATGTTTTTTTTTTTTTCTGGCCTTCACACAACATCCCCATATTCACTTCTTCAGTGCTTAAAAATCATTATCGCTGAAGATCAATATCAGAAAACATCTGTGGCTCTTGCTGGTGTGCAAACAGATTTACTCTTTTCTACAACAAATGTGACTAAAACTCCCTGTAAAGAACAAAGGGAACATCCAGTATGTACTTGCCTATTGATTTTTCCTGACGTTCTTGTGAAATGGAGATTCAAGGAATATTAAATATACACAGCATGCAGAATATTTATTTGCAGTAAAACATGACTAAAAGGAACCTTCTTCCTCCCTGTTTCCAGGGGAACAAGACCCACTGAAATAAATAATTTTGTAAATAATAATATTGTATCATTTCTAATTATATTAATTATAATTCAATATAGCACATTAAAATGAATTTAGGTTGTAATGAGATACTGGTGCAAGCTTGGGAAAAATAGGCCATCTCAGCAAAAAGCAATTTCTGTTGCTTGTAATTTTTGGTTTCTGTTGCGATTAGTTCTAATTATTGAAGAGGTTTGCATCTGAAATCTTAATGGGCTGATGTTTTATCACGGCATTTAGGAAAAGTCACAGATGAGCATGACAAGGTATGTTCTTCGCCTCTCTGGGCTCAGTATTTCCCCCTCTGGTGGCGGGCGGGAGGGGGCGCTAGAGGGAATCATACCCACTTTAGAGAGTTTTTATTCCTCATTGGGTTTTTTTTTTTAAATATTTTTCTTAGGGCCTCAGCACAGGCTCAAGGAGTACTCTTCAGCTAAACCAAAGAAACAAATTCATAACAAAAAAGGGAATACCTTTCCCTGTCCTGTCTCTGGGGTATTGCCTCATTATTCAAGCTTTTGGGTGCCCATCCTTCCCCAAGCAGGCAGGTAACTTGGTTGCTTCCCCACCCAGGGGAAGCCTTTTCTCCCATTGCAGTTTCTCTCTCATCAGAAGGAGAGTTTTTAAAGGTTCCAGGTGTGACCCGTCCGTGCCCAGGGTAGCTCACTGATAATGCCAGGGTCAGAGCAGGCTGTAAAAGGAAAGCGAATTCTCCCAGCACTGGTGGGTGACGCTGCTGTCAGACTTCCCAACCAGCCACAAACAGTGCTTCTGATTCCCCCACACTGGTTATCAAGAAGCCACTGTGCAAATACACACAGCCCCCTTTACTGCATTTCAGTCTCTGGCTCCCAAACTGACACTAGGTCCAGTAAAGAGACCAGTTATTTAAACTCGATGCTCTTTGCTAAAATGATTCCCTCTGATCCCAAAGGATCAGCCACAGTACCAGTTCACTATAAGTTTGGTTCTTACCCAAAATACCTCACTGCCAGCCAATCCTTTAGTAACTAAAACTAAAGGTTTATTAATAAAAGAAAAACAAGTAATAAGAGAAGTGTTAAAGGCTTAAGGCAATCAGATATATGCAAATGATTTGAAAGTCCACATACATCAGGTTTCTAGAACAATTGTGGAGTTGCAGGCTTGTATAGTCCCTCTGGTATACATCCAGTACCTGGATGGGTCTAAGTCCTTCAGTTCAGTTGCAAAGTGTGTTGATCCAGAGGTGTGTCCGCAGCTGGACAGGAACAAAGACAAAATGGTTTCTGTGGTTTGATCGTATATACCCTCTGTCACTGGCCATGTGGCTTGTGGAACTTTACAGGAACTCAAATGGAGTCCAGAGTCACATGGGCCAATCTCCCGTAATTAGCTGAGGCCAGGTCCATTAACTCCTCCCCTCAGGCTGGGGAGGGGTGTCTGCCCACATCTTGGAAAACAAATAGACTTGGTTTAATATCTGATATGTCCTTTATCTGAGAACTATGTTAAATAGATTTTTGGAACAGGTAAAGAGATTGGAAGCTTGCTCCATCCACTCCACGCATTGATCTGGTTTTGCAGTACCCTGAGGAACAGTGTTTAAAAAAGCCAAAAACCTCTCTTTCAGCTATCTGGTCTGACTTTGTCACAGTAGTTATGGTAAAAAGAGCAAAAGCCATGGAAACATTTTAACAATGGGAAGTGTCACTTTTTTTCTCCATAAACTCCTTCAATTTTCCCATTTTATAGCCACTATCTGTTACTTATAACCCAAAAGCCCCACAAAAATGTTTGTGCAAATAATTAAGATATAGATCCTGCAATCTGATTTGTCTGGGGGAGACCCTTATGCTCTACATGGAATCACACTGATGTCTATCAGGTTCCACATAGATATGCCCTCATGGATCAGACTGCAGAATTGGGACCTATAACTGTGTGCTGCAATTATAATTGTTTAGTATTGAACACAGTAACACCAAACCACAGCTGACTTTGGCAACCTCATTTATTTTATTTTAAACACACCTTGGATGTTATGTGAGATCAGACCTTAACACCCTGGAGGAATTAAAGTTGACACTGAGAATTCCCTAGTTTCATCTTGTGTTACCACATTATTGAAACGGTGCTATAGCTTTCCATTAAATTCCCATGCATCCCAGGATTGAACTTGGCAGCAGCTTTCAAGCTAAAAGAAATTGGTTCAGCTGTTTATCATCACATCCATCCACTTGTATGCAAATGTCAAAAGTCAAGCAAGTTTTTTCACAAGATGAAAATCAAGCAATACATGACACTCCCATGACAGCCATGACAATAAATTCAGCCTTACTCATCATAACCCAGCCTTTTCTTCAATTTCCAATTCCTGCAGTGAAGTCAAAACCCATATTAATGGCATCACAATGGACAGTTTCCGTGGAAATCATTTTGATACCAGTAAGTCAACATTGTAACTTCACTGGAGGCTAAAAAGAAGATGGATTGGAGAAAGAAACACTTTCCTGCAAAGATAAACGGAATGACTAGTAAAAATACCAAAGAAAAATATAAAGAACGATATGAAAAGCAAACTGATATACATTTAAATAGAATACATTATGACCTTGAATTAGATAAAACAAGCACATTTGTGACTGCATCCCAAATAGACTCACACAACCCCACTATAGGTCAGCAGGAAAACTTGAATGATAATTTTCAACAGAGAGACACCCAACTGCAGGACAGGGGTTATATTTTCATCCCGACACTTCATCTGCATAAACATGACATTATCATCTGGCCATTTGGGAAAGGTCCACAATATAGGAAACATGTAGGTGGAGATTGGCAAATATCTTGTTTAAATACTGGGCAGTAGTTGGAGAGGTCTGACAAAAGGAGCAATGATAGTGCACCAGAGGGCAATTCATGGCTTCACTGTAGTCTTTTTGTTCATGTTGTATGCATTGTCTGAAGACGGAGGAGATGATAGCACATTATTGGGAATGTGTCCCTTGTATGGTTTCTGTTCTCCTCAGATTGAATGGCAGTTATTTTCTCTGAATTGTAGGGCAATGATTCTCTTCATAGGAGGTCCTGGGTTCTCAAGTTGAGTGAATTTATACTAGGTTAACAAGGTGATTTACTGTTCAGAATAGTTCAGTAAGATATGGTTTAATGGCTGCCAGGGTGCAGGAGAGTTGAGACGTCTTCGTTTATTCCATTATTAGGGTGTAGGCTCGCAATGCTCCTTTTTAACCACAGAGAGTATGCTTCTAGTTACACATACTAAATCATAAAGTAAATATTTTTTAAATGTCTGTAACTGTGCCATAGGCTTGGCAAAGTCATGGTCAAACCAGACTGTCCTACATTACTAATGTAATCATTTCCAGCAGCTGGGCTCACAATTCATTTGTTTCCAGGAATAAGTGGTTGAAAATTAAAATAGTGGGGAAATCGTTTTCAGAAACACCTCCTGCAAGAAATCCTAATGCACAGAAATTATTCATACAAACAAGAATCATCTTAAAAAAGGCACCAAAATGTTACTTAACTTTGTAACTCAACAGAATACTCAGACAGGAGAAAAGTCACTTAAAGCATCCATTTTTAAACAATTTAATAAGATACTAGTCACCACAGCAGGAAAGAGACAGAAAAACCAAGTAACTAAAACCAAGTAACTAAAAATAGTTTCCTCTAAACCCCAGCAGTCAATATACAGTAGGACTGGGAAAATTATTAAAGTAGTTACAATGGAAAACAATATGAAAAAGAATGTCTTAGAAGTTATTTTAAAAACCACCTTAAAAATAAACTATACAAAAGCATTTTAGCCAGGATAAAAATAGGTAGTATAATCCTTGAAAATACAAATCAGCATGCCCAGATGATGAAGTGTATCCCAAGAAATTAAAGCCTGTACCTTCTTTCATTAACTTGACTGTGTCAGGGTCAGTTCTTTATTTGAGAAATTTACTAGACTACTAGAAATTATCATGGAAATACCATGAGTACTGGGGAGTACCAGAGGATTTAGAAAAACCCACTGTATTTCCAGTCTTGAAAAGGTAAAAGAATGATTTTGTTAACTGCTACTGACAATCAAACTTCTGGTTCCTAGTGAAATAATGAGACAACTTGAAGACACAATAATGTTAGATGGTAGAACCATAAACAATAATTAGAATGCAGAGTTGCAAACTCATGATTTTATCATGCATGTCATAATGTTAGATATTTTCTTTAAAATATTTCATAGTTTTCTGCAGGAGTCTCAAGAAGTTTTGCTCATATTCAAAATGGTTGCAATCTCCCATTACTTTCCACTGGAGTAAAGCAATAGGCTGCCTTCGATTAAATGGTAGTTGCATCTCAAGACCATAATTTCCCTTCACCTTTGGAAGTGGCATTGAAACACTTTAATCAAGATAGCTGCCACCTCCCATTGTTTTAAACGAAAATAACACCTGATTGTCCCTCTAGGAAGATGGCTGCCCTCCAACCCCATACTCTATATAATTTAGAAACTACACATGAGGCAGAGAGAAGATAGAGAATGTGATGGGAGCAAGAGGAAAGGTAGTTCAAAAGGGAGAATGTGATGGATAGAGACTGTGAGGAGAAATAGAGGGAAAATATACCAGCCAGGTGAATAGAAGAGAAGATGTGAGAGAAGAGACTGAGGGAGCAAAGAAGGAGGATATGAAAAGGGCTGGAGAGCAAATGGGTCAGGAAAATGATGCGGGGAGGGCAGCAGTTAAGATAAGCAGCGATTAAGATGCAGTTAAGCTACAGTTAACTGGCAGAAGTTAAGATGAGCCTATTGCTACGCAAGTGTTTTTGTAAAAATGGGTCAATATTTAAGTCAGTCTAAAAATCAATCCCCAATTTTTCATTTTTTACATTTTGTTACAAATATATTGCATACTTCTTGTTGCAATGAAGTGTGAAATCAAAAAAGGTGATATATTAAACTGCATACACCAAAGGCCTGATCCAAAAGCCCACTGAAGTCAATAGAAAGACTCCCCTGGTTTGAAATAAGCTTTGGATGAGGCCCCAAAGCATCAAAATATAAATGGAGAAAGGTGATAATTGGTAAAGATATTGCATTGTTAGAGCTCCAGGGAATAGGAATTCTCTTCCTATGAAAAATGTCACATTTCAAGAAAAAAAAAAACATTCCAAATGAGAACGTACAGTGAGATATGCAAAATTCTCAACAGGAGGGATATTTTTAAAAACTTCAATTTCAGGATAACTGAAGCAGAATTTTTCATAAAGTTTTGGTCCAGGCTCCCCAGCAATCTTCCTGGTGGCCCACCAAGGAGATGAAGAATCTGAGAACAGGCTCCCCAGCAGCCTTCAGATGGTCTGCCTAGGACCTAGGCAGCCTAGGAACCTGGGCTATCCAGAAGCCTTCCAGGAAGACTACTGCAGGGCCAGAGAGGCCAGGAGCCTGGGAAGCCTTCCAGGTGCACTGCCAAGTAGATTGGGAGACTGAGAACCCAGGATCTTGGGAGCAAATACAGCTATGGGCAAATGCTCTGACTAGCTGCCAAACTGCTGCTTCTATATGGCCCATAAAAGCCTGTCTGCTGACTCTTCCAACCAACCAGGCAGAGTAGTCATTCAGACACAGTCTTCTGCAGGCCAATTGCACTGATTAAGGAGCCTGTAGACTGGCTCTGCAGGCCCTGTTTTGAGACAGGCTTTGCTGCAGGCTCTAATTCCTGACAGATGGGCTGCCATGGAACTAAGGAGCCTCTAGACAGGCGGTCAAGGAACCTGAGACACTCCAGAACCTGGGAGTCCTGGCTACCACAATACCTGTGAGTAGTCACGGAGCCTGAGAACCATGAGAATTGGGCAGGTTCAATGGAACTTCTGTGTTCCCTGCCGTGTTCTCTGACAGAAGATTTTTACAATGGATTTTATAAAACATATTGAAGAATTATAGTACAGATTAACTAGATTGTCTACCTATATTGAAATTTGTATGCAGTTGAATTTGTTTGTTCCTCTTTGTCACCCAGTAATTGTTTTCAATTGCCACTGCTTATAATTCACCCATACATAAATCAATTCAGTATATGCAGATATATTTATTTGACTTACAAATTAAGCAGTATTAAAAGGCAGATATTTTCATGATTTTTATCTTACTGAGAACAAGGTGTTCTGAGAACCAGAAAGCAAAACTGTGACAGGCAGTGAAACTAGGCAAGCAGATTGAGAAAAGTAAACAAATAGCATAAATGGTGAAGAGTTATTTGGATTATTTTGTTTGTTTTTAATTCCTTTCCATTTTAATTATACATCATCTCACATTAAATCCCCTGATTTTAATAGCTTCATTGTCAGCAATGTATTTCCAACTCCAGATCTGAAGTTGGCAACTCAAGTTATATTTAAATTTCAAGGGGCTTTCATTGTCATGGACAGAGAAACATTTTAATCTATTATTTTTATATTGACAGTACTACTACTTAAAGCTCACTGCATAACCAATTTTCCATTGGATGGCATATTCTACCATCATACAAACTGTCTAGCAAATTCCATTTTCTCACTTACTGTGATGGTACAAAATTTTTTTTAGGATACTGAAATATCCAATTTACCTACCCTTGCTTACATACACTTCATTCTAAAGACTGATTTTTTAGCATGCTATGAAAAACACAGAGGAATGATAATGCTGAGTTTAAAAAACAGAGATCTGGATATTGAAAAATCTGAAGTGTAGACCTGGGTCTGCTACAATCTTCCTGGAAGACCACTGGAAAGTCCCTGGTGCATTGCACTATAGCTGTCTCTGCTCTCCAGGGCCAGCAGAAGCACATGAAAGACAGAGTGTAAGTTAGACCAGTCCTGAGTGTGCTCTGATTTATAGTTGGAGCTGGGCAGGGCCCTATCCAGCCCCAGAATATGGCTTAAAGCCTTTGTGCCACCTCTTTTCTCCTCCTCAGGGATTTCTCTTGAAAAAGAATCTCTCTCTCAAAATGCTTGTTTTCCACTTTGTGAGGATATGTCCAGTGATAGCAAGAAGCCAGGCAGGAGGGAGGCTGGGGACCACTGTAGGGAAGGTTTGCAGTGAAAGAGGGAAACAGTAGTCTTACAGCGAGAGTTCTGTGGCACCTTAAAGACTAACTAATTTATTTGGGCATAAGCTTTTGTGGGCAGAAACCCACTTCGCTGGATGCATGAAATGGAAACTTCAGTTTGGTAGGTATGTATACACATGCAAGGATGGGTGAGTAACATCAAACGAGGAGGGCAAGTGTTAACGAGGTTAATACAATCAGGGTGGATGAGGCCGTTCACAACAGTTGATGGGAAGGTGTGAATGTCAAAAGAGGGAACATTATAGAATAGAATTCATTCCTATGTCCTTTCTTCTTGTAACCATTTACCATTATCCTTCTCCATTAACAGGGAATCATTTGTCCCATCTTCACTCTCCAGTGTAGGCTAGAGTCTCAACTCCAGTTAAAAAGATAAGAGAAGTACCATTCTCTAACGATAGCTCTAACCTTTTTCCACAGTAATAGTGGGTGGAATTGGGTAGGCACATTGGAAGGTAGGCACATTGGAAAAGTAGGGTCACCAATGACTGTAAAGATGATTCTTTTTATGAATTTAAATTAGCTCTATTTACAGATGGCATCAGCTGGAGTCTGCATGGACTGAGCACAGCAAGATGTCATTAAAATGGTGCCTGTCTGAATTTTTGAGTCCTGAGTCCATGCATCAGTTTGATTCCTGAAGTGGGGGGTGGGAGGGGGGACATGAGCAATTAATAATTTTCCTACTGATAACACATCTTATCTGATTGAGTTCTCACAGCAGGCACTAAACTATGACTTTGCCCATCCTCTATTAAATGCCTGCCTAGTGTCTGCTGGGTTGCGAGGGGGGCGAGTACCATAAAGGCCTGTAGTAGAGCAATACAAAGACTTCTTTGGCACAAATTACAAGAGAAGAATTGTATTCAAGTGCATATAGAGTTTGGTGAATTTATTTTGCGGGGGAAAAAACAAAAAAGTTCCTCTGCTTCACAGCCTTTATTTCAATTCCTGACATTACTGAAGAAGGCATGTTTCATTCCTATAGTATTGGAAGTAAGTATGTTTTAGGAAGAGACATCCTTGGTTTAAGCTAGATTTTGCTTTCACTCTTGTGTAAAGGATGGCACACTGGTGCGCCAACCCAAAAGCAGTGCAGAGAATGAATCATGCCTCAGAGAGCACAATTCTCTTTCTTCTTCCCCCACGGCTATGTGGACATGACAAGTAGGAGTCATTTGTTATTGGTCCATATCTGTAACAAGTTACTACAGCTGCTATGCCTCAATGCTGGCCTCTGAGAAATCAGAGCCACACTTATTGCACCTGTTGGAATGGAGTCACAAGCACACACCACCTGTTTACCCTTGCACGCCTATGTCCCTGTGTGATGGTGCACACCACCTCATCACCAAACCTTTAGGAACACAATAAAAAACAAAGGAATATTTTCCTTCACCCCAGGAACAATACTTCAAGTGGAAGAAAATTCCCTCACAATATGGTTCCCAAAAGTGGTCCACTAACTAATAGTGATATGGGGAGCAAGCATTTTCTGGTCATCTGCAGGTCTGGTCACACTGAGCTAATCTTTCCTCCTTGTTTCTATCTTAAGAATTCATTAAAAGACAAATTAAAAAAAATCATTTAATCTTTTTCTTATCTGACTTTTCCACATAAGCAATTGGAGTTGCCAAGGGGATGTAATGGAAAGCAGTTTGCAGTACCAAGAATGGGAGATCAGGTGTCAAAAAACCACTCTGTTCTAGTAAGATATGGTCTATGCTAGTGCCAAGCCTCCACAGAGACACTGTGCACATTTCAGGAAGCGGGAAAATGAGAAAGCCAGTCACAATAGTTGAGAAGAGAGTAACTTCCTCATGAAACACCTGGACAAAAGTTGAAAACTCACACTAAAGTGCAGTGGAGCCTCCATTACCTGGACTCTGGTTAAATTAAACTCAGTTTTTGTAAGGATGGATATGTCTCTCAGAGTTCAACTCCTGTCTAATTTATTTAATGCAATTCTAGGATGCTATATAAGCACCATTTTTTGTTGAAAATTTTCACATTTCCAATACATCTGGATAATCAAGACTGTACTGAATAGTTTTTGCCAGTCAAAAACACTAAAATAATTGAGATGTAGTTCCCAGAAAACTGCACTCTCTAAGTGTCGTTTTTATCCTTCTCCATAGTAACTGTGGGTAGGAACAGTAGAGAAGTGCAGGAGGCATGCACCAAACCATACACTCCAATGGCTTTCCTTTATGCATATAACAGACAAATCAAAGTTACTGGGGACAATTCACAAGCAGGAAAAAACAAAGCTTGACTTTCAGATTGCTGGTTGCTGTTGATAGCCTACACGTTAAAATAATAACTATATTAATTGTAGGCTGAGACTATTTCATTGAGGAACAAGCAGTTATTCCCAAAATACCATTTTCTCAATCAGTTCCTAAAGGACCCTCTTTATAGTGTCAAAACAAGGTGCATTGATTTGGTCAGATAACTGATTAAACCAACAGAAATTGCACTGCTATTATTCCTGGAAACACTATCCCTAAATGATATCCTGACATAAGTGTCAGAACATGTTATACAAGAAGTTAATGAAGATATTCTGTGTGCTATGATCTCTTTATTCTAATATATTTTAAGTGGCTACAAGAAAAATAAGATCCAAATATTTGTATAGAGCTAAATGCTCCAAAGGTTGTATTCCCTTATTTATGCATTTGTGTAGTTCATCAGACGTCTATGAAATAATTAGAATATAAGTCCCACCTTTAATGCACTGTATCAGTCCCTTATCATGTAAAGCAAATATGACAGTGCTAATGGAATGTGTTAGAAACAATGAAAGCACTATCAAATAGTAATAAGATATTGCTACAAGATCATTATTCCCATACACATTTCTTGTGAGATTGAAAGACCAGCACATTTCCTTTCATGAACTTGTCCCCCTTCATGTGCCAGAGGTGGCCTGGTCACCATTTGTACACAGGGAAAATACAGTGCGTTCGCCTATGTGTATTAATGAGGAGGCTTTAGTGCAGATCTTGGCCATGAAAAAGAAAGAAGAACATAACTATGCTTACACCTATCTAAGAGGTTTCTTATTAAATCAGGACATGAATGTGTAATTTTATACATGCTAATTTAAGGCATAGTATTAATTTACATTTGAATGGACTGTGGGAATAACTGGAATGCATTTGTTTAACTACCAATATAAAAGTGTATCAATTGCTGAAAGTTTTACATTCAGTGCAAAATTCAAGGCTTTTGTATGATAAATAACCTGTCTGTCATAGATGAGTGGTTACAGATAACTATTAGTCACAGATTCAAACTATCCACTATCCAGTGCTAATTCTGAATACCTATGACTTTGGGGATTTCTTTCTGTAGATCTATGGGAGCTTCCAGAAAATGTGCCCAGTAAGAAATCACACCTTTAAAAGCCTCTTAAATCTTGGGATAAATTAATTCAAGACAATGGAGAAGAAAGGGAAATGGGGGTGTGTGCGGGGGGAGACTAGGACTGACCGAAATAAGTAAGTACAAATAGGAGATCCATAAATTAAATAATTCTTTATTTAAAAATAGTGAACTTCAGTTAAACAAAAAAGAAAACAAAAACGCATTCACATTGATAACAAGCTTGAATTTTGCATTATTATTTTGCTTCCTACTCCTTTTTTTTAAAGCCAGTTTGGCAATAAGATCCTGTCTGGCCTTTCAGGCAGTCAGCTCCTTGTCAAGGAAGTCAGGACTGTAATGTATTGCTAGTATGCCATGGGATACATGCTCAGAGCTTTCCTTTTCACTGAGTTGTAGCCTGTCTTCTTGAGCTGACATTACACATCACTCAGAATAGTTATGCCAAAACAGCTAGTGCACAATACCAGGGTGTGTAGCAGTTTGCCACTAGGCTTTATACATTTCTAGGTAATACCAGTGTCCACCAACATAAGCCAGGACCAAGGACTTGACCATTCTTCTACTGATGAAAAGCCTACCTGAAAGGGGCCTGTGGTAGAGTAATAAGAGCTCAGTTCAATTTCAATGTTACTTGAAATTTTACTTTTCAAGGTTCAATTTCAATTTTAATGTGTTTCAGTTGCCCTCATTCCTTGTTGTGTGTTTACTTTTTCTAGTTGCCAAGATTTACTCACACAGTTGCTTATGGGAAGCAAATCGTTAGCACATACTCATATAGTCACATCAAAAATGGTATATTTTACAGAGTAGAGGTCACTGCTTGACACATTACAGGAATAATAGTTCCCCCAAACTACCTTCAGTGCCTTGGCCGAAAGCAAATTACATAGGCCAGAGAAGGTCTGACAGTAGTATTGGAGATAGTGCTTCCCAGACAAGTCTGGGAGGGGGATTATGAAGCTCTTGTTATGCTAGACACTGACCAAAGAAGATCTCTGGCTAGTATGGTAAGCACTAAGTGATCGCTCAAACACCACATGGCCCAATATTTTTCTATACTTCATATATCAGCAGAGTTCTGGCAGTTGCCCTTAGAAAAAGAAAGCACACGTTTTTACACGTTTAACACCTCTTTCTGGGGGAGACTGTTTCTGCATACTGCCATTTCAGTTTTAATCGGGACCCAAGTTGTTTCACAGGAAATACAACGAAGTTTTGATGGTATAGAAGGTACTGAGGGTTACATAAACATTTATGTCTGGGGAAAAATAACAGAAGAGCCTCACCAGAAGCTCCAAGCAGATTTAGAAGGAACCAGAACTGCTGAGCTAAAGTTAGACAAACAAAAATGTTAAATCAATGCAATGGAAATAACATATCTGGGAGAAAAGATGATACAGGCAGATGATAGTAAGTATGAAGCCATCACCAACATGCCTGCCCCAGTAGATATGGAAAGGGTACAAAGATTCCTTTGAATTGTGACTTATTGGGGAAATTTTTGCCTAACAATAATAATATAAGAGTGCTACTATGTAACAGTGTACAATGCACATGGGATGCTAATCTTAATTGTTTGAGAAACTTAAAGAGTTAATTAAAGAGGCTCAGTCCTGAGGTATTGTGACAGTAAGTGCAAAACAAAGTTGTTCACAGATGTCTCCAAGTAGTTATTAGCTCCATCCTCTTACAACAGGGAGCTAATAGGGCTCTTACAATAGGGTCAAAACTGGAGATAAGTGGTTATGCATCATGGGTGCTTGCAAAAACAGAGTGTCAATGTGTTCAAATACAAGAAGTGGCTTTGGCTTCATCCATTGGTATAAAATCTTTCAGGGGAGGCCAGTGTTAGCTGCAACTTCCCTTTTCTTCCCCCCAAGAACAGAGAGATTATATATTCAGCTACAACTGTATGAATTGCACAATTGCATACAATTAGGAGAGATTTGGTGTTAGACACACTCTCTAGAGCAGTGCAGCAGAACAAAGTCCAGAATTAGATTTTGTACACATCAATTTGATAAAAAACAAACAAACCTGTTGAGTTGCAAAAGAAAGGTGGACTCTGATTGCCAATCTATTCACAATGAGGCCCTGCAGAAAGTAATGAAGGTTATTAACACAGCGTGGCTGAGATAGCACATCTCCAGCCTCCACTGTCAATTTAAGAGGGATTGGATTTTGTTTAACGGCACCAGGATACTGGTTCCTATGATGTATCTGTAAAATAATACATTAAAAAGCATACATAAAGGTAATTTAGGGATTGAAAATTCTAAGCTTCAAATGAACAGCGATGTTGAAGAAGCTGTTAAGGGTTTTCACATATGCCAAAAATACAGGCCAAGTGAAACAAAAGAGCCCATGTTGGTTGCAGTGGAAAAGTTGCCCCCAGAGAAAGTAGGCATAGGTTTATTTACATTATCTGAAAAACAAACCAAAACCACCATTATGTACTTCTCCTAGACGATTTTCACTTCCCTGAGATAGTCTTGTCAAGAGATACTACAGGTAAATGGGTGATTGTTCACATCAACACTGTTGTTGCTACGCATGGTATATCTGACACAGTAATGTCTGGCAATGCGCTACAGTTTAATGGGCATGTTCAAACAGTTTGCAGTGAAGTACAGGTTTAGACATGTAAAACCTGCCCGCAGCCCCACTTACCTCCAATCCAACTGGCTGGTGGGAAATGGTGTGAAAATAATAAAGCCATTACTGAAAAAAGGCTGCAGAATCAGACTGATTCATAAGTAGCACAATTAAACTACAGAACAGCACCAGTGAAATATGGGTTGTCAGCTGCTGACATTTTGTTCAACAGAAAACTGAAAACAAGAATATCTGCCCTGCTAGAAATTTATTTCAGAAGCACTGGGGTCTTGCAGTTGTCCAAAGAGACAGATAAGGCAAAGCATAATTAGTTTAGATATGAGTATTTAATTGTGGATATTTATAATAGTGGGTTATATTAAAGTTGGTTTTAAAGTACTGTTATTATTAAGATATGGCTCAGAAGGGAAGATGCAATATTGGGGACTCTGCCTTTAAGAGCTCAGCTTCCAAGACAGAGAATCTAGGCAGGGTGCTGTGAAGCTCTTCTTGTTATGCTCAGCCAGCTGGAACCAGACTTTTTGCAAGCACCTTAAGCACTGAATGATCACTAAACACCATGCTGACTACATCCTCTGCAGCTTAGATGATGCATAGATATTCATTTATATTTTGCAAATGGCTGTGGTGTTTCTTTAAAGGAAATTACAGGCAAGTTGATACAATAATGAACTTGGCATAATATATTTGCATGGCACATTACTAATTAAAAAAGCAGGGGACTGTCTTACCAAAACCTCTTGTCAGAGACCTGGTACAGAGTCAGTTAAGCAAATCATACAATAATCTGCCTGCACCGTCAACAACGAGGTCTTTGAATACATAGTAATTTTAATTTGATGGGAGAAAATTCAGTTCTGCAGTCAGCCAATTAATCTTTCAGTAGCCTCATTTTTCTATAATGATGCCCCAGGCAAATCTTTTGTGGCCAAGAAAGGGAAAAGATTAAAACTCTCTAAAGTTCCCCAATACTGCTTATCTTCTACATCTTCCTAAACCATTACTCCTCTCTCAGAAATGCGGAGTCCCACTGTTCCTCGTGCCCTCCACCAATCAGGTAGCCAGAAAAACTAAACCCTGATAGATGACTTAGCTGACTAATCACAATTTATCAACAACCCTTGAATTTCAGGCATAGAGCTCTACCTGTAACAAACTGCAGTCAATCCAGAGTGTGAAAAAGTTGCAAAAACTGAGTAACTGAAAGTAATGAGTATTTTTAGGACATCACAATGTACTCATAGACATTCCCCATTCACTGAAGGAATCTTTCCTTTCTTCTTTAAGCATGCAGCAGTTCTTCCAAATCTGAAGAAACTCACACCGGATGCATCAGACCTGGCTAGCTACCACCCAGTATCAAACCTTCCATATACCTGAGCAAGTTCATAGAGAAGCTAGCTAAAGGCTGCTTTCAAGTTCATCTTGCCAAAGACAATACCCTAGACACCGCACAATTTGTATTCACGCTTGGACACAACAGAAACAGGATTAGGGATGCTGATGGGTGGTTCCTGGCTGTCTGTGGATGGCAAGTAGACATCCATTCTCATACTCCTGCACCTATCTGTGGCATTCAACATATCCATCATGAGGCAGCATTACCCTACCTGAGACAGGTGGATTTATGTTTTGTAGGGAGATCAGTTCTGATGACCTTCAGGGAGTTAACTGCAGTGTTAATGTTCATAGAGATGCAATGTTCATAGAGACAATCACTCCAAGAAGAAGGAAAGGTTACTTACCTGTACAGGTACTGGAGTTCTTTGAGATGTGCTCTTTCTACATGAATTCCACTGTAGGCTTGCAAGCTCACATACAGGAGAATGCACACAGGTACAAATTACTCAGAGATGAATTACACAACACAAAATGTAGCATTGTGCCTGCTCATTAAGGGGTCACCGTGAGCACCTCAGATCTGTCCTGCCCTCACTACTTTGACTCCACAAAGAATATCACATCAAGTTCAAGGTCTCATTCCTGATCTTCAAGATTCTGAATGCCAGGATATCCAAAAGAAGGTCTAAATTTCCTGAGTGATGACCACGACTGACAATTCCACTCATCAAGTGCATTAGAACGGTCTACCTCAAGGATTTAAAAAAAAAAAAAAAAAAAAAAGCTTATTTGCACCAAAGACAAAACATTTTCGGTGTTTGGTCCAAGACTACTGAATCAAATGCCACAAGATCTAAGTACCACGACCCTAGGACACACTTGTTTGACCTTCCCTTTTCTAATAAAAAGCTACCTAGCACAGCAAAAGTTTAAAACGTCTATTGATTTTTTTTAACAAAAGAACTATTCATACACAATTATCCCCCTGGAGAAAAGATGACGGAAAAGGCAAGAACCATGTTGATTAGATTATTTGTTGTGAAATATTCACTCTGCTGAACTATTCACTCAGCAACTAATATTGCTTTCTTATGAATAATGACTCCGTTTCGGGTATTTGAATAACTGAGTAGGTTTTCTTGTCATTCAATAACCGTATGACCAAGTGCCACGAAAGGACTGATTTCTGATACTTCTGGTACCATTAAATAATGAACTATGAAGTTTTATTTTGCAGACAGTGTTTATTCTGCCCTGGAATACTCCAGGAAGCTTTCAGAAAATGGTGTGTCATTTCGAGATTACTGAGCAGCCTCTGATTCAAGAATTGCTACTAATAAGTGAGAGGAAGTAGACTCCCACTCACAGCTTCCATATGTTTCCTCACACCCGAAGGCTTGCTGTGATTTTGTTGCCCATTGTCAATTTTTAGGATTCAGACGTATTGTCAGGGATAATGAGTCAGTGCTAATCATTTTCAAAGCAAAGCTAATTAAATGTGCACATGTTTAAGTAATTGGATTTTCATGAAACCAAAAAATGAATCACTGGAACTTGGAACTAGCAATAATGATTCAGCATTATACACAAGTGATAGATAGTGAGGCCTCCCACATCTATTCATTTGTTCTTAACTATTGCTCTAATTTCAGGGGGGGAAATGAACACAGTGCCATAAAGATTAAAAATTATTTATATGCCGTATTATTTGTTTCTGGCAGGACCCAAGATGTATTCAGCTCTTTCCAAATGGATGTAGGACACAATCTCTGTCCCCAGGAAAGTTAGTCTCAACACCGACAGAGTTTTAGAGGGAGGGTACAACATAAGTAGAAACCTCATGATGGTGCTTGGCCATTAGATTTAAACACTCTTATATTTCATGGGCAGAATGCAAATCTTTTGGATCATCCAATTCACAGCATAATGCAAACAAGTAAAGAGACATACCCCTTAAAGAAGTGGATCAACACTACAAAATTCCAATCCAGATTGTAAATTTGAGATTAAGCATAATCCGGAAGATGAGGCACTGGAACGGGACTCAGGAGATCTGGGTTCTGTTTCTAGTTCTACCATTAGTCTGTCTAGCCTACTTGGATTGTACATAGTTTGGGGCAAGGACTCTATCTTAATATATGTTTGTACAGCATCTAGGACTATCAGGCCTGAACTCAGGTGGAGTCTGTAGTCAGCCCCATAATAAAAATATCTAAAAAAACCCACCCCAGAGCTTAGGAACATTGTGATCCAGCCCCGTCTCTGATATAAAAGATTGTCACTGTTGAATATGTGAAAATACCACCATCAAATCAGAGATTCACATGGCTAGATCTTCATTAAAGTTCTTAAACCCATTACATCCTTGTCCATTAGAAACAGTTTGTTTTCAAATGTATCAGCAAATACACTTTGGGCAAAAGAAAAATCACTCATGCCTAGCTGTTCATTTTGTAGAATGTAGGACATATAAGACTTATAGAAACTAACATTTTAACTCTGAATAATAGTTATACTTAAATGGAGTCTCACAGCAGCAGTGGCTAGTGCTGTAACTATGGATAGCTGGTGCACCTAAAATGTGTTGGCGATCCATTTTCAATGGGACTGCTCCCTTGAGTCAGGGTTTATAGGACTGGACTCTAAATTAGGATTTTCTCTTTGAAATAGCCTAAATATTCTTCTTTTAAATAATTCATGATATTTAATTGTAATTTTCAATAAAAATCCCAAGCAAATGGCAATATGTGTTTAAACAGAACTGACTGGAGAATGACAATTCCAATCCATGACAGCTTTAAAGATTTTGACATTTGTTTTCATTGTGCATTGGAACCAAAACAAAACCTTTTGAAAATTCTCATGAGACCAAATTGTGTTGAAAGGTCAGGTGTTCAGTTCAGTGATGGGGTGGAGGGGGGAGACACTCACTCTTTCTGTCTCACACACAAGTCTACCCTGGACCGCGGAAACCTTGCCGTTGAAAAATTTGTCAAAAATCAATACATCTTTGCAAAAGGTTTCTTCGGTGACAAAACAGCCAATTCAACAAAAATATGTTCAGCTGAAAATGTTCTGACCAACTCTAGTGTTAAAAGTAGAAGGCCAGCAGAATTTTCATTTTTCTACATCTTAAAATAGAAGGAAAACGTTTCCCTGACTCGATTATATTGGCAATGCACAGGCAAAAATATCAGCCTCTCAGATACAATTATAACATTCATTTTCTCAGTATTGCAATTGTTAAATGTTGAAAATTAATGGTTTCTGATAAAAGTGGTTATACTACTGTGGATAATCCTATTGACATCAGTGACAACCAGCCATTGTAAGGCATATGTTCAATAGTAAAGGGTTACAGGATCAGACCCAAATGATATATTCTTAATGCTTTACACTGTATTAATATTGATTCCATTTTATTTGCATTTTGCCTGAAAATAATAAATAGAAAATAATAATAGTCACAGCTTTCACAGACACCCATCTCAAAACAACATAACATTCTTACAGGTTTAAAATAAATCATTGTATCATTCAAGGTAAAACATGCAAGATTCAAACAGAAGCAGTAGCTCTCTCACTCTCTCTCTTGGGTATTTATAGAGCACCCATCCCCATGGTATCAGATATCTAGCAAACCAAAAGATTTTAAGGTTCACTTTGAATGAAAACCATATATAGAATAAGATACAAATTAAAAGCTGAAAGCACAGCAAATCAGGCAGCTATTTATAAACTCCTTGGTGCCAGTATCCAATACGTCCACCTAATGTAGGAAATGGTCACTGAAAAAATGATTTATAATGTGTGTGTTCTTTTAAATTAGCAGCCTTGCTGCTGCCTGTTTAAAAAACAAAGTACATGAACTAATATCTAGCCAAAAAACAACAAAGTCTGATTGAGCATAAATGTCATATTAAACTGGATGCTAATCAAATAAGGACTGGATCCATGTCCCATTAAAGTTGTTGCAAAACTTCTATTGGCTTCAGCAGGAACAGAAGTAGGTCTTCAAAATCAGTGTGATCTTCCTCTTTCTTCTTCAGAATTCCATGTGAATTATACATCTTTGAATGTGCCATATGTGCACTAGAAGCAGCCCTTTTTGTAATTCATTTAAGGCAGTTTAGGACAACTTCAAAGACAAACATTGTGGATAACAAACACTTAAGAAAAAATAGAAATATCCTCCAAGGTAGCTAAGAAAATGAATATTCTCTCATTCAGTCCTATAAAGCTACCTGGTCTATCCTCCTCCTGGAGTAGGATAGTTGCCTACACTTTACTAGGGAACAATACATTGAAAGGCACAAGAAGTTTTGGGCAATTGAATTGTCATCAGTGTTCTTTGTCGAAGGATCTGTAAATAGTACTATACATCTGTGCTTCTGAGGGGCTGATTGTCCATTGCCTTGCACTTGGGTAGTCATTTATAGTAAGTACAACATGGGTCAAAGTGCTACAGAGTTAGAGCTCAAGAATGCATTTAAGAAAATGTTCATTTGACAGATTTAAAATCCTCAACTTTAATCTATCATGATTCAGAACAAAATTTGACTCACTTGATTGAAAACGTTTTCAAACCATCTACACAGACAGAAAACAAAGGGCTCACATAAATGAAGTCCAACCAAGGAAGAAGAGCTGTTTCATGATTATGGACCTTCGGTATCTGGTGTTGGATTATCTCACTTGTTTTGTTAGATCAACATGGATTAGGTTAAGAATAGTAAAAAAATGTCAAGTTTAAAGATGATTCTAAAGCTGAAAGAACAAAACCAAAAGGGACCATATGTTGCCAAAGAAATAACTTAAATGTTTCTTCTAATAAATGGAAAGTATAACTCACTACAGAAAAACATACTGCAACTTGGAACAACAAGGCACAGGAAGGGACTGATGGTCGTGCTCCAGTTTCTGTTAAAAAATCTCTAAATCCTTTAAACCCAATGTTAAACTGCACTGCAGAAGGCAACAATGATGCTGGTGAGCATTGTTAGAGGGTTACAGTAAAAGGAATTCTAAATCTTTTCAAGAACCTAAAGACATTTTTCTTTAAAAAACAACACGTTTTGCACACAAGATTCATATATTTCAAGCAAGTTATTAGGAAGTGACAGGAAGACGGCTTATTTAGTTGTCTTAGTAGTCAATTTCCAACAAAATTTGTCATTAAGAGACTTACTATAAATGCCAAGCCTGGGTGTACTACACCATATTTAAATAGCATTGGTGCAATGCCTCTTTAGCTCTAAAGTTCCAGAATCATGACTCTTCACTCTGCTCCTCATGTAGCATAAGCATTCTTATGGAAACAAGTTGAGACGAGAAACTGATATTTATGTTACTCCATTTATATGTCATGCAAAAAAAAGAATCCAACCGTTAAATAAGTTCTGAACAGGATGTATAGTGTACACATCTATGAAGCAAGGATTCTACTCCCTGGTATAGTACAGCCACAACTGAAAAATCATTGTCCTTAGCTCCCCAAACAATGGTAAATCCATGTTGTTTTCACCTCTGACTGCCAATCCGTGGTTTAAGCAAGCTTTATGAAGAATGGGGCTGTGCTGAGGGCAGTGCAGGGTCGCAAGGAGGAAGGATGTTCACACTCTAAAGCCCCAGAAGGAGATTCAGCATGCTCTCCTACACAGCTGGCCAACTCCATGGCCCACACGGAGTGGGGTGAGGTTCTACCTAATGCCTAGTGTGGTGGGAAGAGAGGGACATTAGCAGGTAGTAGTCCTTGCATAAAGGCTGCAAATTTTAACTCATCCCAGTGTAGAGATACAAGAAGATGGAGGATTCTCATGCCCTCCCCTATCTTATGCAGCCACCCCAGGCCAACCATAGTCTGGCCACACACTAGAAAATAAAAGTTGTTGTGCCATCTTGAAAGAAAGTTAGGAGAGAGAAGGGGAGAAAAGAAGACTCCAGAGGGCTAGAAACTGCTGAGATAATGACAAAGTCAGTACTACTAAAATAAGTACTATAGCTATTTTTAATAGAACTTTAAAAGAACATATTTTATGAGTTCCAGCCTGCCGTGCACAGAAATGCAGTAAAGCACTCCTAAATAGCTACATGACATCAAGAAATACATTTCTCTAAAGGATAATATTCCCTTGAACAACAAGGAAAAAGGCAGTGAAAAACTGACCTCACAACTGATCTGTTATATGAATCCTTTTTTCTTATGCTAAACCAAGAAATTTCATGAAATAGCAGAATCCTCTTTTAAATATATATCTATTAACTGAACAGGCCTGTTGAAGGGAAAGCATTTTGGTGCAACAAATTATCTATTTGGTATGTTTCTACTATAGTTTCATCTTCAAAGAACAAAATCCAGCTAAGTGGATACCAAAAAACCTGCGTGGCAAGACAGAGAATTACATTGATTTCATTCTGATTGGCAAAGCCTGGGGCTCTTTGGCAGAGCCCATACTTCTAGGCAGGAACACTTGTCCCCACCCCGTCAACCTTCACAGGGCTCTGGCATGAGCCCCTTGCTTAGCCAGTTCTGTACATATGACAGCGACTCTTCCATCAGAGCAGACTAAGCACAGTTCTGCTGCCCATTTGTTCGTAAGGAGGACATTTCATTATCCCTGAAATTAACACTAAAGTGCTTTGTAACCCAACAAAAGCCAAAATGATCATTTGGCCATTGTGCGGAGAACCCAGGCAGGGCGGGTGTGTTCATGTAAATACAGTCTAGTCCTGAAGCCTTTTGCCCCTTCCCACACAAGCTAGCTCAGCAAGGGAGAGTTCATTCAGACCCTGCTTATAGATCCAACTGCTACATAAGTTGTTGCTGATGTATTGCTGAATTGCTCAGTGCTGTTACTCGTAGGAGGTAATTAAATCCCCAGCAACTGAGAGCCTTCCTTTCTAGGGCTAAAGCATCCTCTCCATAAGTGCAAGGATAGTACTGTCCCCAGATTCAGCCAAAGGGTTCTTGCTTCAAGAACGAATGAAGCCTACACTGCACAATGTCTTCTATTGGCTTCCGTTGTCCAAAACGTCCAATTCTTCAGGACTGCATAGGCTGCTTCTTCCTCATAGACAGAATGGGTACATATCTAATTGGTGCAAGTCCCTACTTACCTGTAATCGAAGAGATGTCCACCCAGTTCCGTTTGCCAAGATGAAAGGTGGTGAGAAGCTTCCCAGGAACCTTTTTCTTTTAAAATTTTTTATTGACTCCTGGCTTCAGACCAGCTCTTCAGATGTAGTTTATTTGAAAGACTGTGGTGAGACATAACACATGGGCCAGATCTGGAACACTGAAAAGCATATTTAGAAATGTAAGTAGTGATGAACTAGGAATACCTGAATGGCACATCAGAACTTCCCAAAGGTGATCTGGGGTACTTTGTAACCTTTAGGGAATTCAAGGAGGTAGCCAACGACCTTTAGAAGCCCATTAGACTATTCAATTACAGTTCCCCAGTGGACTCCTCAACACACATTCTCCCACCCAAAGAGAACCAAATGCCAAATTTCTATCCATATTAGTACAATGGAGAACTCTCAAGCAAGAAAAATCACTAAACTTCTAGAGGCTAAAGGAGAAAGAAGGAGCATGGGCTTAAAAAGAATAAATCTTGCCCGATAAATTTGATTAAGAGATTTATAGAATTAGTTGATGAAGGAATCCCAATAGAAGCAATAGGTTTTGAAGTTAGTGAAATGTTTGATATATGTCTTGTAAAATAGCTTACCTGAAAAGCTAATTCATATTGACTTAGACAGGGATAATGTCACATGGACTGCAAACTGACTGAAAGATCATTAAAACGGGAAGGGTAAACGGTAATGTAGCAAGTTAACAGAAGGTGTCCTATGGGACACCAGCAATTTTTCTGTTAGATTAGGTCTTCCTTAATTTTCTCATTAATTTTCTACAATAGAGAATAAACAACATATTAATGAAATGTTAAAGATACTAAATTGAGAGAAAATGCAAATATAAGGCTATACAGAGTAACATTAAAAAGAGAACTTGGGAGATTGGAAACCTGAATGTAATACAAAGAGAATCAATTTGCAAAATAAAATAAAATGAAAAATCTAGAACACAGATATTTAATGGGAGAGAAAAATCTGAAAAGAAGTGATGCTACAAGAGACTTTCTGTAGGGGTAATATTGGACAGCAACTGAAACATGAGTTTGCATTGAAATAACAGCAAAAAAGACCAATAGAATTTTGGGCTGCAAACACAGAGTCATCATGTCAAAGAGCAGAAAAGCACTAGTCCATCTCTATAAAGGCACTGACACAACCACATTCGGAATATTGCATTCAGTTCTATGTCTCACAAAGAGCCTGACAAATTAGAGAGAATTCAGAGAAAAGAAACAAAAAGTACTCAGAGGACTGGAGAACTTCCCTTCCAGTACTAAAATTTTAACACTACTAAATTTGGTAGCTTAAGACTGGATGGGATGTGGGTATGATAACCATCAAAATAACAGAGTTGGACCCAAGCCACAAAGTTTGGATTTGGTTCCAACTTTGTCCAAAGTATATGACAATTGGCTCAGACTTTAGACTGCATGCTCTTTGAGACATGGACTTTCATCTACTATATGTTTATATACCTCCAAACACAAAGGGACCCAGTCCAACTGGCCTCTAGTCATTAAGTGTTAAATAAAATAAACAATAATAAATAAATATTTACTACAAATATCTGAAGGTGGAAAACACCAAAAAAGGAGAGGAATTTGTTTCGTTGATACAAGGGAATATATTAGGAATAACTGGATGAAATTAATAGTTAAATTTTGGCTATCAAGAAGCCCCTTTGCTTGAGATATTTAGAAGTAAACAGAATGAAATACTAGAAGTACTACTGCAGGATAAGAAGATTAACTGGACAACTACTTTCTATCTCAAACTACTTCGATTGTCTGATAGAAGGCCCTAGAATTACACAAGGTACTATAGTGTTGGGAACTATGTAAGTATCCAGATAGATCAGTAATTTAGACAGGTAGGGTTGTTCACACTATCAAACGAGTGATCCAAGTACAGTATCTGGAATATTCAAACCAGTGCAAAAGGAGAAGATGAGCATATGGGTGGCCCTTATATGTGCCCTTTTCTCCACTTTCTGGGTAAAAAAGTGATAGTCTATCATTGCCAGACAGCACTATTCAAGCTGCCATCCATATGTTCATTGAAGTCCTGGAAGAGAATAATCCCTGGGATCTCCAACAACAGTGCTGACAGCAACTGGCTGATGATATCACTTGACCTAAAAGAGGCTATTTGTCTTTCCCATAACCAGCTATGCGTCTCAGACTGTTCTGACAGAGAATATTGCTAGTCAATAAAGGATACTGAACTTCAATACACTACCCTGCAACTAAAATGTGGCTTTTAAAACAAGAATACCAGTTCATTTGTTCCTATTCAGTTCAATAAGAGTTACGTTGTTCATCAAGAAAATGACAATCATCTGTTCTTTTCCATTATCTTTGGTAATGCATGTGTAGAGAGCAAGTAACAACAATAGGATATTTTGGTATTTCATTTGGATTCCATAATGTATAGCTTGTGCTTTTATTATTATTTCTCAGTTGTAACAGTTGATTCAGCATCAGAAGTTTCTTCGTGAGGGTAGGCAAGGAGGCCTCTTATCAGCACAATTATTAGGATATAACAATAGTGTTCATGCTCTGTATGTTATGCTCCTAGAGAGTCATAAACTGTGTGTGCTATAAATTTAAAAAGAATATTCACTATTATCAGCAAGCATTCCCCACCTCCATCCCTCCGGAATGTAACATACCTGTAAGTTTGCTGCCCACTCCTATGAAGTATCTTTCCATAATGCTAAAGGCGTAATGTTTCCGGAGATGGTGCTTGAAGAGGTATCATTATATTTAAGAGCTCTAATTCTTCCACCATTAATCACACTGAGTAGCACCTTAGAGTGCATCTACACAAACACATACTGTGCAGCAAGCTGGGGTATAAGTCTACAGCACTCCAGCATGCTGCTCACTAACAGTTCATGTGAACCCTGCTGCTGTACCCTATACGTTTCCTAGTGTGCATTGACATACTGCAGTTTGACACCTTAGTATGTCAATGAGCACTAAGGAACTCTGTGTGTAGGCCCCAACACTGTAAAATCAGCCTGAACCAGAGTACTAGAGGTTGGTTGGAGCTCAAAAGTTAAATTCTCATACTGACAGTAATGAAATCGGGTGTTATAGATAAGATGTTCCGAACACACTAGTTGTTTATATGTTCATGCCACCTCAGGCTCCACAATGAGGATTAACTACTCACATCACTCAAGTTAGGACACTCTGCACAACACTCTGTGATTTAACATTTATGACACATTGAGGCCCTGCTTGAAAACATCTAAGCATAATTGTTTGGGAACATCCTGGAATCCAACTGCCATAATTTACAAATGAAGAAAAGTGCTCAATGCATATCAGAAATTTGGTTGATGTGTAAATCATGGGGCAATGAAAAAACAAATGAAGTTCCTTTACATTCTTTTTATCTTCACATTCTTTTTGTCAAATTAATATTGATAAAATGGGTAAATTGATATGAATATTTTCTTGTATTGTGTTAATAAGAAAATATAATATAGTATGCCAATGAAATAGAATAAGAATGTAATGATTTCTAGTTGTATGAATGAGGAGTGAAAGCAGTGTGAATGTGCAAGAGATAAGACAGTCTACAAGGACAGAAGAGAGAGATGATGCTTTGTTTAAAAAACATTTACAACCCAGATGGCTGAAGATCAAGATAACCCCAAAGAACAGGGGAGTTACAGGAAGAAAACAAAGTGTAAAACAAAATGAAGAAAGAATAAGAAAGCTGTCACGTTTATGATACCAAACGTAATTGACAGCTCCATCAAACAAGAAGACTATCTGATATGAAGAAATCCATAGACCCGAATGGGGATGGATAAGTATAAATATCAGAAGAAGAAACCTGGACTTTGGGCTCGTTCTGCATACCCCAAGGAGCATCGTGTCGCAAACGACAGGGCCCGGCTCCTCCCTCGAGTCTGACTCACCTGGCCAGTGAGTCAGCTTGAGCAACACAGAGACTGGTAACTATTTCTCTCCTGCAGAACAGTGTGAGTGTGTGTGTGTGTGTGTGTGTGTGTGTGTGTGTGTGTGTGTGTGTG
>ML675604.1:46099303-46138876 GCA_007922155.1 Mesoclemmys tuberculata
GTGTGTGTGTGTGTGTGTGTGTGTGTGTGTGTGTGTGTGTGTGTGTGTGTGTGTGTGTGCGAGGAAGCGTGTGTTTTAAGCAATTGCATTTTCAAACTATTTTCTGTATTCATAATAAACACGGCATACTGCCTTATCCCCTGAAAAAGATCCGACTGTTTATTTCATAAGTGTAACACACAGACCTTTTGTGAGCAACACACTGGAGCCTTATACCCCAGTTTTCCAGCAGCAAGTGTTTGTGTAGACATGCTTTGACTTATTCAAGTACTTCCATTGAAATACTTTGGATTCACCTCGTGAGTAAGGTGCTATTCAAGGCAAGGTTGGGAGATTTGGATTCAGTGGCAATACTTGCGAATGACCAACCATAGAGCTTAGATATGAAGGTGATAGGGCAACAACTTAAATTTTCCAAAGTGACTAGTGGTTTTGGTTGCCAAATTTGAGATATCTCAAAGAAGCCTGATTTTCATGAAGTGCAAAGACATATGAAAATCAGGCCACTTTATGGCATCTCAGGCTGGGCACTCAAAAAGTTGCCAATCACCTTGGTATCTAAACTACATCTTTGGTGTCACTTTCAAGTACTGCTTCTGGGCCCAGATCTGCAACTTTTACCCTGAACAGGACCTTAACCATCACTTTAAACATATAGGCCCTTATAACTAACGCTAAGACATAAAACGTTACCAAGAGGAAAGTTTCTTTCTGAATAACTGTCTTGCATATTTATTCCTCTCTGCACATAGGTGCTAGTTATACCATTCTCAAGTGGTTTTATAAATTTCAAGTCATAACAGGTATTATGCAGCCCAGAGAATTGAAAATAGACTTTGGATTTACAAGAACTGGACCCTCAAGTAAGTCATAACTTTTTAATGTTGAGAGTTTTTAACCATTGGAACAATTTACCAAGGATTTTGGTAGATTGTCCAACACTGGCAATTTTAAAATCAAGATTTCTAAAATATATCCTCAGGGAATTATTTTGGGGAAGTTCTATGGCCTTTGATGCACAGGTGATCAGATCAGATGACCACAGTGGTCCCTTCTGGCCTTTGAATCTATGAAATACAGCATTCTTTATTAAATCTCCCTGAAATGCCATACCTAGAAATGAACAATATGAAATCTAACAAACCACAAGCAAGCAAATTTAACTATAAGTCCGATCTCTGTGGTGTCAATGTTTGTACAATAGCAGTCTCATCTCACACATTATTCTGCTTCACACATTACGTGATCTAAAATGCTGAGCAAAACCTAAAAGTTAAAATCTGGAACTAATGCATCCCAAAGGACACATTAATAGCTGTAAGAGCACATGAAGGAAAAAGTTACTCCACAGGATGGTAAATGTAAGCAGAGCTGGTCACACCCTGAAATTCCTGTTCTGCAAGAAATTCCAAGATTTGGACTCCCCCCTCCCCCCCCGACCTGGAAAAAAAATTGAAATTTCCTATGGAATAAAATACCAAAGTTTCATTTGGAAAAAATTAAAGTGAAATTTCATTTCAACTTTACCTAAATGTATTGTTTCAAAAAGGTGGACAAAGTTTAACTTGGTCTTTATTGACTCTGCTTTTATAGTCTATTCTATAATAGAATATCAAATTTGAAACATTTTGACTATTATATTATGCCATGACAGAACAGTTGAAACATTTAAACTATTCCATTATTAATTATGGGTTTTTTCTACTTTACTTTATAAACTTGTATTTGGTTTTGTAATTAGTATGGTAATTGTTAAGTGGTATTAATTAATTAATTAATTAATTATTGTTGGTTTGGTCATTGGTCTGGTAACTGGTATTTGATGTGCTCAATAATCATTGGTATTCTAACTGGTCTTTTTAAATTAATATTCTCACTGCTAATCGGGTTGTTCATCAGTAATTTCCTATTTCAATTTGTATAATAAATAAACAAAAATACATTTGGTATAGAAGCAATAGGAAAAAACAGTCACAATAGAAAATGATCAATTAATAAACCAATCACCAATTGGAATACTACTTACAAATTACTATTTAGAATACCAATTGCAGACACAATATGAGCCTGGGAAGCCAAACAGCCAAGGATCCAAGTCTCCCCGGGAACCAATGTTTCTGGCACTCCACAAAGCAGGCAGTCAGGCAGTTGAGTAGCCCAGGGAGCTGGGATGCCTGCTTGACCACGGATCATCTTGTTGTCTGGCGGCTGATAGGAAAAGTCAGGCAGCCTACGTCCAGCCTTGTTTCCATCAAAAGTTCGGACAGAATCTAGCCATTCCAGCTTTCAGTTGGGAAACCTTTGACCAGCTCTAAGAAGAAGCAAATCTAGTGACTGCTCTAACCTAAAAGTCATTCTCATTAATGGAAAGATTAAGGCATTTAAAGGAGAACTGATACTCCCAAATCAATTTAGGAGAAGAGAAGTTGAAATCTTTTCATGGTCAATATAGTATTAGTAGTTTCATCAGTGCCAAACTGGGACTTGTTGAAAGCAACAAAAATAGCTGCAACACACATTATTCTACATCATCAGTTCAGCAATTTTATTGTTTTAGTTTTAAAAAAAAACAACACTTCAGAGAGTTTCCACTGGTGAAAAAGTGCAGTTTCATTACAGAAAAGTAGTTTCTCCATGAAAATGGCTTAATGTATCCTTAGGATACTTTTAAAATAAAAACTCAAAACTTTCCACTTTCATAGTCAAAATCTGGGTTTGAAAACGTGGCAAAATTTTTCTACGATACTTTTAAAAAACTTCAAGTTCCACATATGACTTTCCTACACAACTAAAATTACATTATTACATTAGCAGCCATACTGTACATATAGAGTCTAGTTTGTACATGTCCTCAATAAAATCAGCCCTCATATAGCACTTGGGACATACAGTGCTGTATCACTGAAAACAGTGGTCCTGTTGTAAAAGACATAAGCCTGGCCTAGGTAGACACTCAGCAATGTATCAAGGCATCAGTGTACCATGGGTTTCCAGTACCCAGGGGCCAATATATGTATTTGCTCCACCCTGTTGGCAGCAGTGCCACGTGGGGAGTCTGAAGGCCTCTTTTCCACTCTCCCCTACTTCACCCCTTCCCCCTTTCCCACTGCAAAGGTGGTGGGTGCAGCAGCAGGGCTTACCGAGGGGGACATGCACCCGGATGCCAGCCTGGAGTGGGTGGTGCAGGCCGGGTCCTCCTTGGAGGAGCTGTCCCCTGCTGACATCCCTCGCAGCTGTGCCAACCCAGCTCACGGCTCCCTCATTGCACCCAGTGCAGGGGTGGAAGGGCCGGTCACAAACTCTGCAGGTGAGAGTTTTTAGCATGTGACCTGGTCGGCAAGGCTGCGCCCCCTACCCCAACCGGCACCCAGGGGCATGCCCCCTCGCCCCCTCTGTACACCACTGTATCAAGGGTGTTATTTACTTCTTTTTTGCTTTTTATTGCGATCTGTCATTTTTGGCAGACATTCACTTGAGGTCCCTGCCTATTTCTCTCATGTAGATGTCTGGGAAGAAATTTAAGAGTCATTTTTGACAGACATTCACTTGAGGTCCCTGTCTATTTGTCTCATGTAGATGTCTGGGAAGAAATTTAAGATTACATATTTGATCCTTCACTGTTTTCAACCTTAGTTTACCTTGAAGTTTTTTTCTACCGCCATTGCTGTTGTATCTGAGTACTTTCACTTAAAATCAATAGCAAGAGAAAAATTCCTATTGCACTTGAGGGAAACTCTGGCATTTCTCCCTTTATGGCATCAGAACTCTGCTTGGAGTAGGTCGTATGGTTGGTTGGGTTTTTTGGGGTAGTGATGATGGGCATTTAGGAATAGAAAGGGGCATTCATATTGCAAGCACAGCTTACAGTGAAAAGACTTTCTCAAAGAGGAAGATTTCACATTCTCTAAGATAATCAGACTCTGCATTTGTCTGATCTCCTCTGGAAGACTGTTCCATAGCCAGATCCCCTTGACAAAGAAACTGAGTGCATAATGCTAGTGACACATAACAGTAGCCTGTCACAACCACTATGCATGCACTTTGCCCAGGTGGAAATGATGACACAAGGTGCAAGACAGAGGAACAATAAGGTTCCCTATGTTATTTTTCAAAAAGAAATTTGGCAATAATCTCTGTATCCTTGCCCGCTTTCCCTTTTTGAATAAAACAGACTCTGCTTGGAGGCAGGTAAACTTCTAAAAGTTCTGACTAGAGCAATGCAAATAACAGATTTTTCAGTTCATTAGCAATTGTGAAAAAAATCATTTGGGGCTAAACCAAACATTTCATTTGATCTTATACAAAATGTTGCATTTAAATTTGGAGTGGGGATAATGGTTTTGATTTTTTTCATAAACAAAGGAAATTTCAAAACACAGAGTCATTTTGAACAAAAAACCAAAATGTTTTATTATGAAAAAATCAAAATGAAACACTGAATTTTTGGGAATTTTTTGTTTTGTTTTCCAAAACAAGCAATTTAATGAAACATGGGTTCATGAAATATTTTAGTGTCATCAAACATTTTTCACCAAAAAAACCCCCTATCAAACACAAAAATTCACCCAGCTGTAGTTCTGCGTTCAGATTCAGTTTAGATAAGAAGAGATTCAGACATCCAAAGCGTATCAGAACCTTGGAAGTTTGACTGAGATCTGGCTTGCACTGATTTAACATCACCACACCTCCTCGTCCTCTGGCCATTTTATGAATGCCACCTCAGCCCCACAAAAAATGTTATTTGGCAAATTCATGTCAAATTTGTGAACAATAAAAGCACATTTTTCAGCACATTCACTATTCCCAGTGAGATTCACCCAGCACTACTTGTCCCCTAACTCATTCCCAGGAAGAAAGCTCTATGAAGGGCCGATACCTTGCTTAAAAGTTAGGAGTTAAATATTATAGCTGTCGAACTGGCACTAATATTGCCTGCAGAACTGAGTTGCTGACCTTTGTGTTCTGATTTTCCTTACAGACAACAGTACGGCACCAGAAGCCTTTTCCAGTCTCAGTTTCATTTTAGCTCAGATTCGCATAATAACTATTTTGGGCATATACTGAGCTACTACCTAGGGGCTTCACCTGCTAAATTTGTACTAAAATGTCAGTTTTGCTTCAAGTATTTGCCGAGAAGAGCTGCCATTTTCACGAGTTTTTATGTGAATTTATTAAAAGTCTATTTTTGCCACCCCTTTTTGTAATTCTAGGCTGATTTGACAAGTTTCATAGAATTTATAAATTTGCATCAGGGTAACTTTTTGGCATTTTTGTGCTAAAATGCAAAATTTTCACCTGCAAATATCTCTCTTCCTCAGAAAGAATAAGCAGATTGTATTAACACTTAGTTTCGTGCCAAGAGCTATAATGCATTTTGCCCATGGGCATAACAAGAGTCAGAAAGTTGCCCTAAAGTAAATCAGGGATTTGGGAATTCCCAGACATACAATATATGAACCAGGTGAAAGAAAGCTTTATTTATGAATGTGTTTTCTTTGAATTCACGTCCAATCTCTCTGTTTGGCTCATGTGAAAGTTTTGAGTCATTTTTCCCCTGGACATAAAGTCAGTTCTCTGTGTTGAAAAAAAAATCTACTTTTCACTTTATCTAAAATTTGGTGTGAAACCAACTTAATATTCCTCTTTCATAGTGATTCTGCCAGCACTGAGACTTCTTTCTTGAGAAATATACCATGAACTGAAATAATTTGTCATTTCTTCCTAAATCCTCTGTTGCGAGCTCAATATTTTGCTCTCTTGCAGACCAAGAATTGCTGATTTGTTCATGTTAATTTATCTTGTTGCAATATCTTTCTGCTATGTTATCCATATCAAAGGTGCTATATAAACAAACAACATGTAAAGGACTACATACAGTTAGAATCAACAATATGAATACTCACTAGATAAAGATGGGCAAATAACACAAATAATGTTTTGTTAATATTTACATCAATTTTAAATAAAGCTCACTCTGGGCCATATTTGGATCTTTTCTATGTTGCATGAGAAATGCTTTCAACATCATTTTGGAAGTCTCTAAATGGGTTTATGAAATACTACAAGGAGAAGGGACAAGACATAAAGCAGGAAAGCAAGAGGAAAAACTAGAGAAAGAATATCAACAAAGTAAATGTGGACGAGGGGGAGTAGCATACCGTCACTACTAGGACAAGGAGGAGAAGAGGCAGCAGATTCCCTCATCTATCGGCATTTCGGGCAGATGGAGGTGCCTAGCAATCTTGCCATATGCCTGGAAGATGTCTATTTAGAAAGACAGGGGATGAAATCCCTAGGGACTGCTGACCTACCTGTCAAATGCATAATACTATGAGCACAAGGACGACTTATGATTAATGCTGTCAGATACCACAAAAAGGAGAAGGAAGGCAGCAGTATTGCCAGCTCCAGGTGTTCAAAAAGCATCAGACAGGCCTCCAAAAATCATGACTGACTGAAAAAATATTTTTTTTTTTTTTTAAAACCTCATATTTATCTGCTTTCTGGTGTTGGAGCTTGTAGAGTTAAAATGTACAGATTTTCTCTATAACCTTGAGAGCTAATATATATATGAAAGCTAAGAGCCTCATGAAATCATATGACTCCACGAGTTGGGACTAAGAAAAACACCAGATACTGTGAGACTTCGAATTAGAACAGTTGACAACACTAAAGCAGGGCCATACAAGCCCTTGGCACTGGCCAGCAAAACTGACTGGAATTAGATGTATCATGGCTATGGGTTTAGGAGATCTGGGACATAGTACGTTGGGCTGGAGCACAATTCTTTCAAGAACTCCTGTTGGGGCAGTGAGCCTCCTCATTTCCTGTAATGCAATACTGTGCCTTAAACAACTGAGACCTTAACTCAGGATTTCTTGTCAGTCATGGTTTTAATTAGACCCTGGATGTAGTTCTGTGTCTAACTATATAAGTATTAGATTCCTGTGTATGTTCAAGCCCTTAATTTGTATCCGAGTATACTTAGCCTTAGATGATTGAGCCCATTGGAGACGTCACATTGTGCAGCAGCAACTATAGATCTTCTCATTAATGTTTAATATGACGGAAGCGTTAAAAATGGCTTTTTAACTGAAACAACAAGAAATAATGTGAAACATTCTGTGGGTGCATTGCAATGCTGTCATAAAAGTTAGTGTTTCTTTCCCTAATCATGTGTCTCCAACCCCAGGGGTGTCTTTTGCAAAACTGTAAGATGTGAGGGCAATGAGGGAGGGGAGAGAAAAAGTAGGAATAACCTGTGTTGTACCCCCCACACGCATCCCCTGCCAACTTAAATCAAAGCTTTAGACAGGAAGAGAAGCATCTTTCCCCCACAGTTTAACTGTATTTATTTTCTGTTGCCTGCCTGCGGCAGCACTAATGTTCCCCAGAGCCTCTGAATCCATTTGTTTTCCATCCGCTGCTCTGCAGTGCTTTTGTGCCCCAGAAGGCTTTGCTTCTGTCAGTGACAGAGGGAGAAACACTCTAAACCTTCTGGGGCGTACCATGAGAGAACGAACAATAAATATGCTGGGAAGTTCAGGGGGCAAACACACTACCGTGGGCACTAGGAACAGGATGCATCTCTGTTTGGATGAAGGGGGGCTCTGTGCAAGAGGGAAGGAGCAGTATTAAGACACAGACAGGGGTAGCTGCAGATTTATTGTTAACTGATTAGTGGATTAATTTTCCTGTTTTGTTTTTCATGTGTTGTCTTTGATACTGCTGATCACTAGGCACTGCTGGGTCTGGACAAGGCTGCCTTCAGTGACTTCACTGGTTTCTCTCAGGGAGATCACACTGGATAGTTATAGACAATTACTCCACCTCCAGAAGGGCTTTTAGTGTAAACAAGACATGAAGAAAAGCAGAGTCAACTGTAGGGGAGAGCAACAATGTGAGCTACATTACTAGGGCATAAAGCGTGACGTGGGACTTCGGGTATGCAAATCAAGATGAGTCAAAGTCTAGATGTGCATGGTCTTGGAGACAAGGATGAGGCGTTTGAGTTTCATACAGAAGGAAATAAGGAGACAGTGAGAGGACTGGTAACACAGTCAGAGCAGAAAGTGCAGAGTGACACAGCAGTTTCAGATTTGGGATTAGAAGTCACAGCCTGACACACAAAGTTCAGATCCAGGACCAAATTTTTCCACAGTTTCGGGTGTTTGGATTTGGAATATTGGTTCAGGACTGTACCTGGAAGGCAACAGCCCAAGCCTGTGTTCAAACAATGCTCTCCTCTCATGAAAGTTGGTTAGTGCCTTTGTAACAGACCCTGTCAACATTTCATTTTTGTTTGTTTGATTGAAAAACAGAAAGACTCCCCCTGAAATAGAATGGAATTTCTTTTCTTAACCCATCTGGGGAAAATTCTACTTGCACACTCATCTAAAGTGAGTAAAACATCATGAGTTCATTTGTTATCAATAATCTCAGCAAGTGCAACTGGATAGTTTTTGTGTTGATTTTGCAAGGCTGTTTTACTTGCTGGGTTAATCCCATTCAAAAGGCCCTGAGACTGAAGCTCCTGAAACTTGGAGGATGGAAGCTTTCTATTATTTCTTTTTAGTACCATGCGGGTTGAATTCTGTGCTTATACCTGAGCGAACAAAAAATATCATTGAAGAAGAAAATCAACTTACCTGCTCTGTGAATTGAAATCCTCTCTTTTCTTTCTGTTCATTATAATTGTTGGGTAACAACCCACCATTTTCCTTTCACTTTTATTTCTCTTTAGGTAAAGTTCTTAAAAATCACTTGTTATAGTAGCCTTCAAAGCTCATAGAAGTGGGTTAGCTGCCATTCAGGCTTTAGGGACATATTTTGGTGTGGCTAAGTGTTTAATGTTTGTTGACTTACATCAAGAGAAGAAGGGACATTAAATCGGAGCTGAAGAGAGAGAGACCATTAGGAAACCAAGAAGTAACAGTGTTGTCAACTCTCATGATATTTGATGTATTTCTGACAGCTCCATCTCCAGAAATCAGCTCATTAAATGAGAATCTTGACTTTTTTTTGTTTAAATAAAGTAAGTTTCTTGTCCTCATGCCCTCATCATTTTGGAGAAAAGTTTTAAAATATTGAACCCTAAAAGCTCAAAAGGCAAATGGCAAATAAAAACAACCCCAAATTTATTAATTTTTTTAATTGCATAATTATGGGGGGTTCTGAGTCATGATTTCTGAATGCCTGACTTGGAAATATGAAATAATTTCCTTCCACAATAGAGTGACTCTCTAACTTTGTGGCTCTTTAAGATAGCTATGAAAACCTAGCTTTCCAATGGCCTGATATTTTGCTGGCAATGTTATTTGCTGTGTGGCATTTCTAATGAGACCAAGGAAGAGCAGTGTTTTTCATTGGTGCAAGTAGATGACATGGCTGGGCATGGAGGGGAGTCTTTATAGTATAGCATTACAAAGTTAGAGGTTCTGCTATATGCCACTCCCAGAGGCCAAGGAAAAAATCTCAGTTGGACAGAAATAATAGGACTCCAGGTAAAATGGAATCTCCCTTCACGCTCTTTTCAACTCAGTTTGTAGTTTAAACACCCCAGTCTTACCTTACAGATGTGTAACTTCTGCACTTTGAATCTTCTTTTCGTTTTATGTAATGAATCACTCTCACTTAAATAATTTTGAATCTGAATCCCAAATATGGTTCATGTTGTTTAAGCCAACAAACATATTATGTGTATTTGCCCATAAAGAACTCTTCCAGCTGCAGAGCCCTAATTATCAGTATAATTCTTTTCTTTACATATAAACTCATTTGCTCAAAGGTATTAAAGGCATGATACAAGGCCCATTAAAGTAAGTGGAAGGACTGAACTTCAGTGGGTTTCAGAACGGTCCCTAAAAGTGATAAATCTAAAAAGAGAAGTTTTATCATTTTCAAGTGATGCTGTCCAGTTAAATGTCAGATACAAACAACAGTTTATGTATTTAATACTGGAAGAATGTTTAAAATGTAATTCACTTTCACAATTTACAGTATATGTTTACTCTTGGAACTCCTGTCAGCTTGACCAATGAAAGTAAGCCTCTTAGGTTTCTCTTTTGTATTTAGTTTCTGTTCAATTCCCTTTCAGATTCTTAAGCACTCAAACAAATCCTGTGATATTTGGCTTTCAAATACCTCATGGGAAAGATTTATTTGTTAAAGCTGTTTCCACTGAAATACCAAAAATATCATGGAAACATTTACACTGATTTCTATTTTTATTAAAAAATTCTAAAAAGCTTAAACTCTGAGCCAATTTTAACAGGTTGCTGACATCAAGAACAACACTTACAAAGGAGGGCCCAAAGAAACTTGTAAAACTTAATCTGGGTGTTTTGTCCAGATTTGATGGAAACTCAGTATTGTTTTGTTTTTTCCTGTCATTTTCTTGTAATCATTAACTAACCTCATTGCATGTTAAACAAACCAATAAAAGAAAACTGTTTCATAGCTGCCTCCAAATCAAAAAGCTAAAGAGTAGACTCAAAGAAACCTGTGAAGAGCATCACCTGGTCAATTTACTTAATATAGTTGACTGTGAAGCACAAGTGGGAAACCAGAAGGAAAAAACCCAAAACCCAGACAATAAATGACAATAAGTCATATCTTGCCTTCAGACACATTAAGTATTTAGATGATTGCTCCACAAGTAGAATTTGTTCCTGGGTCCCTCTTGAGTAATATAATTCAGCTAAGATATAGAATCCTATTGTAGTATGCAAGGTATTAGTGATTTTCCCTTGCTTTTTTCTCCCATGCTTTTGAATCAGGGCCTAACACAATGCAAAAAGGCAAATGAAAAAAGAATATAATGTGGTTCTGTAGAACATCTTTCATTTCTCCATTATCTAAAAGTATTTTGTAAAGTAAATTAAATACTGGCAGTGGAGTGTATGCCTAGTCAAACAAAACATCCATTGGCTTATATTCAGCCTTAGGGTGTTACAACTGGGGACGTTGAACTGATTTGGAAATTGAATCAAGCATAGCCCAAATATAACCGTTTCCAGAACCAAACAACTTTTTTTTTTAAAAGAGATTCTGAAATGTTTGGATATATTTCCCCTCTCCCCACACTTGCAGTCCTTTGTTTTTTGGGTTTCTGCAGTCCTCTGGTTTTTTGGCCACATTGGGAAATGCCAAACTCCTGTGAGAGAAGCTGCCATTGTGCTATTTCCAGCTGGAATCAGAAATGTTAGAAATCTTGAGAAACAGCCTGTTCTTGCATTGATTCCAGCCCAATCACTCAGACGCCAAGGATTCATGTGTCATTTATACTAGCATAAATCAACAGTAACCCCTCTGAAGTCAGTGGAAATTCTCTTTCTCTCTCACCCAGTGACTAAATTAGTTATGCAAAAGTGGAACAGCTTCAACAGAAGAGACTGAAAAAGATCCACCCCAGACTACATTATAGCCCAGAGATTAGGGCACTATCCCATAATGTGGGATACCTAAAACCAAACCCACTGAGCTAAAGCTTATAAGAGAAGCACCGCCTCCTTCTCCAAACATTTTGTGAATCTAGTTCTTTAACATCACCCAGAAATAAAATGTTTTGGGTTAAATGAAACATTTCATTTGATCTGAAATGGACATTTTTGATTCACTCAAATTTTTAGAATTTTCTAATTTAGTCCAACCCAAACTGAATGGAGATGTATATATTTAAATTTTTCCAAATTGCCAGTGAAACAAAGCATCAATAATTGGCCCAGCTCTAGTGGCAAGTAACGTCTTGCTGATACTGTGCTAGTTAATGCTGGGGGCAGGGGCGGGGATTGTAGACAAAGACACTTGGGGAGCCAAAATTTCACATTAAGATAGGCACCCCTTTTCTATATGGGGGGGGTGAAATAAGCATTTTGGAATATAGGCAACAAAGTATGGATTTGGAAACAAATAAAATACAGAATTAGGGGCTCTATTTTATGCAGTGAAGTTGTAGCTGTGTCAGGTCTAGGCTGTTAAAAAGACAAGGTGGGTGAGGTAATATATTTTATTGGACCAACTTCTGTAAGTGAAAGAGACAAGCTTGTCTCTCTCTTCAACTGAAGTTGGTCCAGTAAAAGATATTATCTCATCTACCTTGTTTCTCTAATGCCCTATTTTAGCCATTCATGTGTCAAAATTAACCCTCACATTCATTGTCTCAAAGAAAGATGGGATATATCTGTGTCTGTTCAAGAGGCCAACCAAGATAAGTTGAAAACCTCTGTTTTGATGTTTTAGTTTTAAAAGAAAGTTTCACTAATGCACGGTTCCCATCACCATTTACTTTACACACTGTATTGAATCTGGCCCTTGTTATGGCTACTGACATTTGCAGAATGATTACAACTATTATAAATATAATACAGTACTGTATAGAGACCCTTTAAAAATAAATAAAACATTCAGCTTGAGTGTCCACCTAAAACTACAGTCACTTCTGGCTCTACGAAATTAATATCTAAATATCCTGATCACCTTTAATGGTATTTTTCTTCTCCTTCATGAAAGTCCGCATGGGAGTCTCATGGTATGTCTATACTGGATTTCTGGATTGACTGAGCGGTCAGTGTAGACCCACTCAATCAATCAGGAAGTCGACATTAGTAAACTACCCCCTCAAGTGGCGTAGCACTGTGTCGACGGGAACTCAGTTCCTGTTGGCGCAGTGCAGTGAAGACGGCATGCAGAAGGGAAGCATAGCAGTCGACAGGAGTTATGCAAGCTACTCTGCGTAACTTGTGTAACACCCATCAACTGCCACCGAATCTCCAGGTAAGTGTAGACGAGGGCTCAGCCAATTTTATCTATGGAAAAAAAAAAACTTTTTGGCCAGCTAGTTGGATCTCCTGTTCCCCAAAACTTTGACTCCAACCAGAAACCCAACCTAGGCCTCACCCACTAGTTCAGAGCAATCCCTTCTTACTCAAGTACTTACAAGGGCTCCCTCAATTGGTCCTTTCACCTTTGAACTTGCTCTCAGTTATGTTAGTTCTGTCTAGTCTGCCACTGCCTGACTAGGTCTTTCCTGGTCCAGAGCTGCCAGTTCCCATCTGGTTTGTTGCCAACACTCCACCAAATTAGCTATGGTCTGCAGCTGCGAGCTCCCATCCAGTTAATTGATGGAATTTCCAAGATGCCTGGTTAAAGACTCCCAGCACAGTGGAGATAAAAGTCCAAAAGGAATCCTTGCTCTCTCTCCCCCTCCTGTCCATCTTGAGTCTGACTTCCTGATGTAGGCCTAAGGACTTACACATCAGGGTGACCCACTTCCATTTTATAAAATTGCCATGAATCAAACACTTGCACTTGTTTTCCAATTTCTGCAGCTATATAACACAGTTCACACAGATGGGTCATAAATAAACTCCAGATTTGGGCACTTTATGGAACTTGTTAGACACGTATACAAATTACACCTGTCACGAGGTAGAACACCCTCAAGTTTTCCCCTTCTATCTGCAGGGGGAGCCGGAAAACAGCATATACAAATTGAGCTGGCAGAAGATAGGCACGCATTGTCAATTCTCTAATTTCATCAATAGAGGGAGCCAAAGAACTTTTGTTCCACAAGCCTTCTGACCTGGAGTTTACACCTTTCCATCCAAACCTTTTAATTCTATTATGGTTCTCTGAAGATTCCTTTCATCATGAATTGCCTTTATGTTCATTGAAGTCTGACTGTCAAATTTCTAGAAGGAATGTGAAATATAAACAGTTATGCTAATGAAGACCAAATAATAATTACCAGCATACCCACAAATTACCTTAGCACACATTAGGTAGAGCTTTCTCTTCTGGGTGAAATAATATGGTGTTTGCTATATCTGCTGTAAGCAAACAAATAAATAGAACCAGGAACCCATTTTATTATAAAGCATGATCATCTGAGCATCCATGTACACCCTTTTGCTGGCACTAGCCTCAGAATGCTGAGAAAACATACGCTCTAAAAGTAAGAGCTCAGTGAAGGATGATCTGGCTAGGGCAAGACAGATTAATTTATTTTTCTTAGGCCTTTTAATATACTGTATATAAAGTAATTGTTGCATTACTTTCCCCCTAAACTGTTCTACAACATATTCTGCAAGAACCAATTTTATTTTTCAGCTCCTGGAGTTATAACCTACTAAGGCAGCTGTGAGAGGGAAGGTGCCCTTTTCCCTAATTCTCTAAAGCCCAATCAAAGCACTAACCAAGGAGAAAAGAGGAGTGGCTAAGTCTATGAAGCACTTAACACTTGAATACATTTCTGTGTGGTAAGCAACCCTGTGCCATCCCATTCAGAAATGCCATCAATAAGTGTCACAACATAAGATAGGCCGTATTCTCTGTATGGAGCCACTCTGAAATAACCACCAAGCAGATGCCTAGCAGAAGTTGGTCATCCTGTCTAAAAGTCAAACAAAGTTGCGTTAGAAACCTTGTGGATGACTTTGTAGCGATTGCTTAAGCCAAACATCTGTCCTTAGTACAGGCTTCCCTATCGTCAGTGATCTAATCTGCAACAAATATATAGACTACTGGCTAATATCGGACTATGAATATGGCTTACTATATTCCTTTAAAAGAAAAATGGTATAATAATTATGGCAATGCCATTTGGAAACGATCTTTTTTCATATTTTACTCTAATAGCCACGCAATCATTAAGTAAAATTACATGTGCAAATTAATATACGACCTACACATGGTCTTATCTCAATATCAAACTGAAACCACAATAATTTTAGTGATTTGTTGCAGGGTAGCAAATGTATGCTACTTTTTCTTCTTTTTTCAAATTGATTGTCCATGACTTCACATATATGTCAGAGAGAAATATCTATCTATATACACACACACACACACACACACAATTACTTCAGAGATTGACTCGGAAAACAAAAAAATCTACACCTTTATTATTTGAAACAAGAAATGCCAAGATGGTAGAAATCTAATAACCCCAGGTTGCTGGAATAGCAAAAGCCATGCATGAATACATAGGAAAATATAGCACAGGGAAAAGAAATAGGTTTTCTGTCCTTATGCCAGTGGAATCTAATCAAGTGACTGTGCTCCTTTTGCACATTTAAAAGAATGTCATCAGAGAATTTAGCTTGTAAGAGGTCTGCACAGCATATGAAAAAACTAAATAGAAAGTTGCCATCTGGTTGTTAGCTAAATAAATGAATTCTCTGTCAGAGTTGACAAAATCACAATGTAAATACACTGCAAAAATAACTTGGCCACCATTTGGCCAGCTGGTTTGCTCAAAGGATCACTAATGATAACTAACTTCATTTCCTAAGGCGAACAGATAGAGCAGTGACAGTGTTAGTTTTCATACCCACTGCAAGATCTCATAGTGAGAATTACAAGCTAAATTATGATTGACCACAGTAATATACAGTGATGTGCAGTGTACTCATTGTAAAATGTCATGATGAGTCTGAAACTTACTTGCACCACTTTACCTTCCTGTTTAGGTATGAAAAAAAGAAAATAATAAACCAACAACAACAGAGGAAGACAGGAACAATTGTTGTTCCCCAAATGAATTCCTCCCTTCCAAAAATAACGAAAAACAAAACTTGTCTTTTTCACAAATCCACATTATGGCTTGCCTCCAGCACTGAACATATGTTTGACTTAAAGATGCTTGACTGTTACTTAAAATATGCTTTAAATGATTTGCTGGCATCAAGGCCTAAGTGAAGTCTATCAGCATGGTCAGACATTTCCTGAGTCCTCCAAATCTAATACTGCCTCTTTGGACCAAAGGGAATAGCTGTTGCACACCAATCACCACACCATGTATTTCTGCACCTGGTATAATTTGTTCGATTTCTATCCTGTTATTTTTAGACAACTGGTCTGTCCTTATTTTGAAATCAAAATCTTCCTCTAACTGATGCTGCTGCTTTCTCTGAAGTAGCCAAATACAGAAATAGGATGAATTGTGAGTTGACAGGCAAATATGCCTGAATGAAAAGCAAAGGCCCGAACAAAGGGAATCAAACTTGTCTAGTGTCAATCCTGTCAATATCTATCCCTGTGTAGGAAAGCTTTAAGCCCAGACTAATTGCTGACTACAACAAAGCAGCTCCTGTTTTTGTGATGGAAGAAGATTAAATCATAAACACTGACAAATTCAACAGAACCAGCAGCAAGAAACACTTCCATCAATAAAGTTCTCTCCTTTAATATAGTTAAGATGACAATGTAACAGCAATGAAGAGTTTGCAAACGTACCTCCCACTGAGCAATAAACTTCTTTTTCCCCCATTCACAAAGAGAAGGCGGCAGACTTCAGGAACCTTCGAACAGAAATGCAAATCAAGTAGGTGACCTCCTGGTGCCTGGTACAAAGGTCTATCAGCAACATGGACAATGGAAAGACTATTTTGCAGTATTCGTTGTACTGCCTAATGTCTACAATGGCATCTGAATAGTACAGATGCTATTGCATAAGGAGGGACAGTGGATCTGGTGTCTCAGTCCAATCATATATCGTAAGTTGTCTCCATCCTGACTAACAGATGAAGAAAGCAGGCAAGAATGATCCTCATATGGCCTTGCTAAAATCCTCAAGGCTCTGATGCATATCAAGCCCTGATTGTTGTATCCATTTTCAAGGGCCAAAGCTGCTTTAATTTTCACTTTTGAATTCTGAAAAACGATATAACTATTATTAAGGAGGAGATCTAGAACAATTACCAAAGTATTGATGGGCAACTATAAACCTACTCTTGTTCTCCTTTTAAAGTTCTTCTGCCTCCTGAAACTTCCATTCCCTAATATTCTCTTTCAGAAGCACCAGCCTTGAATTTACTATCAATAATACTTAGCAGTGCTACCAGGAACAATATCCAGAGAAAAAATAAGGGGAAGCTATAGGAAGAGTGAACCAGCATGCACATATTAAATTAATCAACAACAGCAAAACCCTACCAAAACAAAACGCTATACTGCACACACAATTCACCAATTTGGGAAAGGATAAGAGAGAATGAAACACAGCACAAATGACAGATGTTAGTCATATCACTCAGTACACTACACTGGAAGGTGCTCAAATATTATGGTCCTGAGGGTGCTATTAGAATATATACAGAATAAAATGGAATAAAAGTTTATAATATAGAATGTGAAGCAGCTATTTATGAAAATAAACCAGATTTCAACAATATTGATGGTGGAGCTGCAATTGCTAAACCAAATATTCAATGCAAAATTTAAGATTATTCTTTTTACAATGTCCAAGATATGCAGGATGCTTTTCAGAAGAAATGGAAACACATGGGCCATGATGACCTGAAGAGCTTACACTGACATGACATGACAAATGACAATCAAAGGCAGTATTAAAGGGATAGGGTCAGGAATGCTAATGGCACATTATGACTGAGGTTTCAGTCATCACAGAAGTCAAGTAATTCAAGGTGTAAGTTTTCCATTGCAATTTTTTTTCTGCTGCCATGTATTGAAGATAAATGATAAAATATACAACACAAATTGCAGCATATTAACATCTACATTTCATCAAGAAAACAGGAATAAAAACACTGCATGTGTCCAATGTGGCCAAATCAAACCACTTATGAACAAGGCGGGTCTTTCCCTTGACTTCAGTGAAAATTGGGTCAGGCCCTTATCCACAAACCAATTTCTTTTGGGCTGATATGTTCTGTGTGAGGATAATTATACATATATCAGGAATATTTCATTTGCAAAGGAGAAGACTTAGATACAACAGAGATCTAAAATAAATTCTGTTGTAAAGGCAAACTGAATGCTCCATTCCAAGTTTCCCTCTGTCCTGATATTCTTCAGACCATTTTTGAAAGGTGGCAGAAGGAACCACATCTGTAAGGCATTTAAATTCTGCCTGCTCCATCCTTTCCTTTTCTGCCAGACCGCTAGGGTAACTACATAGATGGTGGATTTTGTGACATGAAAACTTGAGGCCTAGATTGAGATCACAAGCCTGCTGTCAGGGGATAATATTCAGTCACTACATACGTACCCAGACTGCCTACAAAGCAGGGGAAGTGAAGGGGAAAGTCCCCCGAGTTTTATTTATTGGAAATACCATATGACTATGTATATACACACATTCACAGCAGACCTTAAGTATATAGTTTAAAACACATAAAAAGGCAACAGCACCAATGGATTCAACATTAAGTATCATGTTATTATGACAATTTGCTATCCTGTACAAATTGTGTCACAACAAACCCCAGTTATTAATATTTTAGAAACCCAAGAGCATGGCTAGAATAGAACAAAGACAAAGATACAACAGCGAAACCTAATAACCAGACGTTTAAAGATGACTGCACTCGTACGGAATAAACAAAATATAATTCACTAAAGCACATTCACCAGCTAGGCAGTAGAAGGAATATTGTTGCAATTTAGTTACACGGTGTGGGTTTTTTGCCCCTGCAAAATAAATTGGCTAAAAAATTATTTGAATACCTTTAATGCCACATAAAATAGATTACTACAAAGCTACTCTAGATACTAAAAGACAAAGGCATTTCACAATAAAGAATTGTTACATAAAACACCTTTCAAGATATCAGGGTAAACATCTATGAGCACGATACAAAGAAGATGGGAGGGAAAGGTGAGGGTGAGAATGTAGCAAAAACTAGCCAACTTCAACTTCCATAATTGTAAATAATAAGGAGGTCCACATAGTATAATAGTCCTACGTGGAGCACAGGATCTAGTGTAAGATGTGAATTTAGCTAAACAGCTCCATAATAGTGACCATAACATAATAAAATTGATCACCCCTGTGTGTGAGGAAACACCAAAGCAGCACAGCACAGTAGCATTTAATTTTAAAAAAGGGGAACTACGTAAAAATGAGAAAGTTAAACAGAAATTAAAAGGTATAGTGCCAGAAGTGAAATTCCTGCAAGCTGCATGGAAATTTTTAAGGACACAATAAAAAAGGCTCAATTTAAATGTATACCCCAAAGTTAAAAATATAGGAAGAGGACCAAAAAAGAGGACCACCACTGCTAAACAACAAACTAAAAGAAGCAGTTAGAGGCAGAAAGGTATCCTTTGCAAAATGAAAGTTAAATCTTACTGAGGAAAATAGAAAGGGGCATAAACTCTAGCAAACGAAGTGTAAAAATCTAATTAGGAAGGCCAAACAAGAATTTGAAGAACAGCTAGATAAAGACTCAAAAAGTAACAACAAACAATTTTTTAAATATATCAGTAGCAGGAAGCCTGCTAAACAACCAGTGGGGCCACTAGACAATTGAGATGACAAAGGAACGTTCAAGGAAGATAAGGTTATTGCAGAGAAACTAAATGAATTCTTTGCTGCACCATTCTTTTTAGGTGACAAATCTGAGAAACTGTCCAAGATTGAGGTGCTATTGGAGGAGGTTTTGGAACAAATTAATAAATTAAACAGTAATAAGTCACCAGGACCAGATGATATCCACCCAAGAGTTCTGAAGGAACTCAAATGTGAAATTGCAGAACTACTAACGATGATATGTAACCTATCATTTAAATCAGCTTCTGTACTACATGACTGGAGGGTGCCTAATGTGACACCAATTTTTTAAAAAGGCTCCAAAGGCAATCTCAGCAATTACAGGCTAGTAAACCCAAATACAGTACAAGGTAAATTGTCTGAAACTATAGTAAAGAACAGAATTATCAAACACATAGATGAATACAATTTGTTGGGAAAGAGTCAAAATGTTTTTGTAAAGGGAAATCGCGCCTCACCAATCTACTAGAATTCTTTGAGGGGGTCAACAAGCATGTGGACAAGGATGATCCAGTGGATATAGAGTTCTTAGGTTTTCAGACAGCCTTCAACAAGGTCCCTCACCAAAGGCTCATAAACAAAGTAAGTGGTCATGGGAAAAGAGGGAAGGTCCTCTTCTGGATCAGTAACTGGTTAAAAGAGAGAAAACAAAGGGTAGGAAGAAATGGTCAGTTTTCAGAATGGAGAGAGGTAAATAGTGGTGTCCTCCCAGGATCTGTACTGGAACTAGTACTGTTTTACATATTCATAAATGATCTGGAAATAGGAGTAAACAATGAGGTGGCAAAATTTGCAGATGATACAAAATTACTCAAGATAGTTAAGTCCAAAGCAGGCTGGGAAGAGTTACAAAGGAATCTCACAAAACTGGATGACTGGGCAACAAAATGGCACATGAAATTCATTGTTGATAAATACAAAGTAATGCACGTTGGAAAACATAATCCAAACTATACATATAAAATGATGAGGTCTAAGTTAGCTGTTACCACTCAAGAAAGAGATCTTGGAGTCATTGTGGATAGTTTTCTGAAAACATCAACTTAATGTGCAGTGGCAGTCAAAAAATCTAACAGAATGTTGGGATTCATTAGAAAAGGAATAGATAATAAAACAGAAGATATCATATTGCCTCTTTATAAATCAATGATACCCTCACATCTTGAATATGCATGGAGATCTGGTTGCCCCATCTCAAAAAAAGATATATTGGAATGGGAAAAAGTACAGAAAAGGTCAACTAAAATGATTAGTGATATGGGAAAGCTTCCACATGAGGAGAGCTTAATAATCTGGGACTTTTCGGCTTGGAAAAGAGACAGCTAAGGGGGGATTAGACTAGAGGTCTATGAAATCATGACTGGTGGTGGAGAACATAAGTAAGGAACTGTTATTTTCTTCTTCTGATAACACAAAAACTAGGTAGTCACCAATTGAAATTAATAGGCAGCAGGTTTTAAAAAAGGAAGTATTTCTTCACACAACTCACAGTTAACCTCTGCAACTCCTTGCCAGATGATGTTGTGAAGGCCAAGGCTATAATGGGGTTGAAAAAAAACTCGATAAGTTTATGGAAGATAGGCCCATCAATGGCTATTATCCAGGATAGTCAGGGATTGCTGTTTGCCAGAGGCTGGGAATGGCCGACAGGATTGATTACTTGACCTATTCTAACTTGATCTGTTCTAGTCATTTCCTCTGAAACACCTGGCATTGGCCACTGTCAGAAGACAGGATACTGGGCTAATTGGATCATTGGTCTAACCGTTTTATGTTTTATGTTCTTCATTCATCATATCATGACAATTTCTTCTTTTTGCTTGAATTAAGAACCTCTTAGATACTGGCTCACTTTGATCTTTTCTCTACCTTACATTGTTTACTGCTATATAATCCCCTTCCTTCCAAACAGAACCCTCAATACTGAGTTCCCCAGCACATTTACTCTTTAAGGGGCAGGACCCAGGCCTTCATATGTGACTGTAGAGTACCCTGTACAGTGGTGCTTTTGGGCACTATCACAGTATAAATATTAATAGCATGGGCACCAAACTATCCAATCAAAGATTTACATCACAATGGCTTTTGTTCATCGATCCCACATAGAGGAAAGCATTTAAAGTGACAGTATAGAACACAAAGAAATTATAACAAAGTTAGCTTGAGTTTTCAAAATGTGAAAAATCTATTAAAAATAACTTACAGTGAAGATGTGTACTGTATGTAAATTAAACTAAAATAATGACCCCTCTCTGTTTTATTAAAACCTAAGTGCTAGTTATTTACTATACATTGGAAAAAATTAAGAACTAAAATACAGTGCATGTAAAACAATAAACCCCATGTAGCTCAAGTATTAACTTTTGGGTTTATAGAATTCTTTGGACTGTAGTGCAGCTATGTGCTGTCAAAGGGTGAATTTTATAGAGATTCTGCAGAATTTAGTTCGAAAACCTAGTCGTTAGCAGTATGAATTTAACTAAAACAAACAAATGTTTTGTAAAACCATTTGTCACAGGTTTCCCTCCCCTCTCCTTCCCCTCCTGCTTTTTATGAGAGGATGTGTGCTATTTTTAAAAATTAAAATCTACACTTTCCCTCCTCATCTCTTCCTCTGGTGCTTTTTCTCCCTCCCTCTTCTTGTCTCCTTTCCTCCATCAGTTTCTATTCCATCTCTTGCCACTCCTCTTCTTTTCCTCTTACTTACATTTGTTATTTTGTAGACTCCAAATAGAGCTTATTGTGTGTTAAAAAGCAAAATGAATTAGAGAATTTTGGAGTGAGGATGGAGGAGGGGGCAGGAAGCAGGGCCTAAATATAATTTTGTCAGGCCCAGTACAAACTTGTAACACAGGCCCCTACCGCACATATACCACAATCCCTCATCCCATACATACAATCTCATGAGCCATGAAAAAAGTTTGAATTCTGAAATTACTGTTACTTATTCTATATTTCTGAAAAATGCCCCCCTTTGCTATTTTTTTTAACATAACTCCCAGCCAGAGAGGCCTACAAGTTTGCTGACTATTTTGTAACTTTTTGGTCATTATAAAGGTATTATATCCTGTCAATGTCTTGATTTTTTTTATTCTGATGGACCAATGTGACTGCAAACATTTTATAATTAGGCCAATTAACTTTAAACTCTTTATTTTTCTGGCCTTTTCCATTGCAAAATCATAAATTAGCTCCCCAAAGTCAATATCTCTTTCAAGTTCACACTTAATGGTCAGGATAGCTAGGTGGCCTAACTGTTCTTACCCTACTGTAGAATGCCTGCAGATTTTGATGAAATGCTAGCTTCTGCCACAGTCACTGGCAGCGTGCAGAAATCCATAGGGCTATGCATACTTCACTGAAAATTAGTTGCAGTTGGGTTTTTTTTGTTTTGTTTTTTTTTGCAAATCTCATTTAATAAACATAAGTGGGTATAGTTCATATTCTTTCCAAAAGTAGAGAAAGATTCTTTTCACGTGCAACATTTCACAAGAAAAATTCTTAGAAAGCTCTATAGGACATTTGTGAAGTAGACATTTAGAAGCTTCTTCCAGTTCCCCAGGCTCTAGTGTCACATATTTTAGGACTGAATGGAATGTTGAATCTGGGCTTTAATTCACAGATGACATTGTCCAAAGTTGCATCGAAAACATTCTTTCTGAATAATGACCCTGGTTCATTTTCAGAGATGGTAGAACATGATTCCTCAGGCTCAAATGTCTCATCATGAAATCTTTTCCATTTCATTCCTCTCTTCTTTGGCAATTGTGCCAAAATTCCCATGCCTTCTGCTACAAGACATGCTTCCTGTAAAATTTTGGGCCATTGATCTCTAAGTTGTTTTATTTCTTCAATAATATCAGCAATGAGAGCTACCTCTGACTCAAGAGATTTCTCTGGCTTGTAAAATCTTAATTCTTGTTCTTGAAAGAACTTTGTACCAGAAGCTAGCCATCAAAAGGCATAAAAAATTAGCTGAAGAACCTTCAATGCTTCTATATGTGATTGAGCGTCATGTGTCAAGTTCAATTCAAAAGCACATTCCAGTGCTTCCAGAATACCTGAAAGATGCTTTGTGAGTGGACGGACAGCATCAGCATGTGCACTCCAGCATGTGTCTAACTAAAAGTGGAGTGTTATAATCTTCCATCTCCCTGGGCTAGCACTGAAAAACACAAAAAGCTGCTGAACACAACCAAAAGATGTTAATGTTTCAGTACAGGCTGCAGCAGCATTAACCCCTATAAGATTCAGTGAATGTGAACCACAAGGAGAATAAACAGTAAGTTCATTTTTGGACATAATGTTGGCCTGAACACCTTTCATTTTCCCTGGCATATTAGAGCCATTATCAAATCCTTGACTTCTACAGTCATCCAGAGGAATGTTATGACAGTTCAAGCTGCCACTTAGCATTTCAGCTATCTGTCCTTTTTTAAAATCAAAGTTGATAAACACAAGAAACCTTTCTTAAATGTTAAATGTCCCACTGTCTTTGTTGTGAACCACAAATCACAATATCAACACATGTTGGTCATGGCGAGAGGCATCAGGCGTAGCATCACATATGATAAAATAATAAATGACCATTTCTCCCTCTGCAAGGATGGCCTTCTGCTCACTCTTACCATATAAATCAATAAACTCATTCTGACTCTCCCATGAGAGATAATGAGCCTGTCCTTTCATTGTTTTGCCCCGTTTGCTTCTGTTTGACTTTAGCCTCATGGTCACTAGTGATGCTGTCATAATGAGCTATAATCTCAAGAGTTCCAAGAAAGTTACCATTGTGTGGGTCACCTGCCAGATTATCATCTCCTTGGAATGCTAAACCTCATGAAGCAAGGAAGAAGGTAACATCCAAAATCTTTCCAATATTTCTTTCCATCTTGTAGTTTCTTTTAATATTTGTTTTTGAATCTCACTGTCCACTCCATGTCCACCTGACAGTGACTGCTGTATTTGCTTCCACTGGCAGTAGCAAGTTTTATGTTCTATGCTCTTTTCATGTTCAGGAAGTTTAGTATATCATTTACACCATTTTTTCACAATTGGTGAATACCCTTCATTTTTTGCCAGCATACTGCGTTGTTTAAGCCTCCCTTCAAGAAACAGCCAACATGAAAAACAATACAATGCTTGGCTGGTAATACGCCAAACGTGCCAGTTTCTTGGTATCTTTTCTCTCTTGTTGGAAGTCTTACATCTGAGAAGAAATTCAGGAAAATGATGCCCATCAACACCTTTTGGCATTGACTTTGCTAGCTTCCGCATTTCTTCAAAAATCAGGACACCAGACAGAACAATTTTTTGACGGATAGAATCTCTTATGTTTTCAGGCCACAAGGCTGTATCTTTGAAAAGACAAGAATCAGATGGTGTAGCTCTGCTCTCTCCTGCTTCTTGTAAACCTTCTGAATGGGGTGGTGCTAATGGGGATACCACCTGACTATCTTCCAACATTAGATTGGAGTCACGTGATGCAGGTTCTGGCAGCTTTTCTTTGTCATCTGTTGCCAGTGCCACAGACACAGCCTCGATGTTGAAATCATTTTCATCTTGATTTTGCTCCCCTGCTTCCCTAGTTAGTATATTGCCTGACTGCAGAAAGGCCTTGTCTGATTTGAAAAACTGCAGCATAGATTGGTGTCGTTTAGCTTCTTTTAGTTCCCTTTTTTTTTTACCTCCTGACATTGCTGGTTGCCTGATTTGTATTTATAGCCACCACCAGACATGACAGTAAGGGGTGTGTGCAAATGTGAGTGAATTAGACACTTACATATATTTTGGGCCTGCAAATCCTACCAGAAGCAGCAGCAGCACTGGCTTGCACTTATGGTGCTTTGCTTTGTCCACCCCCCACCCAACCAGCTGTCCCTCCCTCCTGCCTGTGCACAAGGGACTGGGAGTTCTTGATATGATAGACCTTGTCACAGAGAGAAGCCCAAATCTCTCTGTCTCTCCATCTCAAACTAAAAGTCCTAGTTTAACTGCACAAGCGCACTCTCTAGTCTAGAGAAAGGCCCAGCAACTCACTGTTCAGAATGTTGCTTGAGACTGCTCGAACACAGCTTCTGACTGGCTCCAGCAAATCTCACAAGATCTAGACAATAGAGACACAGATCCAGGGAAATAAGTTTCTATAAATATCCTCAGACATGATCTATAATTTAGCTTCCATACTTTTCCTCATGGTAATGGGGGTTGCAGCCTGAATCGGGCCTCCCAGGGTCTGCGGGCCCCAATAAAGTGGCCCTGGCAGGAAGAGAAAAGAAGGAGCTCATCACAGTAACTATGACGACTTAACTGAACACTGTATCTTGCCCTGAATTCCAGGGTAACTAGTGTGGATACAGAATCATAGTACATTATTAGCTTGGATTAAACAAACACAGAAAGCACCATAAAGAGCTACATTTTGAGACCTGCAACATCATGGCGGCCGACATGTATATCTGTGGGTGCACTGCTATGCCCATAATTTTCACTCCCAAAGGATTTTCATCCAAAAGATTTAAAGTTAGTAGTTGCCCTTGTGCGATAACAGAGCCCTGGGTACAGCACATAAATACCAAAGCAAGTCCATTTCGGACTGTTCAGCGAACTGCATCCTGCACAGCAGGTTATGGCAGTGACTTGAAAAAAAGCCCAGGACCAAGGAAACCGTGTAAGACAGGTGACAACAGGATCCTCAGTTCCAAGTAACAAGGGTAAGCCACAGAAGGCTCATCAACTGCCACTCACATGGTTTGGAGGTAACCTACACTTGGACCTCTTTGTCCATCATCACATCTATTCAGGACATGTTAGAAGCCACAGGTGCTGATGAGACATTTATGGATGGCTTGGCATTCATCAGTATAACTGTTCCGTGAGGACATATGGGAATTTGGATCATGTATTGTGCTCAGTCTTCTCAAGGGATAAACAGTGTCTCCCACCCCCTAGAAATATATTTCTCTTATGGAGCATTCTCTCTCAGTAGTGTCCTTCAGTTTGATAATTATAAAATTCTACACTATTAGGTAAGAGGTATGCTCCAAGTGACTCTCCCTGGTCTGACACACCCCAGCCACCATGATGTACTCTCCTTCTGTGACTGTAAAACTTGTTACATGTTCCTGGTATATGCCACTACATATATCATGAGCTGCCTTGCCTCACAGGCATCCTATCTGTTGATTCAGTGCAATCTCTTTCACATTTCTACAGGTCTCCTCATTTCTTTTTGATACCTGTTTGATGGACACCTATTTCTGGGCACCCCGAGGGCCAGGTGATGAAAAATCCCACCAGTATACCTTAGATTTTTGTGTGTTTGCATCGCCTGATTCCACTCAAGGTGGATTCCACTCAAGATGGTTCAGCATGTCCTGCTTCTTCCTTTGCCAGAGTTGCTGCTCTGACAAATTGTGCTAGGTCACCAGTGCTCTGTCAAGCCTGAAGGGACTATATAGTTACCTTTAGCATTCCTGGAGCCATTTGCTCTGTTTTTCCTTCTCCTGTACCCTAAAGATGGCCACATGGTCCTATAGTAATTCTAGCAGGCAGAAATTCTGCCAGGACAAGTCTGTCCTAGATTGCAATGGCTAGCCTAATGATGCAATAATGCAAGGCAGCTGGTGTGCAATGGGGGCATTACCAGATACAATTTATAGTGTAAATTTGTGGGACTTGTTTCCACGTCCGTCCCTTTGAATATTCCACTGAGGTTACATTTTCCAGGCCATGTCCCATTCATAGCCCCTTGTCCTCCTTGCCACTTGTACCTGCTGATTATTTTCAAAGGGGAAAAACAACTGTGGCACAACCCTGCTTGCTACTTTGGATATAAAAGTCCAGTTCAGAGGCACTAACTGTTTGAAAATGTAGCCCTCAGTGCTATGATTTCATCCTTCACCACCCTTCAACAGATGACTAACCAGAATCCAAATCCTGTGATTAACACTTTCCTGAAAAGTCATAATTAACATTTGGTGCTTTTAAAAACAACAAACAAGAAAAAAAAATGACACTGAGCCAACATAATTGCCCATCACACTGTTGTGCAAAGAAGTTGATCATTCTGCAGCATGAATAAATGTTTCAGCCCTGCTTCTACCAGTGGCTATTATTGGGCCCCAACAGTGAGCTTTAAAGGAAAAGAGAATTGCAGACAAGGGAATTAAGGAAAGAAAATTAGAGAGAAGGAAAACATCATTCTAATCATTCTTTGATTCCTTATAATTATGATGTTAAATCATTCCTTCAGGGTGATTATGGTGGCAACCATTTAACAGAGACACCAGTAGATTAGGATCTTGATATGTTATTTCTAACTCAGTGCAAAAGGAAGATGATAAACTATAATAAGTTGCTTTTTTCAACCTCTTTGTTTTTAGTGTGACAGTACAATTACTGTTGAACATGGGAAAATGAGAAACTTGAAAAGGTTCCAAAAGAAGAAGGAACAGATTTACAGTAACTGAAAGAACAGATTCTCCTTGCATTCTTGACACAGTTAATGATGCACTAATGTTCCTATGGGTTCACGTGCTTTTGAAGTAAAAACAAAGGTATTTTAAGTCTCTCTTGGGGACATTATTTTACAGGGAACTAAATCTTGTTTTCAAATTCCAGAATCCCACTTGTATGTACTGCTGTCAGAAAAAGATGAACCAGTTCAGAGTAAATGACAACCAAGCCAGGAGCAACTATCCCTCAAGCCAGACTTTTCAGGTTTGAAAATGGTTAATTAATTTATTTTTATTTTATTTTTGAGAACATCTGCACCTTCCTGCAAGGGGAGCTGCTGGAATTATATGAGGGGCTGCTCTTGTGGGAATTTCAAGGCATTTCTTGAGACAATAATACTTAAAATACCACATGAAAGTCTGTTCTTGTGGGATTTCAAGCCCAGTTTTCACATGCCACAAGGTTAAATAATGTTACCAGACTGGGTCTGTAGTTTCTGGGGAGAATGTATTTGCCAGGTAACTTGGGAGTGGCCTGATTTTCAGAAGTGCTGAGCACATGCAACTTTTGCTGATATCAAATAATGAGCAACAAAACCCAAGGGTTGTAATGGAAACTGTTATGCAACCTTAGCCATAGGAATTCATAGGAATTCTACCTGTGCCCACCAGTGTATTTCAAGTTCTATGTAGCAGAGTCTTGCAATACAGTCAGAATTTAGCATCTGGTTCATGTTTTTTCAAACAAAATTTTTCAACTTGGGTATTAAATGACAAAATTTGCTTCCGAACTCAACTTTTCAGTGAGCTTCAGAAAATAAAGAGTAGAATTAAATGGTCAGTTTTCATCATGGCTAAAGGTTAACAGCAAGATTTTGCAAGGTTCTGTACTAGGTTTAGTATATTGATCTGGAAAGGAGATTACTCCGATACTTTCCAAGATTGTAAATTAAATTGTATCAGCTCAGGAAATGGACTTGGGCATCACAGTGAACAGCTCAATGAAGACCTCCATTCAACGTGTAGGTGCAGTAAAAAAAAAAAAAAAGCAAGCAAGCTGTTAGGATGCATAACAAATGGGATGAAGAACAATTTGCGGAAAAAATTATAAAGCCATTAAGTAAAATGGTATGGCTTCATCTGGTATATTGTGTGTAGTACTGGTCGCCACATTTCAAAAAGATTATGGCATAATTAGTGGAGGTCAGAGAAGAGCAATGAGAATGATTCAGAGCATGGGAAAGCCCCATTGGAAGAGAGATTGATTATCTTAGGATACAAATACAGAGGCATTGTCATATTGGATTAGATCCAAAGTCCATCCAGTCCACTATCCTGTCTCTTACAGTGGCCAGCACCAAATGCCTCAGATGACGGTAGACAGAGGTGGGATAATCTACCCCCCATATTAGCTCTTATTTCTTATTTTCATTTTGATTAAAATTCTCTGGTCTTTTGAAGAAACAAAAACTGAAATCGCTGTTCAAACACTAAAAGTGTTCTGTTTTGTTTTGCCAAGCAAAAAACTGTTCAGAGGAAAGTTGTCTTTTTCCCAATTTTTCCACTAAAAGTAAGTGGCATTTTCAACTAGCTCTAGTAAATATATTAGTCTACAGCCTATAAGGGTGCCTTTGCTCTTCCTTATATCTATCTTTTTAATTTCCTTAATACATGTACAGGAGGCAGAGACCAAAAGAGGACAAACCACTAATGGACATAACTATTCTGAAAGAGAAAGAAGAAAAAACCAATCCTTCACAGGAACTACAAAAGTGTAGATCAATTTTGACTCAACAGCCACTGCATTTTATGCCACTCTAGCATACTTCAAAATGTGCCTATATTTAGAGACAACCCAAAGGTAATTAAATGTGTTTGCAGCATCAACTCCATTGTAAATACCTGAGAAATAAGATGACAAATAGGGAAATCAATCTGACACTGGCTTTAGTTACCTTTATGCTGAAATTAGCTTTTCCTATTGTCTCAAATGTTGCAGTCAGTGTGCAGCATTACTACAATGCAGCAGTATAAAATAATTTTTCAACAGCAGATATTTTTAATTCCTGTTTTATTTTCCCCTGGCAGTTGAAGTCCCTAGCTTTCTTATTCCATCATAGCAGAAATACCACTGTGCATATGATGCCATGTAAGCAATCAACTACAGAGGTTCTAGGAACCACTAACCTCAGGGATTCAAATAAATATTTTGGAGGTTTCAACCTGCCCTGTTATTCAACTTGGTTCAGTAAGCATCCTCCATTATGACAAGGAATGCTAGAATGGAGCTATCTAATAAAACAAGTCCTTCTAAACCATGGTATAAGGGCACTTGAAAGACAGGGTGAGGAACAGACTAGAAAAAGATTATTCTGTTTTCATTTCACACATTATTTTGAACACATTCACAAAATAATAATTCTATAATTTTATTTAAATCAACGTTCACAGTATTTATCATGGAATGTCACAGATACTATTAGAGAGACAAGATGAGCAAACTAATCTCTTTTATTGGACTAATTTCCACTGGTGAAAGAGACAAGCTACACACAGCCCTTCTTCAGGTCTGGGAAAGGTATTGAGGCCTGGTCTACAGCAGGAAATTAAGTTTGCATAAATTCACTTCCCTGAGCGCCACAGTTAAACTGGCCTAATTCCCGGTGCAGACAGTTCTAAATTGACGGGACAATTCTCCCGTCGACCTAGTTACCACCTCTCTGAAGGGTGGATTACTTATGCCAACAGAAGAATCCTTTCTGTCAGTGTAGGTAGTCTCTACACTGAAGTGTTGCAGCATTTTAAGTGTAGACAAGCCCTCAGAGTGCCACAGCTAACTACAAGGTGGAAAAGATTGGTTATCATAAATAGTTAACAAATGTTGTAAGAGACCATGCAAGGAGAAGTGGCCTGTTAACATTCTACAGTCAAAGGGCAAAAATAAAGGATGGGGATAGGGTAGTGGGTTACAGATGGTTGTAATAAGCCATAAACCCACTGTGTTTATTAAGACCATGATTTTTAATGTCTAGCAAAATTATGCATTAAAGTTCCCTTACAGTTCTTCACTTATCCAACGCCAGTTACTGTACATTCTGATGCTCCCAAACAAGTAGTAAGTAATTTACCAACTAAAAACATAGGATAAAAGGTGGGGAAAGAAAAAGGTTTCACAAAGAGAATGCATACATTAAAAAAGCACAAAAGGAAGGGTGTGCAATTATTTTTTAGGTCCAAGGATGTTGCCAAGAGGGAGGAAAGAAAGGGTAAATGTTGGAACAAGGAGAGCATTCAATCTTTATCCTGACAGATCCTATCATTTTGTGTAATAATATATTTTATTATTGGCCATTCCAAGATGCCTGCAATCGCTTTTACAGAATCTAGTTCTCAACACCATACATATATATAGGATGTTTCAGCTAAATTTGAAACAAACCCAACAATGGTGACAGTTAGCTGTGTCTATGTTCTAAGTTGCAACAGACTGGGACAATTACAGACATTGCAACTCACAGGTACCTACTACTTCAAGGAACTCACCTAAAGTTGAATCAGGAGCAAAATCTCTAAACTAATTTAGTCAATTCCTTGTTTTTAATTATTTTTCAGTCAATACAATTGTGCAGGGTATTTGGAAAAAAGCAGAGAATGTTACATACAAATTACAAGACTGGATGGTTTTTCTGGAGGATATGCTCAAGTTCAAACAGGAATAGTCTGTGTTACAGAGGAGATTGAACAATGATTCCTTCTAGCTTTACAATCTATGAAACTAAATGTCTTGCTATAAATGTAATAGCAGCTGTTAATGACATTAAAATCCTTGAAATAGACCCTAAAGTGTTAAGCACTGAAAAATCTAGCATGGCAGAACTAGAAACTCTACTTTAAAACTGTTGGTTTCAATCTGATGTTCGTCAGTCGCCAAAGTACATCTGGTTAACTTCTTGATTTCCACATCTCAAACATGCCTGAAGGACATCATCATTTAATTAGCACATTAAAATTTTATTAGAAATTATGTAAAACTTACAGTAGGCTAAATTCAACAGTTAGTCTAAAGGAATCTAAGCTAGCTAAATTGTTGTCACTTACATTTTCTTCTGGTCCCTTTAATGTGCTTGTTACATTAACAGACTCACCCTCAATTACAAATAGGTAATTTATGTCACCTCAGTACATCACCTCTGAATATGGCCCCCCCATGTCTAAGAGAGTTTAAGATGGCATTCATCACAAACTCAAGGACCAGAGTCAAGAGAATGAGCTAACAGGAAAATGTTAAAACATAAGCACTGCCATACAAGGTATGACCAACGGTCCATCTAGCCATGTATCCTGTCTTGCGACAGTGGCCAATACCAGATGCTTTGGAAAGAATGAACAGAACAGGGAAATTAACAAGTGATCCATCTCCTCTCATCCACTCTCAGTTTCTGACACTGAGAGACTTAGAACACCCAAAATATGGGGTTACATCTCTGATCATCTTCAATAATAGCCATTGATGGACCTATTCTTCATGAACTTATCTAATTCTTGCTTGAACACACTTACAGTTTTGGCCTTCACAACATCCTCTGGCAATAAATTCCACAGATTGATTGGACTGTGTGAAGAACCTGAGCCATTCTTTTTAGGTGACAAATCTGAGGAACCGTCCCAGATATAAGTGCCATTAGAGGAGGCTGTGGAGCAAATTGATAAATTAAACAGGAATAAATCACCAGGACCAGATGGTATCCACCTAAGAGTTCTGAAAGAATTCAAATGTGAATTTGCAGAACTACTAGCTGTGGTAAATAACCTATCATTTAAATTGGCTTCTGTACCAGATGACTGTAGGATATCTAATGTGATGCCAATTTTTTAAAAAGGCTCTAGAGGCAATCTTGTCAATTACAGGTAAGTAAGCCTAACTTCAATACCAGAAAAATTGTTTGAAATATAGTAAAAAACAGAATTATCAGGAATATAGATTAATATGATTTGTTAGAAAAGAGTCAACATGGCTTTTCTAAAGAAAAATCATGCCTCATCAATTCACCAGAATGTTTTCAGGGGGGCAACAATCATGTGAATAAGGGTTATCCAGTAGATACAGTTTACATAGATTTTTCAGAAGGTCCCTCACCAAAGGCCCTTAAACAAAGTAAGCAGTCATGGGATAAGAGGGAAGGTCTTTTCCTGGATCAAGTAACTGGTTAAAAAATAGAAAACAAAGGGTAGGAAGAAATAGTCAGTTTTCATAATGGAGAGAAGTAAATAGTAGTGTTCCCCAGGGGTCTGTACTTCCCTTCTTTTATTAAAAAGTTTCTTTTTTACACTTAGACTCTGTGCTTGTGAGAGGGGAAGTATTGCCTCTTAGAGGCACCCAGCGGGTGGTGTTCAATTTTCCCAGGGTACAGTGGGGGTTCAAGCCAGTTTTGTGTTCAAAAGGAACTCCTAGATATTGAACCAAGCCCTGGTCACTGCCAACTACACCTGGCAGAAGAGATACAAAAATATGCCTTTTTGTCTCTAGCTGCTTCCTTTACTCTGTTGTTTAGTCATGGTGGCACTTTTTTGATCCTCTTACTATGTTTTTTAATTTGGCATATACATATAATTTGAGATCCTATTTCATTGTTTTTTAAAAGTTTCCATGCATCTTGCAGACATTTCACTCTTGTGACTGTACCTTTTAATTTTCATTTAACTAGCTTCCTCATTTTTGTGTAGTCCCCGTTTCTGAAGTTAAATGCTACTATAGTGGACTTCTATGGTATTTTCCTTCCCACAAGGATGTTAAATGTAACTACATTATATACTTCAGTCAAGCAGCAAGCACACAAACAAACAACCAGACGACAGAAGATGTGAATTGTAGAAGGTCAAACCCTATTTGCATTTACTTCTTCTGGCTCAGAATAGAAATTACACCAACTTACACTTTTTTAACCCATTTATTGATATGTAACTTATACCACTTTACATAATACCTGTAAATGGGCCATGCATATCTAGCCATTGAGTCCCTCTAAACCACAAATGATATGTAAATACCCTCTGCACTTTGAAAATCAGTGGCAATCTGAATTTGTATGTAGATGCTCACCAGCACAGATGCTGATGGTTAGGCACAACACAAAGTAAACTGCTACAGCCAAATCAGCTGGTGGCATTAGAAAGTGAACCTGTAAGCAGGGGGGAAAACTTAAGACTAGCTAATTACAATGTTCTGGGGGTCTCATATTGCATTACAAAGAGAGAGAAAAAATGATCCATAATGCATTTAACATACACAGTGTTTTCAAACTAAGTTATTTTTCCCCTAAACCTCAATGATAAGGCAAAGCAAACTAATGGGAACACAGAGTAATATGGAAAGAGGTGAAATCCACCCATACATACAAACACTGCAGTCAAACAAAAGTGGAACCCTAATGGATCCCTGCTAACAGATGAAGATAAAAATCATCCATGGTCTCTGCCAGGGAAATGCCCTTCCCCACTGTAAATTTAATAATCAGTCAACACAACAAGCTAGCAACATAGCAATTTACCTCTCACCTCATTTACGCTGAAATACTAATTGTGACCTGTCTGTGCCCAGGGTAATCAACTGATAATGCTAGGGGTCAGGGCAGGCTGCAAAAGGAGAGCAGATTCTCCCAGCATTGGTGGGTGACACTGCAGTCAGACTTCCCAACCAGTCACAAACAGTGCTTCTGATCCCCCCACACTGGTTATCAAGAAGCCACTGTGCAAATACACACAGCCCCCTTTGCTGCATTTCAGTCTCTGGCTCCCAAACTGCCACTAGGTCCAGTAAAGAGACCAGTTATTTGAACTCTATGCTCTTTACTCAAAAGATTCCCTCTGATCCCAAAGATCCAGCCACAGTCCTAGATCAAAATAAGTTTAGATCTTACCCAAAATACCACGCTGCCAGCCAATCCTTTAGTAACTAAAACTAAAGGTTTATCATAAAAAGAAAAATAAACAATAAGAGAAATGTTAAAAGATTAAAGCAATCAGATACATACAAATGATTTGAAAATCCATGTACATCAGGTTTCTAGAAGAATTGTGGAGTTGCAGGCTTGTATAGTCCCTCTGGTATGCATTCAGTACCTGAATGGGTCTAAGTCCTTCGGTTCAGTTGCAAAATGAATTGATCCAGAGGTGGGTAGGTGTGTGTCTGCAGCTGGACAGGAACAAAGACAAAATGGTTTCTGTGGCTTGATCTTATATACCCTCTGTTCCTGGCCATGTGGCCTGTGGACACTTACAGAAACTAAAATGGAGTCCAGAGTTACATGGGCCAATCCTGGTAACTCTTCAGGTATGCCTTTAGTTCCTTCCTGGGCCTTTTGCTTCTGTAAAGGTTTTGATGGGCCATTAAATGGGCTATTGTCCTGCCGCCTCTCTGTCTGGGTGTACTCTGCTGGGGCGGAGAGTTCTTTATTTATTATCTCGGTGGCGGAAAGAGGCAGACCGACAATGTGAGGTGCTCAAATAAAGTGTTTTATTATAGTGATGACTTATCAAAAGGTGGGCTAAAAATGCCTCCCACACCACTAGACAGACCTGGTGAATGAGAAGGACAGTTATAGACACAATCAGGATAATAAACAGTGTCATGGTTTTAAAAGCAATAGCAATAGCATCCACACACTATAGCAATCCCAAAGCATAGGAAGAAAGCACCTACCAAAAGCAACAGAGTTCGGAGACCCATCATCCACTCTAATAGTGAGTCGCAAACCAGGGAACCAACCTGTCCGGGGCATCTGGTAAGGCCTTGATGGATCCACAGAGAGTCTCTCCGAGTGGTTCCCCGGGGGTACCTATTATACCCCCGTCTCCCAAAATCTTAGCGAAATTTCTTCTTAGCAATGCAATACGTCACTCTCAATCTCGATTAGAGATTGGGTCTTAAACTTGTTTTTCATTAGTCTATTGGTTAGTAATTGCAGGCGGCTGAGCTAGCAACAAATAAGGGAAGCTGCCCTTTGCTAATATCTACTTTAGTCCTGCGGTTAGATAACTTGCTGGCCTGTGGTCAGGCACCTGCTGCTTATCTCAGAAATTTTCTGCATAGCTAACATATTTTATGCAACGTAAGACTGATCTCATAATAACAGCCAAAGGTTAGTTCCGCTTCTCCGTACAGGGGCTTTCCAAGCAGTTATGGGCCTAGTCTTGCTCACAACCTAAGCCAGATTTCTAGGGCCTAGCCTTGCCACCTACACTGGTTCCATGTGACAAATTCTTCCGCGCCCTACACTGGGGTGTGTCTTACACAGCATAGTTTGAAGGAATAGCAAGGTATACATAGGTATATCAAAGATGTCCATAACTTCCATTACACATATAACACATGAACACAAACATTACCATCTTACTTAGCACATTATAGCCTTTCTAACAGTACCAGACATGGCATATCTCTCATGAATTACTATGATTTTGACATACTGATGTCAAGCAATATAAGAAATGCCCATCCCCTCTCCCCCAATCCAGCCAGCGTGACACTAGTGATGTCCAAACAAATGTCCTTTTTTCCCTTAAATTCTAATGTGGATTCCGTCAGTATGTGTAGGAGTAAAAACATTAAAAATAATTTTATTAACCACAGAAGAACACACACACAAATCCAATGTACTCTATTAAAACTAAACCTTTGGGGTGGGGGGCTGACAGGGATCTCTACTCACCATAGGTGTGGCATCTTCTCCTGAATGTTCAAGTGAATAGCTCACCAGGTCAACACCTCTCTCCACGGTTGTATGCCATCCCTCCACCTCAGTCTCTTTGTCTGCAGCTCCTTTTGCTCCAGAAAGTGCTGTGGCTCTTCGAACCTCAGACCTCTGGTTAAGTCACTACCATAGTTTTCCCTTTTCTCCTGTTTTGTTTGTTTCTCCAAAACAAGTTCAGGAAGTCTTCCTATGCACTGCCTCTTCAGTGCCACTTCCACAGTGACTAGTTGGGGATCCTGGGCACTCCCTCTATTCCAGGTTCTTGCTGAGGGACCCTCTTGTCAGCAGTCAAGGTCTGTTCCACCCTGTACCTTGCTGCATTTCCCTGAGCGCTTGCCTAACCTTTTGGCTCTCCCTTCCTTCTTCGGGTCTGCCAGCTTCACCAGTCCCTCTTCTCTGGGAGCAACTGCAGCCTACACATCTCTACAGCCTCCAAATACTCCTGCTTCTTACCAGGGAGTGACTGCAGCCTTTCCCACCAGCCCCTTCTGTTGTCAGCTTCCTGTCTTATACAGGCCCTGCCTGTTCCTAAACAAGTAAGCTTCTTCTAACTAAGGTTTTCTTGTAGTCTTAATTCCCTTGCAGTTTGCTTTGACTAATAGGAAAATTGGCCCCTCTGGCCTGGCTTAACACTTTCAGGGTAAGTGTGGGGAGGACATCCCATCACAGGGTGTTTTTTATTCTATTGAATTTCCAGAAGTGTTTGTTTTTTTCGGTGTCTTTTTTTAGTTCCAGAAGATGTTCACCCAAGCATTTTAAGTACTTACATACTGCAATAAATTTTCTCCCTAACCCCATCCTCACGCTCTCATCAACCTCTTCTCCACATCATATAGGTTTAAGCTCTTCAGCCTCTCATATATCGAAAATCATTCATGCTTTTGATCAGTTTAGTAACTTTTGAACCAGACTTAAAAATTGAAATTCTGCATTTTACTGGTGTCACATTGTCTGGAGTGGCTCATTGTATCTATTCTTTAACCTTTAAAAACTCTTAATATTGAGTTTTATCACTGTTAAGCTTTTAACAGTGCTAGGTTATGATCTATAAATCCAACTGACCGGTGGCATGTGAATCCAGCCAACTTCTCCAATTGCCATGCTGTCTGGAGTGGCTCATGAGCAAGAATTCCAACCTCAGGGCAGGCTTTTAAGAAGCAGAGCACAAACTCCAAATGAGTTGTGAGTTCTACAATTCGATTTCACCAACCAAATAGCCAACATAAACTCCTCAGGCACTATACAGACTTACCATGGAGTCACAGACAGTCCCTTCAGACATTCTGATTTATCTTGCCACCCATGCAAGCTTGACTCTGTGAAGGATGGTCACTTTATATCAGTGATCACAAAATATTCAGGTTACTCCCAGTCCCAAAGAACCAGTCACTTACCTCAGGTTAATTTGCATCTGAGATCTCACACCGAAGACAACCATTGTGGCCAATCCTGTAACAAACTACCTGAAGGATTATTAACTAGGAAAAAGAAACAAGTTATTTACAAAGGTTAAAACAGATAAACATACTCAAACAAATGACTTGCAGTCTTCGGTTTCAGATGGTGATGGAGCTGCTGAAATACGCCAGCTCTATACCTCCATTAGGGCTAACCCAGGTTAGTCCTGGGGATCTCTTCCTTATGTTTAGGAATCTTTGCCCCTTCATGTTTTTTGTAATGCCGTTTGGACTCTAAATTCCTCCTGGAAATTTTATCCCTATCTCCCTAGAGTCCAAACTGATAGGATGACCATTTCCATACATAACCTTTCCATGGGATGGGTGGGAAGAGCAATCAAAGTCTTTGTTCCACACTGGCCTATTTGGATTCAATAGTCCTTCCTGATGGGTAGGAGATAACACCTTCTGCAGGAATCCAGCATTTTGCATTAGGTGACGTTTTCTTTTTCCTGTTTGGCAAGTTACAAAGTTTCAGAACAAATATTTTATGTCTAGAGAAGGAACACTTAAATGTTACTTTATTTCATGAGCTACAGATGTAAGTAAGATTATTACATGCAGCATCATACAAGCACTCCAGAAAGTCTCAACACTAAAATCTATTTAACTACACTAACCCACAGGTGAGCCAGACTGGTTTCCAGCTATTCTTTTGTAAGTGTTCAGTGAGGTCTTGGCATGAGCTGGCACCTGGTATGCCAGCATCACAACGGGGTTCATAATCTGTTCACTGGGATTGATTATTCTGTCTGCTTTGGAAGCCCTATTCAAACAGATGCCTGAACTAAATATCTATTTCGTTCTTTGTTACAATCTACAGTAGAACCTCAAAGATACGAACAGCAGAGCTACAAACTGACCGGTCAGCCAAACAACCTGTGAAACTGGAAGTAAGTAGTCAGGCAGCAGTGGAGGGGAAAAACAACAAAAGCAAATACCGTGCCTGTATTGCAAGGTCAGCATGCAGAGCCGAAACAGTCTGGGGTCTGCGCTCTTCCTGTAAGCCAAAGGTGCTGTTTCACCTCCTCCCACTCCACCCACACTATGGGAGGGGGAAGTTGTTTTCACCACTCCCACTCCTCCCGCCACTCTGGGGGGGATGCTGCTGCCAGCTGCAAGGGACTGAAGGTTGTAGCCAAAGCCTGGCCTGGAGCTGGAGCGGGAGTCAGCTGCATTCTAGAGGGGTTTTAAAAGGCTACAGCCTGTGCACCGATGCAGCTCAAGCTTTGCCCGTGGCTGCACTCCTGCCAGCATCTCTGGGAGTGAAAGGGGCTGGGGCACAATCAGTGGGCTGGCACCTACCCCCTGCCACATGCTGCCTCTGGAGCATGGCAAGCAGTGCATTGAGCAGGGCAAGCCCCAGGGAGAGGTGGCTGAGGGCTGAGGCTTGTAGTGCCAAGGGTGAAGGGCTTTCCACCTCCTCCCCACCCCCCCAGTTCAGCCCAAAGGCGAGAAACAGGACTAGGAGAGGGAGCTGCTTGCAAAACATGCAGTGCTGCCAGGTGCCACCTATGCAGTGATCTCTCCCAGTCGCAGCTGGAAGTCACTGACTGCAGGGTACTGTCCCATAACGTTTTGTTCAGACTTACGAACATTTCAGAGTTATGAACAACCTT
>ML675604.1:46138886-46290676 GCA_007922155.1 Mesoclemmys tuberculata
ATCATAGTAATTCATGTGAGCTATGCCATGTCAGGTACCGTTAAAAAGGCTCTAATGTGCTAAGTAAGATGATGATGTTTATGTCCATGTGTTATGTGTGTAATGGAAGTTATGGATATGTTTGTATCTATGTTTCAATTTATACTGTGTTTCTGGGCGACACCCCAGGCAGGATGGCTGCAGCACTAACCTGCTTAATGGCCCATTAAGGAAATTCACAGGTATAGTGGGCCCAGGGAGGGAAGCCAAGGATATACCTGATGAGTCATCAGCACTTACTCATGTGACTCTGGACTCCATTTTATTCCGGTAAATTTCCACAAACAGCATGGCAAAGGCCAAAGGACATAAAAGGCAGCTGCACCAGATCCATTTTGTCTTCAGTCTCCAGACTACCTCTGGATCAACTCATCTACAAACTGAACTGAAGCTGCAAAACAAAGGACTGAGAGCCATCCAGGTAGTGGATGTTTACCAGAGAGACTATAAAAGACTGCAAACTCCACAATTCTATTAGAAACCTGATATATATGGACTTTCAAATCAATTGTGTATGTCTTATTGCTTTAATCCTTTAACATTTCTCTTATTTATTTTTCTTTTTATAATAAACCTTTAGTTTTAGTTACTAAAGGATTGGCTGGCAGCGTGGTATTTTGGGTAAGATCCAAACTTATAGTGATCTGGTACTGTGGCTGATCCTTTGGGATCAGAGGGAATCTTTTTAGTACAGAGTATAGAGTTTAAATAATTGGTCTCTTTACTGGACCTAATGGCTGATTGGGTGCCAGAGACTGAAATGCAGTAAAGGGGGCTGCGTGTATTTTTGTTTTGGCTTGTTGACAACCAATGTGGGGAATCAGAAGCACTGTTTGTGGCTGGTTGGGAGGTCTGACTTCAATGTCACCCACCAGTACTGGGAAAATCTGCTCTCCTTTTGCAGCCTGCCCTGACCTTGGCATTTTCAGTTGGCTTCCCTAGGCATGGATGGTTCACACCTATCAATGTATTCTCTAGAAGAATCTTGTTCAAATCACCACTAATAATATATAGAAAATTACAAAACATTGGAGCATTGGAGCAACTGGAATTTGGGCCACTCTGTCATATTTAATTACCAAGAGTGCATTGCATCTTAAGCTATCAGCCAAGTACATCTTCATACACAGTCATTCCGTATACATGAAATAAACTAACATTTTAGTGGTGCAGAAAGATTACAGAATTATGCAATATTTAAGCCATTCTGGAATTTTAGCAGGAATTATTTTCTTCTATCTACTCTTCCTAGATATACTATACCTGATCAGCCTTTAAAGGAGAAATGTCAAATTAAAACCCAATAAGGAAGAGAAATAAATTTGTGTACTGTTTTCACAACAATGTATTCAGTAGCATATTGCAAGAATGTATGACTTAAAGCAATGCTGTAGAATGCAAGCAACAAAGAACTTACAGCAGACTTCATGGAAACTCAATCATAAAGTAATCTTAGACAAGGATAATAAAAACACAGTTACAGTAAACAGACTTCATGCTCAGTAATACAGGATAAATCACAGGGAGAAAAATGGAAGTAATGATTGCAAGAGCACAATTCAGTCATCATTTGTACAGAATGAAGAGGAATTAGCAGACAATGAGGTAATAGAAGTGTCATAACAACAGAATTAGAGGACATTAAGACCTTTCTCTATACCACAAGCCTTTCTGAAACTTTGGAAGCATCTACAAACTTGAGTGAGCTGCAGGAGGAAGGAAAGCAGAGAGTTCATTCTTTATATTAGATGGAAAACTTCTCAAGCAACTTGTACATCTTGATTAATGATAATGATACAGTACTCCAAGGCTTTGACAATTAAGGGCACATTGCTTTCTCTCATTACATTATGGAAGCCGTTGGCTGCAAATTCAGATCCCATAGAAGGTTCAATCCATCAGGCCTTCACAAAGAAGCATTTTTAAAACGGGATTTACATCTACAGAGTGTGACTAGGTAAATATTAAAAAGGAGAGTGCAACAGAGTGGCTTGTCCTGGGGCTAGAGAAACAAGGGCCAAACCACCCCTGACTACAGAATGAGCCCCACCTGAAAGGAATCAGTTAATTTCTTATGAAGAGCAGAAGGTGGCTGCCACAATGGGGAAACTCAGGAGGCTATAGTGAGACTAAAGAGACAGAGACGCTTCTGCAGTGAAGATCCAGCTAAGGAAGGCTGGGAGTAGTCTGAAAAGGCTGGGGAAGTTTGGGATGTCCCTAGCTGAAGGCTGGAGGGAAGATATTTGTATTTAGTTTTAATTAATAAATAAGACCTTAAAGATGGCTCTTGTGATTGGACTGGAAAAAATCCCTGCATGGAGTTTATTTCAGGATCAAAGAAGGAAAATTGAATTTACAGCCTTCATGCAGGGCTGCCTGGAGGTCACCAAGGGTGCCAAGAGATATCCACTCATCTACAGAGAGGGATTGGAAGATTATTCTTCTAAGGAGACCCTTGGCAGCCTTTGAAAAGACTCCTAGCCTATTTACCATTTCCTTATAGTAAGCAATTCTTTTTTTCCATCACTTAATTAGCTTTTCACCTTTTACAGTATGCAATGAATGCACCATCAGACCGCCTCACTACCACTTTTTAAATAATTTTGTAGTATTTCAAACACTTCTTGGTAACAATGTGGAAGATTCTTAAATTCAAACTCAGCCTTATAAAGCTTACTTTGCTCTCATTTTTCTTTGCTTAATAAGTGAATAAACAAGGAAAGAAAATAAGAGAAGAAACTTCAAGAAAAGGATGTAGCAGGACTTGAGGTGTCCCATGTTCCAATCAATATTCTATAAGCCAGGACTACTTGTAAAAGGAATTAAGTTTAGTTAAGTATGACATTGCTCCAATGCAAACACTTAAAAGCAATAAAATGGTGAATTATAGGAACCCTCTGAGGCCTTCTCTACACTTATGGTGGCATGTAGGGTACATGTAGCTACACGCACAATGAAATCAGGCTGTGTCCACACTGTCTTGTGAAGCTGTGTGTGGCAGTGAAGGGATTCAGCAGAGATGGGAGGACAGTAGGGAAAGGCTCCAGCAACACGGAGTTACCAGAGTCTTTTTCTGCTGTCACAATCTTTCACTGTGGTGGGAAAAGGTTCCAGAAGCAGGGAGGCAGTGGGACTCTACACTGCTATTTTTAGCAGTGAAGATGAAAGCAGCTTTGTTTGACATGTAGAGAGCCATGTGGGGTACATACCATAAGCTTCTGATGTGTCTTTACTCACCTAAGTAGTGCCTTACAGTCTGTACAGGGGCATTTTAGCAACCAGTCAGGTGCCCAAGCCGCTGCTAAAGGAAAATTTTGGCTTTTTCCTTTCACCACCCTCCCTCCACACACACACACACACACACACACACACACACACACACACCCCGAGATTGAGAACAAATCTTTTTTTAGTGTCAGAATTTCCCACAGAACAGAAATTTTGGAGAAGATATACTGTAGTTTCCATACAAAACTAACACATTGAAACCCAGCTTTAAGTGAAAAACCGAACCCAGTTTTCATTATATAAGCAGTGCTACACTTCTGTAGTTACAGTTTCATATTCTAACAACCAAACTATTAAACTGACATGCCACAAAAAGAATTTCACAGCCACTGAACACTGAGAATGCTCAGTCTTTCAAAATAAGGGGCACTGTGCTAACTTTGCATGGTCATAAATCACAAAGTTGCAAAGCAGGTTCTTTTTTCTCAAACCTGTGCACAAGTGAACAAAACAATTCATATAGCATGGATTTTTTGTCTTACCAGCATTTGCACTTTTCCCATGCAATACTTTTGTTTTAGGAATTATCTGCCAAGTTCCCTTCCAAACTGATGGATTTGTGTGGCTTCATTTGCTCCATTTTTTTTTTCAAAAATTGCATTTTCTTCTGACATGACACGACACACAAGTGTTGATGAAAGCCAGCTCTATTTCCTAGTCCATCACAAGACAGGGGTCAGAGCTACAAATGGGTATCCCACTTATTCCAGTGAGCTATAGTAAACTTCTAATTTTCATGTGTGTGATGTTTCCCCTTAAGTGACTGACCCCTAGAAAAGATAAGAGATCTACTACAACTAGCAAATATGGAAGACAACCAGCCAACAGAGAAGATCTATCTTATCTGAAGGGAGAGAGGCCTCTGTTTTTGGAGCTAAAGAACGATAGAATTTTAGTCTTGTCTCTGTAGCTATATAATATTTCTAGTTACTATGCCTCCACCACATGGAGTAACTATGCTGTCCTTCCATTATAGTATTTTTGAAAGAAAAGTATATAATTTATGTATTCAATGAAAATGCTGTTTTTAAAATGAACAGGTCAAGTTCCACACTGATTTACATCAGGTGCAATCCCCTTGATTTCAGTGATCTTGCATAACACTGATACTTAATTTTGAATAATTTTAGAAACTCCGGCTAAACTTTCCTTATATGTCCTCAGTTTTGTATTTCAAAGTAGTTTGGTTCCATCCAAATATAAATTTCCAGATTGACAAACAACCAGAACAACCCAGCCCAAAGCTGAATCATCAGAGAGATGATCCTGAATCATTAATGAGATGCTTGATAGCAACTAGCAGCCATACTAACAGTGCTACTTGCAACAGGGAAAGAGGAGTGCCTGCCCCCCAATCCCTGTCCAGGAGACATACCCAGTTGTCCTCAAGAACATTATTCCCAGTCATTCCCACCTTGTCAGGGGGAGAAAAAGGGCAAGGAGACAGATTCAGAGACATTAATATCTGAATATTGTTCACCGATTCAGAGCTGTTATATTTGTCGATTTACATTTTGATTTAAAAATATTTCATTACACATTCCATATAGTACTTTTAATATTACACTTCCTTTGACTTGTGTGTGGACTCTCCTCCCTAAGTATGATGAATGTAAACTGTTTTTAGGTTTGGGAGTGGGCCCCACCTTTTGCAGCACATGGATTGGAATAATGCACCTGTCTGGTGCCATTATACTGAAAACACTTTTCTATCTGTCCCACGCACACAGCCTCTAGGTTAAGAAATATCCCAAGACAAATGGATACATGGGAAGGATAGGGAAAACGTATTGATTTGTGCTTAGAGAAAACAGTGGTAGTTTTAAAAACAGCAGAATTCACAACACAAAAAAAGGGTATATAAATGTCTTTATGGCTTGGTTCATTTACAGAACAATTAAACACAAAATAACAATACAGGTATCTGCCACACACAGTCATTAAATGGACCCTCTCCTTACCCCCCAAATTATGACCAGTATCAGCCTGGGGGTTAGTGCAACAAAAGAGCTGCCAAGTGCAGTCAGCCCCATAGCAATGAACAGTGAAAAAAAGAATAGGTGAACCCCCTTTCTCAGCCTAAACCAAATATTGATAAGGTGGTTGTTAAGAGGGATTGCGCGTCCCTGCTAACAAAGGTTTGTAAACAAATGTGAACATTTAAGACAAACGCATTGCCCAATGACCGTTACAAGGTGGCTGCCACTCTCCATGGCACAACCCTTCAACGTATTAAACTAGTGGAGGAGCCCTGTTATAATAGTCTGTAAATGGTGAATAGTCACAGGAACAAATGGCTAATGACCATCAGCTACAGCGGAACAAAACCCTCACAAAGCCACGTAGCCCCACAAGTATGTGCCAATGTTCCCTCATGTGCTTTTCCAGCAGCTGCACAGGATGTGAAGGTGTCCGTTGGCAGAGGCAGATGTCACCCCGTGCCTCCTTGCTATTCCAAAATGTGTGCACATATGGTATCCCTGGGATTCTCAGCATGGTATAGGGAGAATGCATGTACATGGTCAAATAACTGAGTATGCATCCCAGTGTAGATCATACAAAACAGGACCTTTGTCTGCTATGGGAGTTGCAGAACAAGTCTAGATAAACAAGAATAGAATCTACTTTTCAGTGTAGAATACCAAAGGACAAAAAGGGTGAATTCTCTGGCAGCACAACCTCCTGGTTCTGTGTCAAGAGATGGGCAGGAAACGTTTTTCCTATCCTGCAAATTTCTTGGCGATTTAACAAATGTTTCCCATTCTGCATTAGGATGAAAACAAGACATCATACATTTTCATGGAAAACCAGAGATATGCCCCAGAATAGCCAGCTGGTGTTGGGGATCCAGGTTCAAGTCCCTTATCCAAATCACACAGAGCAGAGACTTCAGCCTGTCACCACATCCCAGGTGAATGCCCTAACCACTAGGCTATTGGCTTTCCTGGGTCTCTTATTCTATGGTTTTGACCAGAAATTTCATCCTGGACCAAAGCAACAGTCCCATCGAAAGTTTGCCCAACTAGTACTTTTACATGAAGAGTTTTGGTTTCAACAAACTGACATTTTCTGGTAAACATTTTGTGAAAGATTCCCAACCAGAGCTAGTCAGAAGATGAATTTTGTTCTGTAACCATTGAATTGCAATTGTTAAAATTCTTCTGTACATTACATCTTAAGGTAGCAGTCAACTGTGTGTTTATCACAGTCACCTCTATGGCCCTACCAAATTCACAACCATGAAAAACATGTAACAGACTGTGAAATCTGATCATGCCCATGAAATCTGGCTATTGAAGGGGAGGCGGCTCCTATCGTTCGCCAGACTCCAACTACTAGCCCTGGCCAGGTTGGAGAGGGACAGGACTTCCTTTCCACCTGCAAGGGCTACCCATGGGCTGGGTCAGACTAACCTCTGGGAACCTCCCCATACTCCTCCTCAGCTCCAGGCCCAGCACTTGTGAATTAAAGGGGCCTTGAGTTGCCTGGGAGGTACCACGTCAACCCCCCGACAATGGTGTCCTGGGTGGTCACCCACCAGTAAAGCTGGCCCTGACACCCCCAAGTGATTATCCCCCATATCCTGTGACCCTCACTTCTATGCTGCTGCTGGCAGTAGTGCTGGGTTTGGAGCTGGGTGTCTGTCCAGCAACCTTTGTTCTCCAGCCACCCAGCTCTGAAGGCAGTGCCTCCAGCAGCAGCACAGAAGTAAAGATGGCAATCCCGTGACCCCTCATGACCCCCAACAGTTACAACCCTCTCAAATTCCAGATGTAAACATCTGAAACGGTGAAACTGACTATTTTAAAAATCCTATGGCTACAAAATTGGCCAAAATGGATCCTGAATTTGGTAGGGTCCTAGTCATATATATAGCAAAATATTTTGCTAGTGACAAATGTAATTTATGAACCCTACTGGAGTTTTAGAAGAAATTACTTTCCCCCATCCACTGTATAGCTCTACAGCACTGAATCAGTTCTGAGATAGGATTTTAAATTCCACAATTCTTAGGAAAAAGAGAAAAATATTTGTGTACTTGCAAGTCAGCAGCATATTCTGAGCGATCTTGCAAAATATTATGACATATTGTAATCTTACAAAAGGCAAGCTAGATCTTTCAGGATGGTTACTGAAATGCCCGACTTCATACTCATATTAAATCCAATCCATCAGCAAGGGAAGAGAGGAAGAATAAACTCTGAAAACCTTGCAGAGGTTATAAATCCATTTATAGAACATATTCAGCCCTTATTCATGGTGATCATGCTTCAGCACCCTTGCCGTGAATCTTTGATTCCCTGGTAAGCTTTCTTCTTCTGTGATGCTTTTATCTACAAGGTCACTTGCTGAAATGTTCCTAAAATTTACAAATAGACACCAAGCTTGATTCTCCACAGCCTGGCACCTTGTTTAGTCATTTCTATTTGTGAAAAGGGATTGGAAGAAAGAATGCTGATATTTTACACTTATTTTGGACAGCAGTAAATGACTACACAAGGTTCAAGTGGAGCATCAGGCTCATTATCCACAGTTGGGATTTTCATTGGAGCCAACGGATTTGGGTGCCTGTGGAAATTCCTAACTATATTTATAACAGGCACATAAATGTCTATTTCAAGTGTGCATTTTCTGCACTCCTGCAAAGGAACTGGAAACTCTAAGAAAACAATTATGATTGAGCAAACATGTTGGAAGACTCTTGGAGAACTGCTGTAGCACTGGTCACAAAGGTGTTTTATCCAGATGATCCTGGAAATAAGTATATAATTAAACTAACTCAAAACTGACAGAAAGAACAAAGAAAATAATTGGGGGTTCGTTACACAAGTTAGGATGGTTCATGGAGCGTGTGCTCAAAATTTCTAAGAACTCACTCTGGGCTTGTCTATTCTGCAGACTTAACTAAATTTATAACTCAAGTGTTGCTCCTAGCAAGAGTCCCATCTACCCACACAAACCCTTATCTTGAATGTGGTGGTGCTTTTAACTCAAATTGGCGGGACTGTTAGGGGATACAGATGACAGACTAAATTAGCACAGCCTGTCAACTCTAACACAACCACTCTGTGTAGCTTGAGTGTTAGTTCATAGTGTGGCCACTTTCACTCAAGCTAGGTTAACTCAAGAGGTATTAACTTGAGTGTAGATAATTTAACTCCACAGTGAAGAGAAACCCTCTCGGTTTGCAGAGACTGCAGCCATTTGTGTGAGTTGCTGCAGACTGTAAAGAAACACATACTGTGCTCTCAGGGATAAATATTTCTGTTCTTTTCCTGTTTTTCTTAGTCTAAAATAAACCAAATGAAGACTGGAAGTGTTCAAAAGTCCATCTTACACTTTTTAAGAATGGAAATTTCACAATAAGGAGAAACTGCAAAAGAAAGGCTAGCCCTGATGTTTAGGAGAGTCTGAAAAAAAAGTCATCATTCTCACCTTTTGATTTCTGTGTGCAAAAAAACCCTCCAACCTCATTTAGTAGGTGGTGCAGTATTGAAAAGAGCATAGGCAGTAGTTACTTGAAGATGAATTGGTGCAAATGTTAATGAGCAGTAATAATTTCTATTGAAATTCCAGTTAACTTTTACCAAATCTTGGAATTATTTTTGATTCTCTGAAAAGATCAAAGAAGAGATTTACACTTTTATTCAACAGTTAAAAGAACTGGCTTCTATTCAACTTTCATTGCTTTTACTGTGGAAACAAAAACAAAAACAGCTAAATCAGATGATCACTGGCTAAGGAGCAACCACTGGGAATCAAGAGACAGGCTAGATCAGAAGTGAGCAGGAAATTAGAAGTATTTATGTTGCTGCTTGCTATTGGAAGACAGTGTAATACATAGGGAAGGTAGAAAACATTGCTACAAAGAGAACTTAACCTATTGTTTGTTCTCCCATGAGATCTTAAGAGGTCCTACTCTGGAAAGAAAACCCAAGACAAAATCTGAACAAATAAGAGATGAAAAGGGATCAAGGAATTTTTTAAAAATACTTTTCACTGAGATTAAGGCAGCAACAGCGACTTCCAGGATTTACAGGTCATCAGACTATAAATCAATCCCTGGTAGGCCAGTAGCTGAAAGTGTAACTCAGTGAGACGCTATCATCACAGAGTTGGAGGCTAAAGGCCTCCCACAGAAACACAGGATTGTTGTAGATATTCTCCTGACCTTGAGCTCTGCATAGTCGTTTGAGCCAAAAACTGGTTTTTAATTTTTACTTCATGCCCTGAATGTTTCGGCCTGAATCACATAAACAAAAGGCATCAACATAAATGTCTGAGACGTTCTCCCACATTTCTTCCTGATACGGATCCTCCTCTTCTAGTGTCAGTGAAGGGCGCTTGTGACACTAAGCACTCCTGTAATCAGACCTTACACACTAGGTGTAATCAGACCTTACACACTAGTGTAATAATCTTTGTACAAAATAAGTCCTGTGAGGTACCATCTGAAAACTAATAACTCACTCACTCATTGATATTCTTGCATGATGCATGTACATATTGGGTATTAAGAGTGATGAATATGTGCTGGAATTATAAAATGTGTTCAAACCATGTATATTAGGGGAGTTGTTAAATAGGTTTATCCTAAACAAATGAATATGAGTTTACCTCCATTTACATATAAGCACTAAACAGACCCATTCAAACCTCACACTTATAAGTGCATTGTGAAGTGTATGTATCAACACTATGTAAGGAATTATGGATGCTCATTGATATTAGATTGTACAGTCTGCCCAGACAGGAGGGACTGTTACAGCTATCTACTTGTCTCCTATGTAATTAAGCATGGTGGAATCAAACAATGGAAGCCCCATTTACACAGAAAGCATGCAAGTGGATGAGAAGCCCACAGGAAGGGAAGAACAGTATCCTGCTTCCTGAAACAAAGTCATTAAACTTTGAGAGATATAAACAAAGATAGAAGCCATCTTTAGCATCCATCACTAGACAGACACAAAGGAAGAGAGCCCTTGAGAGCTGAGAAAGAGGGGTCCTTCATCCAAGGGGTAGGTGTTGAAGTCTATGGAACTGACTATAGGTGAGACACCTGCTGAGGTAAAGCTCTTTCACCTCAGATAACAAGGGAAGTACAAGTACCTTGCACTTTTATGGAAGGTCCTGACTAAGGGAAAGGCAGCCATGGCTGGGTAAAAGAATGAGTGGTGAGTGAAATCATCTTGAACAAAGCCTGTATCTTGCTAGATTAAGTTTTAGACTTTTAGATGTGTGTTTTCACTTTTATATGCTTGTAATCCTTTCTAACTTTATTCCTTTCACTTAGTGTCACTTGAACTATCCTATTGTTAATTAATTTGTTTTATTTTACTATAAGCCAATTTAATGAGGTATTTAAAGAGAAGGGTGTATTCACCCCCACTTAAATTAATAAGATGTGATGTGTTTGTGTGTCTTTAAAGAAAGAAACAAACCTTATTTCTCTGAGCTGTGCAAGACAGGGTTGCAGAGATCAGGTCACAGTTTTGGGGGAAATTCAGATCTCGAGTGCGTAGGGGTCACCCGGCAAGTATTATCTGACATAGGTGAAAGCCAGGGGTTCTCTAGACAGGCTGCGGGGGTCAGAACCGCTGAGCCAGGGCTGTCTAGGACACAGACGCTGAAGGTGTGACCTGCACATGAGTGCTGGGAGTGTGGCAGCACCCTCTCCCTTGAAGTGGTTTCCATCGTATTCAGGGTTTACGGTTTTGTACATTGGCTTTCAGCACCCCCACTCTAAAAACTGTTCCAATGCCACTGGCCTGCAGGCTGGGAGGAGGGATATGAGCAGCCCAGATTGGGAGCTACAACAGCAAAGCATTGTGAGGCTCTCAGGGTTGCAGAGCTGGTGGTGACACAACCCCTCACTGGTCCGGATTTGTCTCCCTGAACTGCGACACCTTATTACACTTTCCTGGATAAGAACCCTCCTAGACTGCTCTGCTCTGGATTCCTACCTCAATTAGAACTCCCTTCCTGCACTGTAATAGGAAGGAAGGGGCGAGGGCACTGTTGCCAAGCCTGTTGGGAAGGAAGAGGTGGCTATACTATACTGCACTTGTTCTGAAGTTCTATCAAAGCAGAGGGCACATTAAACACAGAGGTCTCTATCAGGCAAAGGAGGAACTGCAGACAGCTCAAGTGAAATTCCCAAGCACCCTGTGGCTATTTATGAGCTTATGAACAGCCCCCAATACCAGCACCCATTTTTGATAGTCACAATAACTTTGAGAATATTGAAAATTCTCCTGTAATTTATTCTTAGTACAAGATACCCAAACAACATCAACTGCTGCAGCCCAAAGAGTCCAGCCACATTCAGCCCACATCTTTAAAGCCTCTCCTAGGAACTTAAATCAAAAGAGGACCACTGATCATCTTCAGTTTAGACTTGGGTGAATAACTGATTTTTCAGTTGCCAGAGGGAAGACTTGAGTCCTCAAACCCTCCAAACATGATTTTTTTAGGAAGAGTCAGCATGGCTTTTGTAACGGGAAATCATGCCTCACCAATCAGGTAGAATTGTTTGTGGGGGTCAGTAAACATAGACAAGAATGATCCAGTGGATAGAGTACTTGGATTTTCAGAAAGCCTTTGACAAGATCCATTGCCAAAGGTTCTTAAGCAAAGTAAACAGTCATGGGATAAACGGAAAGATCCTCTCTTGGATCAGTAACTGATTAAAAGACAGGAAACAAAGGGTAGGAATAAATGGTCAGTTTTCACACTGGAGATAGGCAAATAGCAGTGTCCCCCATGGATCTGTAGTAGAACCAGTACTGTTCAACACATTCATAAATGATATGGAAAACAGTGAGGGGGCAAAATTTGCAGATGATACAAAATTACTCAAGAGAGTTAATTCCAAAGTGGACTGCAAAGAGTTACCAAAGGATCTCACAATACTGGGTGACTGGGCAACAAAATGGCAGATGAAATTCAGTGTTGATAATTGCAAAATAATGCACATTGGAAAACATAATCCCAAATACACATACAAAGTAATGGGGTCTAAATTAGCTGTTACCACTCAAGAAAGATCTTGGAGTCATTGTGGATAGTTCTCTGAAAACATCCGCTCAATGTGCAGTGGCAGTCCAAAAAGTTAACAGAATGTCTGGAACCATTAGGAAATGGATAGGTATGACAGAAAATATCATAATGCCACTATATAAACTATGGTATGTCCACACCTTGAATACTGTGTACAGTTGTGATTGCCCCATCTTAAAAAAGATATTAGAATTGGAAAAGGTACAGAGAAGGGCAACAAAAGTTATTAGGGGTATGGAACAACTTCCATAGTAAGAGAAATTAAAGAGGGATTTCTCAGCTTGGAAAAGAGACAACTAAGTGGGGATTTGATAGAGGTCTATGAAATCATTCATTTTCTCCACACCACTCAGAAGAAAGTGTTATTTACCCCTTCACATAACACAAGAACCAAGGGTCATCCAATTAATAGGCAGCAGATTTAAAACAAACAAAAGGAAGTACTTCTTCACACAATGCACAGTCAACGTGTGGAACTCGTTTCCAAGGGATATTGTGAAGGCCAAAACTGTAAGTGGGTTAAAAAAAAAAGAATTAGATAAGTTCATGAAGGGTAAGTCCATCAATGGTTTTTAGCCAAGATGATCAAGGATGCAACCTCATGCTCTGAGAGTCCTAAGTCTCTAACTACCAGAAGGTGGGAATGGACAACAGCATATGGGTCACTCAGTGTCTGCCTGTTTTGTTCATTCCCTCTGAAACATCTGCCTTTAGCCACTGTTGGAAGACAGCATACTGGCTTAGATGGACCATTGGTCTGACCAAGTATGGCCATTTTTAGATTTAATAGTCCAGAACATCTCTCTCTCATTGCCCCAATGAATATTTGAACTATTTATACAAAGTCTGCCGCATCCCAAGCAAATGTCATAATCACTGGGCTAAAGCTTACAAAGGGATACACATACACACACACACACGGGTCAAATTTGTGAATAGTTTCAGGTCAATAAACTGTATTTTTCAGCAAATAAACTATTCATCCAAAAAAATTTCACCCATCTCCCATACTTCCATCTCCCTCTATTGTTACGTCTTTTCTTATTCTAAAAGAAAAGTCATGAAAATAAATCCACATACCTTCATAAAGATATTCCTTAAACTAGCATACCTGCTAAAAACATACAAACAAGACCATGACATCTGGTTTCACAGCCAGAATCAGGCAATCAGTGATGCACTTCCTTTTACAGCTCATTGCAAAGTCTTTTAACTGACTTGGTGTTTTTATTAATATACTTGATTTTTTCCATACTGGTTTGTTTGCTTCTAGTTCAGTGAGTACTTGTAACATCAAATTCTTCTTACTTGAGGGTGATTTCCCCTGTACTGTTTCTGTCCTGCTGTATTTTTAAAAATAAAATAAATATATAAATAGATCAGTGAATGGGTGGTATTTCCATATCATTTCCAATTCCTGTACTCCAATATTCGCATCCTAGTACACCAATATTCCCCTCCTATGATATTTGCAGCTAATGGTCTTGTAATACACTTCACTATTCTTGGTAGGTCTTAAATGTCACTGGTTTCTCCATACAACTTGCCCATCTTATTTTGTATTTAAACGGAGTGGTAGTTAGAGGCTGTGGAGAACTAACCTTTTCCTTACCTTTTCTGTGCTCCCTTCTTGATGGAATTCTTATGCTGCCATTTTAATTGAGTAGTGGGAGCCCCGTGGCAAATGCAGTTTAGTTTAAAATGTTGTCTTTTCATTCTTTCATTTTGTTTTGGAGATTACCGAATGGCCCTAGTTCTAACAGTTTTCTATGATCAGTAACAATATTTTTTACTTTCTGCACATTAGTCTGTTGAATCCTTGTAAGAGTCTCTTTTTAGGTCTGGATCAGCACCTTTGATTAGGTCGTCTTCTTCACTGAAAATTAAGAGGTATTGTCCCACCTTTGCCCAGGGTTTCTCTAGTGTCTTCTTTGTCTCTTGTGGCTGGAATGATTTATTCTGTGTGTTTTCCCATGTATGGACAGATGTTACACTGCTCTATGCAGTGCCACAACTGTGCTTCCTTAACACTCATTATTGACGAATAAGTAGTATCTGATACCAGGCAGTGCCTCATGAATCTGGCTTAGCTTCTATTGAAACACTTCTGCAGCTCGACTTATTTCCATAGGCATTCACTTCATTGGCTCATAGAACAATCATACCAGGTCATCCCTCTCGGCTGCACTGAACACATCAGAAAGCTCACAGGTGCTTGTCCTTCATCCTCATGTTTTTTTAAGATGATGCAGATACCCCTTAAAGAAACAGCAGCCTTGCATCTTATTCAGGGAGCATTTGCTGCTTTGGGTGCTTCTCTTGCGCCCGATCCCACCCCTGCTCTTTACATAAGAAATTCCAAGCACGAGATAGGTGCTATACTGACCAGCATGAAAAAGTCAGCATTTACCAAAAATGTCTTACCGCACTGTGGTATCTGATCTACAATGCTAGAGATTTTCACTATACTCAGAACAGGAATTAACTATCTGGCTTCTGTTGCTGAATATATTCTTAATAGTAACCATTGAACCTGTAAAAAGCAAAGTAGTAGAGAGGACCAAGCCAGGACCTAAAAAACCAAAATAATTGACATACAGACATTCTCTCTCTCTCTAAGCAGGATTTTTTGAGAGTTTACATTTGGAAGGTAGAACTCTGTAAACTACAGAGCTTTGAATTTTGCTACTCACATTATCTAACTGTTAAGCCAGACCTGGGGATATTTGGATATCTCCATTCTGAGGGATTGTGGAGGTTTTTGTAGCTATATTGCCTTTGATAATCAAAGAACATTGCTAAAACTCTTCAGAATGAAATGATGAATGATACCCGTTTATTCTATCATGCAAGATTAATGGGCAACTGGTCAATAATCCATTCTTTCATTTTACTCAGTGTATTTATTTTTTAGTGAAGGCAGCTGTGCTGAGGTTGGTTACAATGTGTTCCAACTGCAGGGAATCACTGATAATCTTTGAATAACCAGGGCCAAACTATTAATATATCTAATTAGAAATTCAGTCTGAGCTAAGTCCCTTTGGAGAGAACATGGATTTTGAGCAGGAAAGCTACAGCCCTAACCTCAACCTAAAAAATGAACAGGAAATAAGGAAATAAATCATTCCTGAAATATTTACAGGAATTATTCTAATCTAGAAAGTGTAACCTCTAGATTCGCTCTATAATCCTGAGGGCCAAAAATCAGAAGTTTTTAAACTGATAATGTATGGAAATTCCAAATGCATTGTGTGATACATTCAGGCCGGACGGCTTTAAAAAGGTGTGCTGAGGCGGGTGTGAGGGCCCAAAAGGGTTAAAAACCCTCTGCCTTAAAGGCAGAAGAGAAAGTACAGCAAGGCAGTTAAAGGCACCTGGATCCAATGAAGGACAGGGCCAGAGGTATTTAAGCTCTACCTTCCCTAAAGGAGGGGGGAGGAAACAAATGCAGGGGAACGTGCCAGAAGGTATGGAGCAGCTGGAAGAGAAATATCTCTCCCCGGCCAGGAGACAGAGCTCCTCTACAGACAGGAGAGATGAGGTAGCTGGGGGCACCCTAGCCCACAAGCAGAGGTAAAGCAGGGGGAAAATGGCAGTTTGCCACAAAAGTTGGAAATAGTTGGAGTATGATGGATATATAACTATTTCACAATGTAAAGAATTGGGAGACTGGTAATATTTATTCCAATACACAAAGCACATTTTTTTCTTAGCAGTTTCTGCAGCACAGCATCTGATTCATTTCACTTTCCTGATTCATGATTACATGATATGTGCTTTTCTTTTTAACAGGTCCATGACAACAATTCTTCAGTTTATGGTGAGTTAAAAGAGTTTCAGCACATAGAAAAGAATGAAGGGAGAATACTGGAAATGTGACAAATACTATAGTTGTACAGGAAGCTGGATATTGTAGCAGAAGTGACAATGGCCACCATAACTAGGGTTTCATAATAGTTTCATTGTAATTCCCTGTTTTCATTCAGTGCTACCTTTCAAAAACTTTTGCTTTCGGAGTGAAATGTTTCAGGTCTCATCTCTCACCATAGATCCTTTTGTTTGGGAAGGCTGATCAAAATCAATTAAGCTGCTTTTGAAAAAGAGGAGAGTGAAAAACATTCTGCTGACCTTTTCTGAACAGCTTGGTAGAAAGTAGACTTTAGTGGGGCTGTGGTGATTTACATCTGTTTCCCCAAGGACAAGCAGAAAGGAGTTGTAAGTAAATTAAAAAAAGGTTGCTTCCAGATTTATGAATTTCTCCAAATTTGAAGAAAGTAAACAAGACCATAAAAGGAAGGTAAAGAGTCCTTTAAACCTGAGATGTTATACCCCAATAATGTTAATATGCCACATTTAGCAGGAAAAGTGGACTTTGGATTCTAGACACTATGGTAATGCAAATAATAAATACTATCACTTATGTCAATATGTTTCTATTTATAATTGAGAAATAATCAATATTCCAGTCCTTCATTTTAAAAAGTATCCAGAAATTTTCGCCAATTATATCTCTCTAATTTCTGTTGGTGAAATAATCTTCTCCATTACCAATCCAGCCATTCAACTTCCCTGCATCCTTCTGTCTCGCGTATCATTGATCTATTTTCAAATCTTATTTGGAAAGCCTTAGCCTATGTACTTTTCAATTCCTCTATCCCTGTAGTTCATCTTTTATAGATAACTCTGCAATTATATTATTTAATCCTGTAGTATTTCATGACGTGCTGCCTGAACATACTGCTCTTAATTAAATAAGCACTTCCTGTTGACTTCAATACAATTATTAATGTAAGTGCTACAGGAGTTTAGGATGCCATAGCTCACGTGAAAGACACTATGAAAACTAAAGCTGCATTGACTTATTTAAACTTATTCCTTCCATAATATCACTCCCATCTGTAGGTTCAGGGTCAAGTGTCCACTTTAGCTTTTATAAGCAATTTTTGTCAGTCACTTCTTTAGGTTGAATCCCAACCCTGTCCTCAACTAAGCATACAATGCTACCCCATCCTAAGAGTTTACTGTATAGATTTGCCCTCTCTCTGGGATTTGACTTAATTGAGAATTCACTAACACAACATAAACTTCAACTTAAAATTCTTCAAAGATTTTAGCTGTCTCTGTGATTTCTACTGAGGCCTTCTCTCACCTGGCTCCCTAGTTCCATTTCCTTGGAAACCCACTCTCACCTCCCAGAGATCCTGAGTTTACAAACTGCACATACCACAATTAGTCAAGAGAACTCCAGCACCATTAGATAGAGTTCTAATACTTGGGCCTTGTCTGCACACACGAGTTGCACTGATTTATCTGCGTCATTCTAGAGACTCTCAAATGAATGACTGTCAGTACACAGTCCTTACACCAGTTTAACATCAGTTTTTAAATCAATTGAATTAAAATCAGTATATCTTGTGTGGATAGACTGGGCATAAATGACAGGATGGGTTAGCTCAAGAACCCTGCCACAGTTACAGAATCACTTCCCTCCTTGCATAGTGCTTTGTACTTTCTTTGGGTAACCATTAATTATTTTCCCTGTGTGTTTTGAATTTTTTTCCATGAATATTTCAACAACAATAAATTAAAAAGGGATTTGGGGGTGATTAAATAAGAAGTGGCATTTTCAGTGTCTCAGCACAGGGAATTTATTTCCGTGTTTGGCCCCCTTCACAATTTTGTTGGTTATAGAAACAGATGGTCATCCTGCACGTCATGTTTTGTGCCCAAAATACCTAAAAAGGTAGAAAAATCCTGTTTCATTGAACTCACTCAATTGAACTGGCTTCGTCACCTGTCCAAAAGAGAGTACTACTGCGTCTTCATCAGCCATGTTCAGAGGGACTAGGTACTTAAGGAATAAGACAGTGTACCAATGGACAGGGACAGACTGGAAGTAATGAAACCTGGGTTCTAGTCCAAGCTGAGACTTTGGGTACATCTTTTAAGCTCTCTGTTCATCAGTTACCCAATCTGTAAGACAGAAATAATATTTACCATCTTTGAAAAATGCTTGGAAATCTATGGGTGAAAAGCACTATATTGTGAGCATTATATAAAATTACTGCTTTAGAGGTCAGACAACTGTTTCTTTCCAGTGCTATGATATATGCATTCTTCTCAGAAATACTTTAAGAACCTTCAGAGTTCTAAAGCCATTTTGGACAAGAAGATGGAATCAATTCATGAATCTGCAAGTGGTTATTGCCTCCTAAAAATATATACTTGTTGATTTTACTGCACACATATTTACTGGGTTCATTTTTTGATTTTTTCTAGTATTGTTAGTTTGTATTCAGAGCCTTCCCCATTGAAATCTGCTTTTCATCAGACCTCCCATAATGAATGTTTCATTTTCTTAACATCTAGATGCTTAATGTCCTAGAGTTCTGAAGACTGTATGTACAGTGCCACGAGTCAATTGACATGTCCAGTCCTCACAATACCAAAGGTGTGCATATGTTCACTGACAAACATGTCTGAATTATTGCCTTCACAGAAATCTCAGATAATATGAGAAATTCAATGAAATTTTATTAAACAAAAAAAGGGGGGCAGATCTCCTTTGCAAAATGTACACAAGGTTAATTTAAACTAGCTAACCAACAATGCTCAACCAGGTAGAGCTCCATGCAGGCTATAGATTCTCCTTTGCCACAGAAATACTTTAAGTAAAGAGAGGAGTTTCAGCTCCCTTTGTATCACTGAAAGTGTAAAGTGGATGAGAGACTCTTGGTCTAAATACACACAATTACATATACTAAGGTATGCATGCAATTGTTCACCTAATTTATGTGCAGTTATGATTACAAAAGCAAATGTGGCAATTGCACATGCAGAAAGCTAGTTGGACATGGAATTGGACATTTTGCATGCAGTTATCCAGTTTTGTGTAGGCTGTCATGGTAACGGTACATGCAAATTGGTTTTGCATTTCCTTGTTTTTTTCCCCAGTCTTCTAAAACAGTCTACAGCCTCATGCACATTCCCAACTGCTGCTTCTTTGGCATTCTTCAGAAGTGTCCCATGGTGAGATTGCTGGCATAACTGTTTTAGATTCCTTTACAATCCATGGCCATTCTACTGCAAGGTGTCATGCTGACTAGATTGAGGGGCCTTGAGGTATATTCAGGAGCTCTGATAACTCCCTTCTACACCAATCTCATGTTGGGGGTGTCACGCTGGCTGGATTGGTGGGGGGGCATTTATTGTATTGTTGGACATCAGTATGTCAGAATCCTAATAATCCATGTGAGATACACCAAGTCAGGTACTGTTAGAAAGGCTATAATGTGCTAAGATGATAATGTTGGTGTCCATGTGTTATATGTCTGAGGGAAGTTATGGATACGGTTGATATATCAGTATATCAAGTTGGGCTGTTTCTAGGCCACTCCTCAGACAGGATGGCTATAACAATAGCTTGCTTAATGGCCCATTAAGACATTCCCAGGTGCAGGGGGCCCTGGGGGAGTAGCCAGAGATATACCTGATGAGTCACCAGGTCTGGCCCATGTGAATCTGGACTCCATTTTGGTTCCTGTAAAATTCCACAAGCAGCATGGCAAGGGACAGAGGACATAAAAGCCAGAGGTACAGAATCCATTTTGTCTTCAGTCTGTCTTCAGTTGTTCAGCTTTCAGCTACCCACCTACCTCTGGAGCAACCCATCTGCAACTGAACTGAAGCTGTGAAACAAAGGTACTGGATGTATACCAGAGGGACTATACAAGTCTGCAACTCCACAATTTTTCTAGAAACCTGATGTATACGGACTTTCAAATTATTTGTATGTGTCCGATTGCTTTAATCCTTTAACATTTCTGTTATTGTTTGTTTTTCTTTTTATAATAAACCTTTAGTTTTAGTTACTAAAGGATTGTCTGGCAGCATGGTATTTTGGGTAAGATCCAAACTTATAGTGAACTGGTACTGTGGCTGATCCTTTAGGATCAGAGGGAATCTTTTTAGCAAAGAGCATAGAGTTTAAATAACTGGTCTCTTTACTGGACCTAGAGGCTGGTTGGGAGCCGGATACTGAAATGCAGTAAAGGGGGCTGTGTGTATTTTTATAGTGGCTTCTTGATAACCAGTGTGGGGAATCAGAAGCACTGTTTGTGGCTGGCTGGGGAGTCTGACTTCAGTGTCACCCACCAGTGCTGGGAGAATCTGCTCTCCTTTTGTAGCCTGCCCTGACCTTGGCATTATCAGGTGGCAACCCTGGGCACGAATGGGTCACACAAGGAACTCTTTTTTGGGAGGACAGGGGAGCAATGTGAGGGAGATTAAAGAAATACTGAACATTCAGCAAATTCTAAAGCCACAAAGCGAAGGTTGTTTTGCATGTTTTTTCCATTTACTGTTTTTATCAGGGCTTTGTAAAGGTACCCAAGCGAGGAGACATATGATACAACTGCAAATAAACATGACTAAGGTGAGATATTGCTAGCGTCTCAGTATTTTGCTTTAATTTGGGCAGTATATAGTTCTTATCACTCCATTTGATTCACCAAAGTATATCTAACTCCCAACATGACAGAGCACTGGGCCTCAGTTAAGAAGAAAGTGAAAAGGAAAACAAACACAACAACGAAAACTTTGTCTATCCATCTGAAGACATGTTGGCAAAAAAACAGCACTGCTTCAGCACATGAGAGAGTTCCCAGAAGATGCAGGCTAGAAGAAAATGCTGAAGGAAACTGCCAAAAGAAATAAAGTAATGGACTATAAATGTAAAGTATCAACCAGACAGATGAATCAAAAGAAATTGAAGAATTTATTAAGATTAACAAATTTAAATTGAGAGACAGGAAGACACTGTTTGCCTTCAATGTGAGAAAGCTAACAAAGATTTTTAAAAAGGAGAAATTGTTTCCAGCAATGTGATGATCTTGGGATTCAAAGTCAAAAGTAATAACATAAGAAACTCTTGGATTTTAGGGACACAATGAATCACTTAAAAGGGATTATTGTATCACTGCTCTGACAAAACCTGTAATACATGTAGCAAGTTTTATAAAAGAAACCAAGATCCAGGCACTGACTAGATCTATTATCACAGTATATTATTTTTCATCAACATACTCCAGAGATAAAGAATAATTTACATATTTATCTATAAAGAAATATGGTAAAATAAGGCTCTTTTAAAACCTCATAGTCAAACTCTTGAAGGTGAAAGCATAATCCAGTTTTAAAAAGTTAATTTCACATTGCAGGAAACTAGTTTATAAACTGGTAACTAGCAAGATTTTGGATAAAAAAGGGAAAACTACTTAATTTTTGTTATGGTAGATAATCTAGTTCAATATGTACTCCCGCTAAACAGAAATAGTCCAGAAAACAGCAGCCTGAGGAACCCTAATACTTATTTCTCAGAAACCAAAGAGTTTTAATTTTTTTACACCTACACATCTTTTGCTGTCTAATATTAAGGCATTCATTCATTAGCAAAGATGATAACCAAATGTCTCAACCCAAATCCAATATCTGTATCTCAAAGATTTTAAATAGTAACGATCACCTTGAACTCTGAAGACCAACTACAGTGCCTCTAGGATGTCCCTATTCGTCACTGGCTCTGAGAAACAAGACAATTTAAGAAATTAGATATCTAGTAGATTAGAAACCAATCATTTTAGATCTCCTTTTTCATACACCTCACAGAACTTTTTAACCTTATCAAATTCAATGGCTGTGTATGCAAAGATCAGAGTTCTAATATTCATCAAAACAACTCGGTTTTATTGAAAGAAGGAACATTGGCCCAGACAGCAGGTGTCTCCTTTGCTTTTTTATAAAGTTCCAGTGGCCAGATCTTCAATCTGTAAGTAGTAATTTATCTGTTATTACCTGAAAATTTATTTTCTTCAAGTAATGAAGTCCACACATGCACTATAATGGGCTCTTCAGCCTGCTTTTAGCTTGAAGGCAGAATCAAACCGTCAGTCACTGGCAGCAGAGGAAAGCCCTACATCCTGCAATTATTCCCAGTCAAGACAACTTCCCCAGCTAAAATAATTCGAGTCTACCTTATTAAAATCACAGGATTCTATTAAATATACTTTGAGGCAAAATCACAACAATTTCTCTTATTGCAGAGGATGCAAAATTCTGCCTAATGAAAACAAACCCAAATCTTTGGATGTCAATTTCCATCTCTATTCTTGATGAGCCATATGGGCTGAATCTGTGGACCTTATTTCTCAAAGAAACGATATTTTCACGTAAGAAGAGATAATTTTTTCTATTCTCCATTGTGCTGAGTTGCACAGATCCATTACAATAGGGTTTTCATGGCAGTGCGTCTCCAAGGTGGTAAGCAGAATAATCATTTAAATATGGTAATCCAAAATGATGCATATTATATATCCTCCATCTTCCCCTGGGCATGGAGAATACTTCCGTCAGAAAAAAAAGAGGATTGGCTAAAGATTACATAGGTTTTATATAGAATTAGGTTAATTTAATTGATGGCCTTGGAACCTGTGAGCAGATACCAATAGAGAAAACATGACTACCAGTGCTCCTAATGACTGGACTTTGATGCTTAATAGAAGGAACAATATTGGTCAAATTTACTTTGGGAATGAATGCTATAGTTATTGTGAGGACTATTTGTTTGAAGAAAAAGTTCAACACTAGGTTTCAAAGAAAGCTCCCATCTTCAAAAACTCATCTGAATGGACATAGTAGCTATTGGAAAATCCACTTTAATAGACAGGAAATATAATTATACTTCTTTCTGGGGTTCTATCTTCATAGTTCTTTAAGGAGTAGAATGGAGGTTCCCAGGTCATGCTGTATGACCTTGTTGGGCTGAAATAAGGGCTGTTACCCTGAGGAAGTATTTAACATTTGCTAGGACACTCTTATACACCAACATTAGGCCCTCCTGGAGAAACTCAAAGTTCTGTTTCTCTTGTTTGATGATGTCTTTTCTCTAGCCATAGTGCATATGTAGATGGGAAACTCTACTCTGCCCAGGACACAAATTGAGTTTCCCTATGGGATGTTGCTGTTCATATGCTCCCTAATTTGCAGCACTAATTCACCAGTGGGAAGGAATTCCTTAAAAATAAAAAAGTCTCTGACTCACCTGTTGAAGAAGGGGAGAATATACAATCAGACCTTTATCTCTTGTCAACAGATATGATAGGGTGAAATTCAGAGAGGATAACAAACTACTTGATAGGTCTCCTATGAACTCTGGTTCATTGGAGCATGTTTGTGTAGATCAGCATTCCCAATGAACAAGAATTGGATTTTTGTTTCTGTGACACCACTTGTTTTCCTTCATGGCTATATTCACCTTCTGTTAACATCCTTCTGAGATGAGACCTTGCACCTGAGAGTATTCTTATCCTCACCCCAGATCTGTGATGGATTTCTTCAGCACCATGTGTCTATGTTTATCATTAATCCAAGGTACTCCAGGTACCATTTCACTGTGTGCTTTTTCAATTTTCTCTCTGTACAGACCCCAATCAGAAAAATTATCCACGGAGAGATAAAAATGAATAAAAGATAAAGCCAGAATTAATACTACCATGATCCTGGAAAAGACCTTGGGAGTAACTGTCAGATCAAATGGTAGTGAACAACATTCAGAAACGAAAAAAGATGCCACCCCTATGCAGGACAGAAGAATTGTCTATGAGATGGTAAACGGGGATGTGAAGATAAGCCTCCTTTAGGAACTAGATGTTTCTGATGGAGCTCTGTTCTATTTGCTCCAATTCTCTGAGTCTAGAAGTTGGATGGGAGAAGTTTGAATTGCTCTGATCTGAACTGAAATTATGGATGTCCTGGCATTGCCATAGATTATTAGATACTGAGAATGGAACAAAACTCCTTCCTGTGATTCTTGCACATCTTCACAGAATACCCTTCTGGACAACGTCCAATGACCTCAGATTGCCCAAAGACAGAGGTAGCCATTTACTCCCAGATTGAAAGAAACTAGCACTACTTGGGGGTTTTAACTCCAGACGGCTGGTTGGGAGTCTCCTGCACTTGTTCTAACTAGCATCTGCAAAGTGATATTTTCTTCTGTTGTACTCCACAAACTGCTTCAATTTGCCATATAACCTGTATTACTTTATATATTTTCTGACAGACTAAATTCCCTGACTACCAGGGAATTTCAACCAAATTGGTTCAACCATTTCCAAGGACAAGCTAAGGGGAAAATACACTGCTTTGCCTAAAGTAAAGTTACTGAGCACTGCCGTGCTTTGGAACAGGGACTTGAAAATTGGTAGCAGGTGGCCTGTGTGCCAAGGGCATGCCTTTTTCTGTCCCAATGAAAATCCATCCAAATCTGGCTGAGTTTTAAGCCTCTGAAAAACTGCATTTTACACATGCTCAGAAGAGACTCAATAGAGCTTTACAGCTACAAATCTCTGAAGAGTCTCTCTTCACTAAGCATGCTCAGGCCTTAAATCCTTGTGCTGACCAGATTGTGCATGTGCCATCCCCACAGAGCAAAATGACAGAATTTTCCCTTTAATTTCTCCTCCAGGGAAGGGTGGGTCTGGTTGCTGGAAATGAGAGCAGAGAGCCTGTCTTTACTGTGCTCTCAATTACCCCACTACTCGCAATCAAACAGTGTGGAGGAGAAAGCTGCCTGGTTTGAATACAGAGGGGACAAAAGCCAGACCAGCGGAGAGGAAAAGAAGTAGACTGGAGAGACTGGAAGTGAAGGAAGGGGAGAGAAACTGTGACTGGGAGTCTAAGGGAGAGGAGACAAATGGGCTGGGAACTATGGAAGAAGGGACAGAAGGTCAGGCTGCAACTGTTTGGACAAGGAGCCTGGCACTAGAAACAAGGGGAACTGGGTTGGAAGAAAGGCTGGGGCTGGTTGGGCAGGGAATCTGGGACTTGGAAGATGGGGAAAAGGGAGGTTGGGGCCAGAAAAGAATGTACAGAGAAACAGATTGGATGAAGAATTGGGATGAAGGGGAGACTGAACTGACTGGACAAAGAGATTGGGACCTGGAACTATGGGAGGGGACAGAAAGGAGAAGCAACAGATCTCACAAGGAAATATTGTCCAGGGACTCAGAATGGCTGGGCAAAAAGACTGGGACAAGAAGCCAGATGGAGGCAGGCAAGAGAAAGACTGAATAAGGACTCCATGGAGGGAGACTGGGAGACAGTGTGGGGAAAGGAGACAAAAATCAGAAAAGGAGCTTAGAGGAGTGAACTGGGACTGGCTGGGCAGAGATTGGGACTCAGACAATATGCCTGGTGGGGAAGAGTAGATTGGCTAGAAAAAGGGACTGTGACTAGGATGAGAAGCCTGAGGAGTGGAGATTGAGACGTGGTAGGCAAGGAGAGTGGGACAATGGCATAGGGATGAGGGGTTTAATATATATTAGGAACTGGGGAACCTTTTGGGAAAGGGGGAGCCTAAACAGGAAGGATGGGATCCACCTAAAGCAAAATGGAACTGGATTGCTGGCACGTAAAATTAAAAAAGTCGTAGATCACTTTTTAAAATAAAGGATGGGGGAAAGCCAACAGGTGTGGAGAAACATGTGATTCAGACCAAGACATGCCTTAGGGGAGGATCTATTAATGAAGATTCCCTATATATCCTAACAAGGAGAAAAGAATGAAAGAGGATAATATATGGCTAGAATCTATGAAAAACAATTAAATGAGAGAGAGTCCCATTCAATAACATCACATAATAGCAGACAGCTAAAAAGTGACAATTTTTAAGTGCTTATATACAAATGCTAGAAGTCTAAATTCTAAAATGGGTGAACTTGAATGCCTCATATCAAATGAACATATTGATATAATAGGCAACACAGAAACTTGGTGGAATGAGGATAATCAATGGAACATGGTCATACCAGGGTACAAAATATATCGGAAGGATAGAATAGGCTGTACTGGTCGGGGAGTGGCAATATATGTGAAAGAAAGCACAGAGTCAACTAAAATGATCCAAGGCTCCACAGGTGATTCCAGTAATTACAGACCAATAAGCATAACTTCAGTACCAGGCAAATTGGTTGAAACTATAGTAAAGAACAGAATTATCAGACACATAGATGAATACAATTTGTTAGGAAAGAATCAACCTGTTTTTTGTAAAGGGAAATCATACCTTACCAATCTACTAGAATTCTTTGAAGGAGCAAACAAACATGTGGACACGGGTAATCCAGTGGATGTACTGTACTTAGATTTTCAGAAAACCTTTGAAAAGATCCCTCACCAAAGCCTCTTAAGCAAAGTAAGCGACTATGGGATAAGAGGAAAGGGTCCTCTTCTGGATGAGTAAGTGGTTAAAAAAATAGGAAACAAAGGGTAGGAATAAATGGTCAGTTTTCAGAATGGAGAGAGGTAAATAGTGGTGTCTTCCAGGGGTCTTTACTTGGACCAGTACTATTCAGCATATTCATAATTTTGATTTGGAAAAAGGGGTAAACAGTGAGGTGGCAAAATGTGCATTGATACAAAACTACTAAGACAGTAAAGTCCAAATCAGACTACAAAGAGTTACAAAGGGATCTCTAAAAACTGGGTGCCAGGGCAGCAAAATGGCAGATGACATTCAATGTTGATAATTGCAAAGTAATGCATATTGGAATACATAATCCCAACTATACTATGTAGTAAACTATACTATATATATTAAACTATAGAGTTTAATAAGACTGAGACCTGTCAGCTTGGAAAAGAGATGACGAAGGGGAGTTATGATAGAGGTGTATAAAATCATGACAGGTTTGGAGAAAGTAAATAAGGAGGTGTTATTTACTCCTTCTTATAACACAAAAACAAGGAGTCGCCAAATGAAATTAATGGACAGCAGGCTTAAAACTAACAAAAGGAAGTATTTCTTCCCACCATGCAAAATCAACCTATGGAACTCCTTGCCAAAAGATGTGATGAAGGCCAAGACTATCATGGGGTTCAAAAAAAGAACTAGATAAATTCATGGAGGATAGGTTCATCAATGGCTATTAGCCAGAATAGGCAGGGATTGCTGTTTGCCAGAGGCTGGGAATGGCTGATGGGATGGATCACTTGATGATTATCTGTTCTAGTCATTCCCTCTGAAGCACCTGGCATTGGCCACTGTTGGAAGAAAGGATACTGGGCTAGATTGACCATCCATCTGTCCCAGTATGGCTCTTCTTATGTTCTTATGAAATGAGTCAGAGGTGGGAAAGACAGGAGCAGGACAGGGATAGGATGGAGGAGACAGGGAAGAAGGAATAAGTGCTGCTACAGATGTCATGAAACACATACCAGCACCTCATATTACCAATTCTAATCAATCAGTAGATCCTATAACAGTTAGGCCAAATTTGCCAATTCATGGAGAATTTTGCATATACCCAAATTTTAATAACTCAAACGTTTGCCTAACAGACAGTGATAACATTGTGCTGGAGGAAAGAAATATCTGGTCTCATAGAAATTGATAAAAGTCATTCCTGTCCTCCAGAAGCATCTGTAATATAGCTAAAAAGAAAACTGTTATTATAGAAAATTCCTCTTAATAAATTAAAAACTTTTAGCTCATGTAGGTTTCTTTGGCTAGGTCAGAAAACATCAGAATACTTTTATCCTGAAACACTTTTTGTTTGTCTCTCTCACTTTTACACACAATAGCTGAGCCAAACACTATCAATCATATCAACTATAAGTTTACATATTGCAGCTTCCCAGTTTGGTGCTTGTATGAAAAAATACCTGGCCTTGACGGCAACTAAACTTTTCTTCAGTACTAACTGGAAACTCACATTTTTTGTTACAAATTTGTGTAGGAGACAAACTGAATCAGCTCTATCAATTTCATCCTTCAAACGAAATATATAAAGTCTGGATTTATCTTCAAAGAGTTCTAACCTTTGATACAAAATTACCTTGTCTTGAAACAAGATATATGTTAAAAGTCTCTCAAATACAAATCAACCGTTAGTGGGTCATAAAGTGAAAGTGTCAAATTTTAAACACAAAACTCATACTTAATTATATGAATTTTTGAAATCCTAGATTATTTGAACTGGAAGGTAACATGAAAAGAGACTGTTATGAAAGAAATTAGGAGAAACGTAACATTACATAATGGCTCAGAGACTTTCTGGAAAACACTAACTAGTAAATATACTTGATTTTGGAATTGTTGACCTTAAGGATAGAGGACAACTGGTCTTGTATCTTTAGTAATACAACAAATACACACACGGACTAAAATTCTGTATTTACCCAAGTACCTTTCTTTCTTAAATAAATGTTTTTATTGTATAAAGCAGGGAAAGCAATAACAATTGCTATTAAACCAGAAAAAATTACAAAGTACGTATGACAAGCCAGAGTTATATACCAAAATAAATGTGTACATTGTGTATATATTTATATGTCAAGAAAACTCAGACAAGCAACCTCAGCTAAGAAAAGAAACAAGTCATAGGAAATAGGAAAAAAATTACATACTCATAGCATGAGACTGAAGAAATACCATGTAAAACCAGGGCATTATCACACATCAGTGATGTTAGACTGTAACTATGCCCAGCACTGCTTCCCCATACCCTTTAATAGAGTGCCATCATATAGCACTATTCCACAGTTATCTGTCAATTCATCTCTAAAAATAAAGAGCAAATAGCTCAGTGCTCAGTCCTGGACTGAGAGGGGCCAAAGAGGACAGAAAACTGGTAACTTCTAGTTTTGGATTCCCCTTACAAAATAGGATTCCCTGCGCAGTTTAACTGGTTCCACATCACTCCCTTCCCACATATAGAACCTCCCCGAGCAAGAAAGGATCAAAGAAGACTGCACTCTGATTATCCCCAGCTGGCCCCCTGGGGCCATATGGAAGCCAGATGAGTCTAAACTACACTGTAATGGCCTCTAACTATCCTCAAGGTCAGGGAGCCGTAAATAACTGCTGTGCAGATCCATCCCCACATAATCATCAACTGTACCCTGCAATTATGGGTACAACAGACAATAACGAAATTTGAGGAAGTTTTTCTCTTTCAAGAGCTACTATATCTCACAACCCACTGTTCCAGTTCTCTAGCCAGCATTGTAATATCAGCCGTCTTGCTCCAGTGAGGCTCACAGGAACCAGTGCTCTTGTGAATCAGTAAGTGCAAGCTTTAATTTGATTATTCATGATATAAACATTTCTAGTTAGAATTTCTGGAACCAAAAAAAAGAGACATTCCTAATTATAAGTTAATTCTCTACTAAATAATAATATTCTACTTACTGTAGCCAGTTTTTTCATATTAATTTTCCTCCTCTTTTGTATAACATATCTATAAAAATGTGATGTATACTGATAGAGCATGCTGAAAACTGACTCTCTGGCTACAAAAATGGTTTCTTGAATTCCCGTGTTTATTATCTCTCATGAGACTCCATTTCAAATCTGCCCAGTTTAAGTATAGATTTCTTTCCCTGTAACTGCCAGCTCTGCAAACTCAGCTTGGGATCAGCAAGTCAAGCTTAGTTTCTTTCTGGCTCACATATCACCTATAAATGATCTTTTTAGCTGAAATTTCATTAAAAATCCCCAGAACAAAGGGAGGAAAAAACCATTGTAAACTGCAGTTAAGGCTGAGAGCACTTAACAGCATTACAACATTACAAGACTCTTGTATTTATCCCCAAAATATGGATTACAAACCCCGAAATACACAGGTAGGGTTAAACTTAAAAGAAACCCTAACATAGTAAGGTATAGAAATAGAGAGTTAGACTGCACCCAAAAGCCTTAACTCTGCCTCACTAGGATGCCATGAGAGAAAAATATGTTAAAAACACGCCAATGCTTCTTTGAAAAATCAGTTTAATCTACTCTGGAACCACAAACACTAATATGTTGTCGTCATAATCATCTGGTGATTGCACCATGAAGTACCTTGTTGGCCTTGCATGAACAATGAAAGAAAACAGAAGTAAGGGAACAGAGGTTAACAACGGACAAAGCATGAATTCATAAGTGGTCTTGTAAATAATATATAGCTAGTAAATAAAGAAATAGCAAGAAGAGGAGTAACGTGTGATAAGCTGCAGCTGCAGCTTTGTTTACTAGCACACACGGTTGTACATGGCTAGCTCATGATCTACACAGAGATTGAGTCACAAAATTAGTAAGCCAATCATAAAGTGTACAATATAACCTACAATATAATATTCATGAGTTAGTCTGCTTTACGATATGTATATAATCTGATTTATAATTATGCATTTTGGAGTCAGGGTACATCCTAATCCACCCACCTACACCTTAGCCTGATCACCACAGGTATAGCTTTATGAAACGCCAGTAATGAAACTTCAGTGACAAGTCCAGATTTGAACCAAGTTTTTGGATTCCAGAGAACTGGATGTGGTATTCTCCCAGAACTGGACGAGGTGTTTTGGATAAGCTGAATGGAGAAGGTCTCAAAGGGAACCCCAATATACATCAGATAAAACAACAAAGTAATAACATCACTGACGAAGCTTAGCCTCATGTACACCTGGTGTTGTCAGACCCATTTCTTTACACTGACCTTCCTTCAGTTACGAAGTCAAAGTACTCCAATTCACTGTACTCCAATGTACTGACATTCACCCAGGGTTCTTTAGAAGGCTAAAGTGAGGGCTGGGAGATGCAATTTGATTTCTCATTGAGAGAATTGTTGGTTATTAATGTATTATATGTATTATATAGAGTACCTACATACCACAATTAAGCATATACTAGAAATGCATAGACAAAAATACAGATGGTTTCATGTTGCAAATGAGTTAGGCATACAACTTAAATTGGTTTTTTTAAAAGACCAAACATTCCAAGCTAAGAAATAGTCTAAAAATCCAGAAGACCAGAAGAATATTTGTGGATAAAATGCATTAAAGACAAACTAGACAATTAAACAACTATTTCTTTCTTACCTCCTGGGTCAACAGTCACTGTGAGTGCTGTGGAAATGCGTTAGGGGAAAGAGCATTATCCCGCAGTGACCAAGTGATCTAGGGGAGTCAATAACAGCCTCTCAATGAAATTCAGTTTGATTCTCCACAGCATTTTAATATTAAGGAAAAGAAACCTGAAATATTTTTGCTAAGCAGTGGTACATGCAGCACCTGGTGAACAGCAACTGAATAGTACAGATGAAATCATCCTGGCCAACAAAATCAGAACAGGTAAAACTTACATGAGATAGAGAGAACATGAATCCCTTTCAGAAAAGTATTTTTCCCCTCCTTTCACCTATGGTGCCCTCTTGGCAAATGAATGAAGAATGCCTGATCTAAATCTGTCTAAAATCTATTATCCACTACATTAAATTTTACCACGTTATTAAAACAAATGCATCATAAAGGTGCTAAATTTCTGCTAAGGCTGTAAGTAAGGACAGACAAAATCAAGTCCTTCAAACCTTTGTCATACAAAAGTATTCATCAAAACAGCATCAACAGAAGTGCATTTGTAGGTATAGCCATGTTTATTTTAGCAGCTAATCTCCCACTTGGACATAATAACCCCTTCTTAAATCAGAATAAAGCAGTGGCAGCACTGAGTGAAGATTTACCAAGGTTTCTTTTCAAAGGGTTGTTTTTTTATTATATTCTTAGCAGACTTCTTTGCATTTCGTTGTAGGTTATTATGCCCTGGGAGTGAAACTTGTCAGTTGTCGCCCTCACAATGTCAGCACAGTCTGGAAACATTCACGCTGTTAACTACCAATTTTTCACATGTCATTGTTAGAGCTGAGTGAGCAGAGACATCTTTGTGAAGGCTTCAGAACTCCAGTTTAAATTCCTGGTGCAAGCCATTAATGACAAACTAGAAATCATGGACTTCACCACTCTTTCAAGTGTATGTGATTCATAATCCTAATTTTACATATTGTGAGAGATTTCCATTCACTTTTCTATAGCCCCAGTCAAGGAATTTAGGGAGATGTAGACTTAGTTGGGATCCCACTGACATCTCTGAGATGCTAGATGATACATTCGGCCAATACAGAAGCAAAATGTGGTTTTGAGAAAAGAAGAAAATGTTGAGAAAAGAACAAAAGAAGTATCAGTGCTCATAAATGTTAATTTTATGCAAATATATATATATATATATATATATATATATCAGACCGCTGGTTAATAATAACTAATTACCATTTCACTCAACTAAAACTAAAATTGCCAAGGATTGTTTTCTCCCAAGGAATATCTATCACAGATGAAGATTTTTCTTTAGTAAGTTTTCAAATTTATTTGGAGGAACAGATCCTAAATTACCAGACATTGGCAGAAGACTGCAAGAGATTTGCTGTCATATACCGTATTTTTACACTTCTGTCACTTACTAGTTCTATATTCTATAACAAATCTTTTATATTGCTCTTGTATTAGACATCCTTTTTTCTCCAGAGCTGACTGATAGAATCATTGAGTGGTAAGAACACCACCATTGTTTAGTTGACTGAAAACGCTGTAGCTAACAAAATACACATCTATTTTTATGTATTTTTAGATCAGTGTCATGTGTTTCTATGATACCATGCAAAATTATGTGACATTAAATAAACAGTATTCCTTATAAGAGAATAAATTTGTTCAGTTCATGCAGTTGTTAAAGAAAACATACTCCACTGTACGTATTTTTAAAGGATAGAATTTTTTTCTTCCCCAAAATGCTGAAAAATCTGAAATATCTTTCGACTCTTAGTCACCATACCCCTATAATTCCACAGACATTTTACATATCTGAGCAACTTCTCCCCCAATGGAGGCAATTTCTCTTAAAACTGGACTGCACAAAGCATTGGAAATTATACCACAGGAAACAATCCATTGTATTTCTCTAACTTCTGATTTCATTCTTTCTTCCATCTTGGGAAACCCATGGAAGGCTGACCAACTGCTTTTTACCCTTTCTTGACCTTTTCATCACAATCTCACCTAGATGAGAACAACATTTATATTTTGGGAAAATCTGCAGTGGTCAAAGATTTGTAGAAGCTACTAAACTGAAACTGCTAACATTCAGCACAGCATACTGTGCTACAATATCCAGGCCCAGCATGAGGCACTATAATATCCAGCTCAAGGCAGCAATTCAGTTTATACTGGTGCAATTGCACTGTTTTAAATGTCAGTTCAAATTGTACTTGACAATGGCATATTATGCTGGTGCAGCAGTGTCACTATAGTTAGGGTTGCATCAGGATGTCTGCTTAAAACTCAACCCTTCTAAGTCCTAATCAAAATGCTTAAACAGAATTCTTTGAAATTTCGTGTGCCTCAGGATGCTATAGTACAGGGTCAGAACCCAAATTTGGGGCCCATTTGAGGTAAGCATTGTGGAGATATCAATGGCACCAACACTCTTTATAGAGCATGGTATCTCTGCCCATGAGTTCTTTGATGACTGCTGAATCTGATGCATGAGTGACAGTTCTGTCCACAGGTAGGGTACACCCATGCTCCACGAATCCTCTGAATCCAAACAGCAGATTCCTTCCTCCTCTGACGCCAGTCATCACAAAGCTTGAGCCAATCTGCCTCGCATTGCCTCAGTCCATCTACAAGCCAACTCCACCAACCAGAGCAGCATTCGGCACTTCTTTCCCAATCATCCACAGAGACTCCAAAGAATAGCAAGTCATCTTTTCAAGCATCCTGAAATCTGCACAGCGGTCTGCCTCTCTTTCTAGACCCTTCACAAGCTTCAGAGCACAGAACACTCTTTGGGATCCTGTAATTTGACATTTGCTTGACATGTCCAAGCCACCTGAGTCTTTTCTTACTAATCAACATCCCCATGAATGACAAACCAGCATGATTTAACGTATTGGTCACCCTGTCTTGCCATCTTACTCAAATAATTTTATGCAAACATCTGATACAAAAGCTGTTTAGTCTTTTGATATGGCTGGCATAAATAGAGATACAAGCCCTGAGAAAAATAGCTATTTGGCAAAAAGTGTCTAGGTGTTGTTTTGTTTTGTGTTTCTTCAGAGCTAGAGATCAAACTATTCAAGTGATTCAGGTTAAATTAAAAAAAACACAAAAATCCTATGTTAACAGAGTTAAGGTTGTATGGTGGTACAATCCCTGGCAGAATGCTAAATTGAGCAAAATTTATACGTCTGAAAACCAGGAAACACAGATAAAGTTGCCCATGCAATACTGTTGGTGTATTAGGTGTTTCTAAAGGTGGAGGCACTCATTGGGCCTACTTGGTAATGGTGTGTTTGTGATAGAAGGAGATGTGTGAATTACTTTGAGATGTGTACAATTATGATATAAAGATATCTATGTTTTATACCCTCCAATGTATGCGAGTGAAAGGAAAAGCTGCCTGTGTACCTTCAGGAATCAGTATGCATCATGTCAACGTGGAATTGTGAACATTGTTAATAAGCAAGAGTGAAGTTCTGGGATGCAATCCAGACCCATGAGGAGTTGTGTTACTGCCTCCCCTCAACTTTTGGTGCCTCTCAATACTTAGCTGTTGTAGCTTACAACATGGGCCACTCACAAATAGCCTATCAGCATTCAAATCACACCCTAAATTTCCATACACAGGTATCGCCCTGGCCTACCAGCTCTGAACCCAGCAGCCTGTCAGAAACACTCTAGTCACATTCTGGCTTCCACCAGCCTTAGTTACTACTAGCAGGATGACGCTAACACGCTCCCAATCCCAAATCATCCCAGAAAGATGTGTTCTGCCCTGTCCAGTGCTCCTGTAAAGGGTCAACATTCAATAGCTTGCTACTTTAACTGGAGTTACCAAAAAGTTCAGTTTAAACACAAACATTGGGTAGTTTAGATTAAAAATAAAGCAAGTTTTTTTAACTACAAAAAGAGAGAGATTTTAAGTGAGTATAAGGTATTAAAGTTAGAAATGGTTACAAGAAAGTAAAGAATAATTGCTTTCTAGACGTCTACAAGATAGATGTGGTTTGAGGTAAAATTCTTGCCACATGTTTCTAGCAATATGGCTGTCCAAATTCTCAGGTCAGGGTCTTCCCACAAATGTCAAAGGGCTGGTTCCTTTGTCTTTCTTAGGTGAAAGAGAGAGAGCTATATTTTTCCCCTCTCTTTTATAGTCCAGTCATCCTTTGAAATACAGATTCCTGAGGGTAACCCCTAGATAAAGCTTATTCCAGCAGTGAAAAAGGAGACATGGAGTCTCATAGTGAAAGAGATTCCATGTTGTTGTTTACTAAAATGCAGATCAATCTCTTCCTGCCCTCCTTTGTTGCCAAAGAATGGCCACTTGATGGGTGATTGCAGAGCCATTGTCCATTATCTTTGAAAACTCGTGGAGACTGGGGAAGGTCCTGGATGATTGGAAAAAGGCAAATGTAGTTCCCATATTCAAAAAAGGGAAGGAGGAAGATCCAGGGAACTACAGACCATCAGCTTCACCTCTGTCTCCAGAAAAATAGTGGAGCAGGTCCTCAAGGAATCCATTTTTAGGCACTTGGAAGAGAGGAAGGTGATCAGGAACAGTCATCACGGATTCACTAAGGGTAAGTCATGGCTAACCAACCTGATTGCCTTCTATGATGAGATAACTGGCTCTTGGATGTGAGGAAAGTGGTGGATGTGATATACCTTGACTTTAGCAAAATTTTGATATGGTCTCCCACAGTATTCTTGCCAGCAAGTTAAAGTGTGGGTTGGATGAACGGACTATATAAGATGGATAGAAATCTGGCTAGATCATTGGGCTCAACAGGTAGTGATCAACTGCTCGATGTCCAGTTGGCAGCTGGTAACAAGCAGAGTCTTGTACATAAGACGAAAGAATGCCATGCACTACTACAGACTGGGGACCAACTGGTTATGCAGCAGTTCTGCAGAAAAGGACCAGGGGTTACAGTGGACAAGAAGCCGGATATGAATCAACAGTGTACCTTTCTTGCCAAGAAGGCAAACGACATATTGGGCTGCATTAGTAGGAGCATTGCCAGCAGATCTGCCAGCAGATCGAAGGAAGTGATTATTTCCTTCTATTTGGCACTGGTGAGGCCACATTTGGAGTATTTGGGCCTCCAATACAGAAAGGATGTGGACAAGTTGAAGAGAGTCCAGTGGAGGGCAACAAAAATGATTAGGGGGCTGGAGCACATGACTTATGTACAGAGGCTAAGGGAATTAGGCTTGTTTAGTCTGCAGAAGAAAAGAATGAGGGGGGATTTGATAGCAGCCTTTCAGATAGAAACCTGAAAGAAGGTTCCAAGGAGGATGGAGCTAAGCTGTTCTTAGTGGTGGTAGATGACAGAACTAGGAGCAACAGTCTCAAGTTGCAGTGGGGGAGGTGTAGGTTGGATATTAGGAAAAAACATTTTCACTAGGAGGGTGTTGGAGCACTGGAAGGGGTTACCTAGGGAGGTGGTGGAATCTCCATCCTTAGAGGTTTTTGAGGCCCGGCTTGACAAAGCCCAGGCTGGAATGATTTAGTTGGGGTTGGCCCTGCTTTGAGCAGGGGGTTTGACTAGATGACCTCCTGAGGTCCCTTCCAACCCTAATCTTTTGTCATGCTAGGATTGCTAATCAACTTTGATGACACATGGCTAAAGTGTCAGTTTGTCCTTTGTCTTTGAGAAACTGTCTTACATACTCCCCAGATTTAACTGATAAATACATTGTAGTCATAATTTCAGTTTATGTTCATAACTCTTAATATACATTACACAAGAATATTGATGAGTGTGTTATTAGATTTTAAATGATACCTCACAAGACATATTTTGCACAAAAAACTATTACAATTATGTGTAGGTTGTGAATACAGGTGTGCTTTCAGTCACAGCAGGGTATAGGGATTTTATTTAAAAGGGTATTCTCAATAGTGACCTGGGATATGAGAGAAGTCTAAGCATTTATTATGTACATTAACTCCAGGTAAAGTGAATTGTAAAAGACTTTGAAGTGGTTCTTAAATTGTACTATTGTGGTATACTTTTTGGGCAGTTGGCTAAGTGTGACAGAATACACCAGGATCTGAAACCTCCTGTATCATAGTGCCAATGGCCATTGTATGTGCTGTGTGTATATGCCTTGTGTATATATAGGGGCATTGCTCAAAGAGGGTAAGGGAAAGGTGTTGTGGAAAAACTTTGCCCCCCTTCTTTTTTCTCCTTTAATAGTGTTAGGTGTAATCCTATGGGTGAGAGTGTATGGATTGTAAAAGGAGGTGAATAAATTGAACATTTCAGCAACTGAGGGATTGGCAGGGTAAAGGTATATGTATATGTAAAGGTATATAAAGAGATATATTGGGGCACTGCTGAAAGAAGGCAGGGTTGAGGTTACATGGGTAACCTGAACTGTATATTTCTTGGTTTTCAGATGTTTGAATTTTGCTCAACTCAATGTTCTGCCAGGGGCAACATACCAAACATCCTTAACTCAGCATTGACTTTTTTCACCATTTAATCTTCTTGAACATAGGCACGTCAGACTCTAGCAGAATCATTTATGCATTTTTGGCTGAGAATCCTGTCTTTAATACTCATAATTTAGAAACATGTGTGCTCCCTTACACCAATGCCTATCTGTTCAGATGGAATGAAGTCTGATCACAAGCTGGTCAGATGGTTGCTCTAGGATATGTGTGGCATGCAGTGCTGGGTTTTGGTGAGCAGCCTGCTTAATACTGCATGTGCCTTATCTGCTTTAGGAAGCCTTCCATTCCTACCAGCACTGAAGCATTGGCACCACAGGCCTCCTTACACACAGACAGCTTTTATCAAACGTATGTGACATAAAAATAAAAGAAAAATATTAGCTGGTTACATCCGGAAGATGAGAGGAAAAGGAGCAACTGAGTAATTGAGAAGAGTTTGACAAAACACAGATCACGTCAGTTCCAAAAAATATAAGAGCTCTTGCTGTCTGGGTAAATCTCAAGGCATAAAGTGGCACAAAGAATCATTCAGAACCACAACTGAGTTAATTTAACAAAGCCCATGGCACAAGCAGTGTAATAGATAGAAAGACTGAGTTAAGAATTCGAGACCATGGAGGACAGTGTCCTTTCACATGGGCAAAAGGAAATTGAGATTTTAACTCTGTTCATGGTGGTTGAGAAGTTGCATGGAGTGGAGTGATCACACTGCAAGCTGAGGTGTGATTGCAGTTCCCGTGGACATACATACAGTAATCTTATCAATGCTAGTGTGACTAAAAATAACATTATAGATATAGCAGTGTAGGCTTTAGGAATGCACGTAGATACCTAGGGCCTCCATGATGTTTGTACAGCCATGTGGAAGTCCAGGCCACCATCACAGCCACACTGTAAAGATCATGCAGATATATCTGCCCAAGCTGCAATCAGATCTCAGATTGTTGTCTAGACATACACTAAATGACACTAACAGCACAGAGAGTACATCTTTCTTATAGCTACAGTGAGCACCTAGACAGAGGTAGAGCAATGTAGAGGTGAACTGCAACATTCATAATTTAGATATTTAAATGCCTTTTAACACTGTTTGGCTCATAACAGGATGAGCTATTCACAGGAGTTGCTCCCTGGAAGCACCCCTCAGGCATATTAGCTGAATGACAGGGTCACATAGTGAGGTTAGCACAGGTGATCTATAATGTCTAGTGAAGAGACTCAAGTATTCCAATGTATTGTATGCATGGTTGGGTACGGTCAGATTTCAACATCCCCATAATAGCACCATGCTGAAGGAAAGTTTTATTCTCTCCTCAGTCCAATTGGGTGTTTTGGCAGAGTGATAGGAAAGACTGACAGCCGGATAATCTGTTTTTCTACTTTTTCCAGTTTAGCATCCTATCTGATCATACCAGAAAAGATTTATAGGAAGACTATTTTGCATACATTAAGACTGCATTATAGGGAAAGGAACTGCTCATTTATATTGGAACTCTGATTGGTCCTAGCATATGAACAAGTGTAAGAGGAATTTGCCAGTCTTATCTGTTGCTGTTACTTTTCTATTGATTGAAATATGATGGCTGAGGAGTATCAGACTACTCTTTATATTTTAAGAACTCTAATCCACTAATATTTTTACAATGGGAAGCAACAAGTTCAGATGCTATGATTCTTTGGGCCATATTATTCATTTCTCACAAGCATTTGGACATCCACCACCTACTCATGAAAATGTTTGTTAATCCCAGAAGGATTCACTAATTTCACTATGGGTGATTATTTATCTGACAATATCGAAGTGGATATGACTAACCACACAAAATGAACACTGAGTAGCAAATAAGTGGAAGCAGACACTTCATAAATTTACCTTAGTTTGAAGATTATTCATCCTAACTATTTGAGAATACTTAAAAACAACAAATACATTAACAATGTTTTTGGAGTTCCCAGATAATTTGCTAACCAAAAATGGGCTAAAGGTGTAGGTAATATAATTTGGAATGAGTACTTTGAAATCCTTTAATATACAGCTTTATATATGTACAAATTAGCCACTCAATTATATTTTAGAAGGCATAAAATTAGGTGAAAATAAAGTCTTGTAATGAAAATCAAGTAACAGACCCAGCCAAAATTAGAATGGGCCCAAGGAAGGTCAGTTTTTAATGAAAGCAGGTGATCTGTCGAAGTCTGATGGAATGACTGTTGCTTATATAATGGCACAAATTTCCCATAATAATTTGTTTAAATTCTCCAAGTAGTTCATGTATACAGTGTTGTAGCCATGTTGGTCCCAGGATATTAGAGACACAAGGTGGTGAGGTAATATCTTTTATTGGACAATTTCTGATGGTGAACAAGCTTCTAACACTGAGCTCTTTTTTCAGCTCCGGGAAAGGTACTCAGTATCTCAGCTAAATACAAGGTGGAACAGATAAGAAGTTAATAGGTGTCCAGAGAGACCATTTAAGGTGAAGTGGACATTTAATTGCTGTAAAGCCATAGGACAAAGGAGAACTAGCAGGTTACAAATTGTTGTAATGAGCCATAAACCCAGTGTCTTTATTAAAACCAGGATTTTTAGTGTTTAGCAAAGTTATGAATTTAAGCACCCAGGTTAATCTTTTGATGGTGTTGTGGAGGCTTCCTTTCAGAACTGAGAGGTCAGATATGAAGTGATTATTTTGTGAAAAGTGTTCACCCACGGGTGATATGGTGTTTTTGTCTTTTACCTTTTTTCTGTGAGTTCATTCAAGAGCTTAATGATTGTCTGGGTTGTAATTGTTTAATGATACTCCAGATATGATATTTCACATACCTCCAATTTGGGGTAATAGCTGACAAGTAGGGGTGTGTGGTCAGAGAGTATTTCCCCACCTATAGGTTCTCTTGGGGTATTTGGATGGATCAATCCATGGATGTAATCTACTTCTCTAGTGGAGTGTCCTTGTCTAATGAAGGCAGTTTAAAGTCTGTTAAGGAGTGTATCTCCGACTTCTTACAGAAATTTTGCAACATTAACAACCTCCCTTAGTACACTATCTTTGCCATCACAGATGTCACCTCTTTGTATGCCAACTTCCCTCACAGTGACAGAATTGCTGCATGACTCAAATATCTACATGACAACGGACACCACTCAGCTATCCACCACAAACACATTGCCAAACTCATCCATTCCATCCTCACCCATCACAATTTTCCATTCGACAACATACACTTTGTCTAAACCCTGGGAACAGCGTGGGTACTAAGATAGCTCCCCAATGCCAACCTCTTCATGGACAACTTCAGGGAAGAATTTCTGGACAAATGTACCATGAAACCAATACTATACCTGAGAGACATCAATGATATTTCATTCTCTGGACAGACAATCTAAGCTACCTCATAGATCTCCACCACAACTTTATCCTCCACCACCCATCCATCCATCCAAGTCTCTCTAGAACAGTCGCACACCAGCATCAACTTCCTGAACATGATCAGCTTCAGTAATGGAACCATAAAGCCAACTATATACAAGAAATCCCTGGATTACCGTACTTATCTTCACAGATACAGTAACCAGTCAGACACACAATAACATTATTCATTGTTCGTAAGTACTTGGACACAAAATAAATGAGCCTTTATCCCAGCTGGGCTAAATTCTCAGCCTCACATGTTATTCTCCTACCTGCCCTCTGTGCTCAGCTCTCAGACTCCACCCTTCCCCTATTTGATTTTGCCCAACCTATCTAAGAAACCACTTTTCTTCAGGACCATGACCTCCCATGTGAGCTATATGTTGTGGGAGTTATGGAATTGTGAAACTCTGTGTAGGAGACAAATTTAACAGAGGCTAGCCAAAAACACATTAATATTCTCCTTTAAGAACTAAGGACAATTAAAGAACATATTGCCTTCTGGACAGAGAAAAAACTACCTTTAACACAGGAGAAAAACAGGGGCTAGTGGGTTCCAGATGACTACAGGGGTGTTAACAGGCCACTTCCCCTTGAATGGTCCCTTAGAACACGTGCTAACTGATTATGCTAAACTATCTGTTCGATCTTGTATTTAGATACTCTCAGGACCTTTCCCAGACCTGAAGAAGAGCTCTGTGTAGCTCAGAAGCTTGTCTTTCAACAACAGACGTTGGTTCAATAAAAACTGATACCTCAGCCACCTTGAGTATAAAACCCATTGCTGCCCCATGCCAGCTGTCTCAGGCTCAGAGGACTCATGGTATGTGAGGTAGGGAAACATTATCCCCATTGTAACCAGGTGCTGTTCCCCTCTGGAGGTCAGGGGGCAGCTAGCCTTGTTTGGCTATCAGACTCAGCTGGGGAGGAGTCAGTTGTTTTCTAGGAAGGGCTACTTGCTCAGGTGGAAGGGAACTACAGGTGGGAGATGAGCTCCCACAGGGTTTGGTCCTCTTTTCAGTACTGAGAGAGGCAAGGGGAAAAGCCTCTGAGGGGTTGTCCACAGTGGATAAAGGAACTACTTTTTTTTCTGATATTTTGACAGTGTGTTTTGTGCTGAAGAATAACACTAAAATGCCCTAAAAGGGGCTAAAATGCCCTAAAAGGGGCTTGGCAGTGAATCCTTCCTGGACTGAGGAAACAGGACAGCAACCCACACAGGGTGAAGCGTACAAGCAGGCAAATGGTTCTGGAGCCAAGGAAAAACTCAAGCATCTGTTAACCCAAAGCCAGAGTAGGTAGGCACCACTACTGCACCCATTTTAGAGGCGTGGGAGCTGAGGCACATAGAGTTAAGTGCCCATAGTCATGGAAGAAATCTTTGGCAGAGCACAGACTTGAATCCAGGTCTCCCAACTGCTAAACTAGCACTATGTTTGCTAGGCCATCCCTTCATCTGCTAGATTGCAGAGCCATCTGTCAAATTTCTGTTCCCCACGTAAATATTTATAGATTTACTGAAAGCCCCCCCTATCTCATGGGAGTGGCAGGTAGGTCAAGTAATCCCTTGTACAACCAATGAAACTGTTCCATGTGTATTAACAGTAGAGTAAGGGTGGTGATTGGCTCAGATACCTCTGATTTCACAATGGTCTATGACTTTGCATGGGGTAGATACATGCCTTATTGTAGCTCTGCACCACCCAGATGTAATTTATAAAATCAAAATGGGTGAGAAGTTGAAAACTGGATGGTAGCAGACCATGAAACCCAGTGATGTTTTATCATGATGATATTCTGAGCCCTCTGCCATGCTGGTAGCTGCTTCACACTGACTCAAGACATTCTAGGCTTCAAAATGACACACAGAGTGGCTCCTGAATTCTAATTATATAGATTTAAAATTATTTTTAAGATGAATACCCTACAATGAATACCCTACAATTTAGATACAATAAACCCATCCAGAGTACCAGTTCCTGTCCAAAGAGAACCTGAGCCAATATTTGAGATCTACCGAGAAGCAGAGTGTGGCGTTTTATTTTGTCGTGTTCTCAGAGTCACTGATAAAGATGGAGATGTGCCTTCTTTGCAAGCCTAAGATGACAGGAACAGCACCCAAATATAGAAAATAAAAGACAAGAGGTTCCTGCCTGAGCAAAGGAAAAACATCTTGCATGTAATATTACTTATTTACTGAGTACAGTGTGCTCAGTACTATAAAAGAGAGGAAAATACAATCCCTGCTACAAAGAACTGACTTTCTAAATTGGGCAAACAGTTCAGTGCAGAAACATAAAATACAGTTTACGACAAAGATTTCAGCATGTACCTCTACGTAGCAATATCTGAAATACTATCGTTTTCCCCCTATATTTAAAAATACAAAATAACTGCATCATGTCAGATATGGAAATGGTACTGCTATGCAATAATGTTATGAATATTATATGTAACCTCATTATTGAGATGCACTGTCTAACTATATTGTGTTAGTAGAATGACTGTTGAAAGTTTATATTATTTTAATTCATTGGGGGCTATTGCCAGGAAGAGACAATAGCTCCCTGTGGCAAACGGCTGGCTTCTCCCTAGTGGATCTCGCACTTTTGCCTCTCGTAGTGGGCCAGGGCATCGCTGGTTACCCCGTCTTCCCAGGGAGGGGGGTAGGGACACAGGCCCGCCCACTCCTCCGGGTCCCTACCCGGCACCTTACTTGCAGCTGCAGGCTTTTCCTCTGGGCTACTCTCCCACCTCTGTCTTTCTGGCTTCTTGAGCCCAGTACCTTCTTCAGGACTCCACCTCTCCCCCACACACCGCTGTACTCCGTTCTGTTCTCCTCCACTTCTCCACACACTACCGTACTCCATTCTGTTCTCCTCCACTTCACACACTCCTCTGCTCACCACACACCTACTCCTTCAACTCCACACTGTCTCTCAAGAGTAGAGGGTTTTTAATAGGCACCTGGGTGGGGTCTTAATTGGTGTCAGCTGACTCTAATTACCCTTTGGCTAGTTGACAGGGAATAAAGCCTGGAGCATTCTAGCACTTACATAGCGCCCTTCTAGAACTTTCCCAGTGCCCTCTGACCTTGCTATACCATACTCCCAAATAAAAACATGCCCGCACACCTCTAAAAAACACTGAGAAAGCTGTTAGCTGTGAGGTTTCTATATCTCATTTCCAACAAAGATGCAAGACTTGTTTTGTCAATGCTGAGAGCTAACAGATCAAAAGGCTATAAAAACAGTTTAAAAAGTGGCTTGGTCCCTATGATGGGCCTGATCAAAAGACTGAGCAGGATTTAAAAATCACATTCTCTGAAGTAGAGAATGTGAACTAGTAAGGGAAGAGAAGGCCATTTAGACCAGTGCTTCTCAACCAGGGGTATACGTATCCCTGGGGTTATGCAGAGGTCTTCCAGGGGGTACATCAACTCATCCAGATATTTGCCTAGTTTTACAACAGGCTGCATAAAAAGTACTAGCAAAGTCAGTACAAACTAACATTTCATACAGACAATGACTTGTTTATACTGTTCTATATACTATACAATATATTAATATAATTAATATAATATTAATTAATATAATATTAATATATAATATAATATTAATATAATATGATTAATAAAAATTAATATATAATATTAATATATATAAAATGTAAGTACAATATTTACATTCCAATGGTTTTATTTTATTATATGGTGAAAATGAGAAAGTAAGCATTTTTTCAATAATAGAGTGTTGTGACACTTCTATATTTTTATGTCTGATTTTGTAAGCAAATAGTTTAAGTGAGGTGAAAACTGGGAGTATGCAAGACAAAAATTAGACTAATGAAATGGGTACAGTAATCTGGAAAGGTGGAGAGCCACTGATCTAGACCCTAAAGGCTTCCAAGTGTCTGTAGGAATGGCTTGTCTGCACAGGAGGATAAAGCACTTTACAGGGCATGATTTCTAAAACACATGAATGTGTTGTGAATTAATTAGTCTCTCTACGTCCTGCTGGTGTGCTCTAAAGATTCCCTAATGTACTTAATACTGTTTCAAACAGCACTACATTAAAGTGCATCAGTAGAGTCTCTACAGAACAATTAATACGCAAAGTTAGTGGGCTTCAGAAAGCACCCCCCCATAGAGCTAATTACCCCCCTATGTAGACAACCCTTAAGGCCTACCAAGATCCCAATGGGGGGAAGATATACTGACACCTTGTAAGCTAGACATGCTTATAGTTTATTTATAATTTTAAAATCTATTTTCCCTGAAACTCTTTGGTTCTAAATAAACAATCTGTTTTAAGAAGGCTCTGGACTGGATACTGCTGGTCATAGTTCCTTGTCAGGAAGAGAATTGCAGGTATTGAACTTAAGTCAGACATGCTGGAAGCACCAGAGGACTACAGTCCAAGGCCCCGTCTGAGACTGGAAGAATCATGTGATTCCACCCAAAAAAGAGGTGACAGGTTGAAACCTGACACTGGAAATGGGATGCACTTAGAGACCAGGAGGGGTCAGAAGGGCAGTTAGCCACACAACTCTCAGAGCCATAACCTTCTGTTCTATTTAGTCTTATGTTGTGACCCTTGCTATATCATCTGACCACCTGCAATTAATATGATTTTTTAAAGGCAACTATTGTACCTGAACAACAGATACTGGAAAGTGGATGGATTTGGGTTTGTTTTTTCCCAAAGGATAATTATTCTTCAAAGGCTTTGCTGAAGAAAGGTCTGTTTGAGAGATTTCAGTGAAGAGAGAGAAAGAAAGAGATATGCATTAAATATACAATAAGAAGGGAGTGTTCCCAGAATAGAAGCCACTTGGAAAAAAGCATGAAGATGAAAATGGGAGTGTGACAGGGCCACGTTCTGTCCCCATCCTCTGATGCCCCAGAAACTGCTCAGACCCACTTTCTTCTTGCATGCATGTTTTATTTAATTCTAAGCCCATTCTCCAACACCAGTACAGTGCCACATCACAGTTTTAACCTCTGCTTCTTTCAGCACTTTTTTATCAGAGCCCTCTGACAGGGAGCGCCTTCATTTCAGGCTCAGCTAATCCTATCCTCCTCTTCTGTAACACTTCCTTCCCAGATTTGTATCAAGTTGGTCAGCTGAGGGCTAATTAGTTCTTTAACTATAGCCTTTCCTTCTAACTAGCTAGTACAGCTGTTACTGGGGGGAACTAATTGACGCTACAGTCATCAGAGTGTTGACCCACCTGTCAGATCTCAGCACTCTGTGATAAGGCCATACCAAAGAGGGAGAAATTGTGCATTGTAGGGTATGCGAGGGGAGTGTTTAGAAGGGACAACAAACACAAAAACATTGGCTCTAGCCCTAAAGCTGGCCTATACAGAAGCTGCTAGTCCTCATTTTCTCTGCATGATCTAGAGATGAATTTTGTCTTTGGCTAGATGTTCTCATGTGTCCAGGTTTCTCCTGCCACCTGCATGAGAGGGTCTTAGAGCATTGCACATGAAACAAAACAGCAAACAAAAGTGAGTAGAAAACCAAGTTGATCAAAACATTATTAGCTTAAATACAATAGGCCTGATTCTCCATTCTGCTATATTAATTTTACACGAGTGTCTATATTGACTTGAGACACACTAATATAAAATCAGCGTAAGACAGTGGCAAACCAGGGCCCATGTCTGCAGCACTTCTTGACTCCACATCTCTGCTCCATGATATATTGGATTACTAGTGTGTCCTATACTCATCGGGGGAATAGGGAATGGAAGAAGGGCCTACCCTTCTTATATTAAGAATCATATATGAGCTGAGCATCAAAGAAGTAAAAAAAAGCATTCAGTACACGTTGCAAAAAAATTCATGCACTACCAAATGCATGTTTAGAGCACATCAAACATCATCATCAATGAACCTTATCCACATATGTTCATTGTGTATAAGTGCCATTTCACAGTACCAGATAAAGAGTGAGGGAAGAAAAGTCTAAGTCAGAGCATGTCTACTTTGAATAAATCGGAGGTTCTCTGGAAGAAGTATGGTGACACAATAATCTTTCATTAAAGTGTAGTTTCAGCTTCAACATGTGTCAGCATTCCAAAATCTCAGAATGCATAACCAGCTGGCACTGTACCTGTGAAATGAGGAGTGCATAAACTCCTATTTATTTACAGATAAAGAATTAAATGTAATGATAAAGAGAAGAGAATAAAAGATTTGTAGTAAATCCACTTTTAATACTGGAGCCTAAGCAAAATATTTTAGCCACTGCTTTGGATCCAAACTGTACAGCATTTTAAAACGTTAGCTCTACCAGAGATAATCCATAATAAAAGTAGTTGAACACTGTACTAAAATAAGTCATCATTCTGAGATAGGATCAGTAGTGCCTACCTGATCTAAAAAGAAAGAACCACTACTTCCCCTCATCCCTTCAAAGACAGAGCGGGGCATACAGAGATGATGTCCAACCACTATTTTAGAATCGCACTTTCATTAGAACATTCTTAACAGGCTCTATCTAAATATACTAGCATAGACTCATAGACTCATAGACTCATAGGTCAGAAGGGACCAATATGATCATCTAGTCTGACCTCCCGCACAAGGCAGGCCACAAAACCCTACCCATACACATTTATAACAACCCCGAACCCATGACTGAGTTATTGAAATCCTCAAAAGTAAGATTTGAAGACCTCAAGCTGCAGGGAATCCACCAGCAAGCGACCCATGCCCCATGCTGCAGAGGAAGGCGAAAAACCTCCATGGCCCCTGCCAATCCGCCCCGGAGGAAAATTCCTTCCCGACCCCAAATATGGCGATCAGCTAAACCCTGAGCACGTGGGCAAGACTCACCAGCCAGCACCCAAAAAAGATTTCTCTGCAGTAACTCAGTTCCCATCCCATCCAGCATTCCCACAGACCATTGAGCAGACTTATCTGCCGATAATCCAAAATCAATTGCTCAAATTAAACTATCCCATCATAACATCCCCTCCATATACTTATCAAGCTTAGTCTTAAAGCCAGATAAGTCATTTGCCCCCACTACTTCCCTCGGAAGGCTATTCCAGAACTTCACTCCCCTAATGGTTAGAAACCTTCGTCTAATTTCTAGTCTAAATTTCCTAATATCCAATTTGTACCCATTCGTCCTCGTGCCTATAATAGTACTAAACTTAAATAATTCCTCTCCCTCCCTAACGTTAATCCCCCTGATATATTTATATATAGCAAGCATATCCCCCCGGAGCCTTCTTTTGGCCAGGCTAAACAAGCCAAGCTCTTTCAGTCTCCTTTCATAAGGCAGATTTTCCATTCCTCGGATCATCCTAGTAGCCCGTCTCTGAACCTGTTCCAGTTTGAATTCATCCTTCTTAAACATGGGACACCAGAACTGCACACAATATTCCAGGTGGGGTCTCACCAGCGCCATATATAACGGCACTAACACCTCCTTCTCCTTGCTGGAAATACCTCGCCTGATGCATCCTAAAACCGCATTTGCTTTTTTAACAGCCATATCACATTGGCGGCTCATAGTCATCCTGTTATCAACCAATACCCCAAGGTCCTTCTCCTCCTCCGTCGTTTCCAACTGATGCATCCCCAACGTATATGTAAAATTCTTATTATTAATCCCTAAGTGCATGACCTTGCACTTTTCACTATTATATTTCATCCGATTACTATTGCTCCAGTGTACAAGGTAGTCCAGATCTTCCTGAATAGCATCCCGGTCCTTCTCCGTGTTAGCAATACCCCCCAGCTTCGTATCATCCGCAAATTTTATTAACACATTCTCGCTCTGTGTGTCAAGATCAGTTATAAAAAGGTTAAATAAGGTCGGTCCAAGAACCGATCCTTGAGGGACTCCGCTAGTAACCTCCTTCCAGCCTGACAGTTCACCCTTCAGCACGACACGCTGTAGTCTCCCTTTTAACCATAGGGATAGAAAAGCCTATAATTAGATACAATTCAGGAATTTAGGCTGAAGTATTCAGAAAGAACTTCCTAAGTGCAAGTTTTATTAGGCTATGGAATAGTCTCTCAAGGGAAGTGGTAAAAGCCCCATTGTTTAGGTCAAAAGAAAATATTAGATGGGCACCCTAAGGAACTATTCTACATTGGCTGGAACTGTGGGGGGGGGATGTACACTGAAGGACTTCATGTTAACTTCTATGATACCTACAGATTGCACCAGTATGCTGAATACTGTTCTATGCAGATAAAGCAAAACTTGCTACTATAGACCTCAAGACTCAGCCCCACAGCCAAGGCCTTCCTGGTGCCTTGTCCCTCATTTGAAGCCCCATGTAGAAAAACAGGGCCCAACTGTCCAAAATAACACTTAAGTGCCTGCATAGAGCTCTCCATCAGTAAAAAGGGAAGGTGCTTCATGATAGAAAGTCAGATTGTCACAACTCCAGCTAGAACCAAAAAAAATTGATTTTCAAGTTGGTCACCAGGGCTGATTACCTAATGCATGGTGTTTTTCAGATAATCCTGCTACACAGGAATCGACTAAGCTGACGAGGACAATACGCCAAAGAAAGGAATCCCTAATGCTTCTGTGGAAGAGGTATTTAAAAATAGAATAACTATATAATAATAAGCCAAAGGGGGGGACCTGTGATCTTATTAAGGCAAGTCCTCCTCTTCTCAAGGCCTACTAGCATTCTGTGGCAATGGAAATGGAAAGATATTAATAAGAATTTCTGCTAGCTGGACAGTTTTTTGACAAACAGCACATTTGGATACGCAGACCTGATAAGCATATTTACACATCAGGGAAAGTGCACAATTCCCCTTAATAATAGCTGATGAACAGTCTCGTGTCAACGTTTTATGAGTAGTATCCTGCTAGGGCCTAATTGATAATCCCACTTATGTGAGGAATTTACTTACATATGGATTTTTAAACCTGAAACCATGTGGACAATTTCTTATTTGCCACAACAACGTCCATTCCCGAATAAATTCAGTACATGGTGTTAGATTATTTATCCTCAAATAAACAGGGAGGAAAAAGAGTTTTGATAAAGAAGAGCTAATAGATAAGAGAAGTCTTTGTACCATGCTCAAGGTTTAAAGCATTTGTCCTTGAATACAGATGGGGACTGGGGTACTTTAAGTTGAATGGAGTTGTGTGCAAATGCCCACATCAATAAAAAAAGGTTTGTACAATGTTAAACACAGTCCTTGGAGGTAAGCTAATTAATAAACTTGAGAGTTTTAAAACTCTCAAATGCCATCTTTGAACCAAAAAAGACATCTACTAATGAAGTCCCCAGTGGCTTAGTAGTCTAGATTTGGCAGCACACATACTGCTATAGTTGAATTTCAACTGTGTAGCTACACAGGCAGCAATATGGAAAGTTGTGTTTAAAGAGGAAAAGGGTCAGAGATTTATAGTATCTGGGGTGACTGATGTTTTTCTTCATATTTATTAAGTATAGTTCAAGCGGTAGAGTGAAGAAGTGCAATCTATCTGTCCTATTAACTAAAAGGAAAACAAAAAGACAAATGAATGGATGACTGGTTTTAGGACATATCTGAAAAAGTTTTACCTATACAAAATGTAACAAGATTTAGCTCAAAGAAAGCAGATAACAGTATTGGAAGAGGGGAAAAAATTCCTCTTTTTGACTTAATACTTTCTGTAAAACAAAGTAGGTGAATTTACTCTTTGCTGAAACTGTTTAGCATAAAGTACCTGGGTTTATGACTAAACTCAGATTAGAATTTCAAATGTAATAAAAATCATAACTGGAGTAGTAAATATTCAATTTGGAGCACTGTACAGATTTCATAATTATCTTAATCTTGACAATGGGAGAAGGATTGTATCTGAAACAGTGTTACTGATTATTAAGAAAACATGATTTATTACAATGCAACCAGAGAAGCTGGCTAGATGAGAGGCATTATCTAATAAGCATCATATTTTCATATGTAACTAGAATTTCTCTTCGCTCTCTCTCACTATTCAACCTGTAGATTAAACTGAGTTGGCTTCAGGGGATAATAGCCACACATCACAGCTACCAAAAGATACTGGCTCCTTAGACATTGTCACAAAGTGCAAAGAGACAGAAAGAGGGAGAGTGTAGAGCAGGCCTGGAAAACAAAAGAGCAGAAGATGGCATTTTCGATTGAAGATAAGAAAAATCAGGATTTTTAAAGCTAGGAGAACAAGACAGTTGGGAGAAAGGGCAAGGCTCAATGGAGAGCATAGCTCCCAAAAATGGGCTGACAAACAGCAAGATCAGTAAGATCAGGTACATATGTGACAGGAATTGTTCTTTTCTTCCCTGAAAAGAATACTCTGAGTGTACCTAATTCAGACTATCTTCCTCTTCTGAGTCAAAGCCTGACACCCTTTTTTGACATGTGGCTTTATAGAAAGGGAGGAAGTAAAGCACTCCCAAGTGACTTCAGAGAGAATCACACAGCTACAGTGACAGAAAATACCACAAATACATCAAAGGTCTGAGGACATTCCCTCCCGCCCTCATACTGCCTTTACCATTCCTGCTTCTTAGATAAAGCACGACTGAGTTTTTGTTTTGGTGGCAGTACACTTTTTTTTTGTTGAACTCTAACTTAAGCTTGCCTTGCTGACACATCTATTCTTTTATTTGCCAGATGGGACTAGCTTCAAAGGAGCACTTATGTTTATTCAGTCTGCAGCTTCGTGCAGTTTTATTGGTATTTAGTGAATAGTTTAATCTAGGGATGGCAGGAAAACATTTAGAAAAGTGTTGAAGTCATCTGGGAGAGGAAAAAAAGCAGAGATATTAAATTTCTTTTAGAAATGCTGGAGCAAGGGGAGGGAGCTCAAATGATAAATCACATTTTCTTTCCCTAATCAGGCAGTGTCAGAAGAAGGAAAGGGAAGGACAAGTGCCAGCATAGGTAGTTGTTTGAGCAGCACTGTGGGCTTCAATTAGACATGCAGATGAAATGAGAGGCAAGTGTGGGAAGAGAAGAGCCTGCAACAGAGAAAGATGACCAGCTGCTTGTGGGGAAAGGGGTCTCTGAACAGAAACAAAGTCTTGGCAATAGAAAAAGGATGCATGGTAGGAAAAGAGAAGGAGTTGGGAAGAAAAACACACACATGGCAGTACAGGGACAGAGAAAGACGTAGAAGACAGAACTTCTGACTACATTATCATCTTTCAATTAAAAAAAGATTATAGGGTAAAAAGAAAGACTTAGTTACAGGAAAGCATAAAGATGGTTTATTGTCCCAGCAAATTTAGGTTAAATTATGGACCAAATTGTCATTCTCTGATTCACATTTGTGAGCATTACTCAAACAAATAGTCCTGTTGTAAGTAGCAACCAGTGGGTGTGATTTAGTTTAAAAGGAAAGGTCCAAATGAGGTAAAAGTTTATCTAACTTCATCATGAATTTTATAACAAACAAGAGTCAATAAATAAGAACATAAGAATGGCCATACTGGGTCAGACCAATGGTCCATATAACCCAGTATCCTGTCTTCTGACAGTGGCCAATGCCAGGTGCTTCAGAGAGAATGAACAGAATAGATAATCACCAAGTGAGCCATCCCGTTGGCCACTCCCAGCCTCTGGCAAACCACAATCCCTGCTTATCCTGGCTAATAGCCTTTGATGGACATATCCTCCATGAATATATCTAGATTTTTTTCATGTACATTATTGGTATGAAACTGCTCTGTCCCCCATGCATAGTGATCCATAGGGCCACCACAAATTAGCATGTTCTCATATACAGCGGAGATACCGAGCACATCAACGCTTTGAATAGTTTGCATTTTTTACTTCTAGATTCACTTTCTTTTTGTGCTGCTTCCAGAAGGAAAGATATGGTGTGCAAGATTGATTCTTTTCATTCCTTCCTTTCCGCAGGCCATACGTGTATTTCCAATGGAAAGATTGTGGGTGTCCCTTCATCTATCCTGTGAGTACCTCAACCTCCCTGTTTTTATGGTCTCCCAGCCACAAATACACACAGGCTGTTTCCTTTCACTACATGTGCATTTAATCTTCAGTTTCAAAGTATAACAGAACGAGTCTATGAGTCTATGAAACACAGGAATACAGCAGCTTTCTCTCCTTTCCCAAGCGCACCCTCTGAGCCCCCTGTACTTCCTGTTCCTCTCAAATATACATCCTCCCAATTACTGAGCCAATTGTCTTATTAACTTAGCAATTGCCACTCAAGTGTCAGTAATCCCCAACAGAACCTGGTTAATTGACTGCAATTAAGACTGTAGCCTTCCCAAGCATGCAGCAATTTCAGTGACCAGGATGCTACAAGTTGCTCTGTCACAAAGACCCAAACGTCAACACAATTTCTGTGCTTCATTTACTAGACACTTCTGTTCAAGACTGAAAGGATGGGAGGGTGGGGGGGAATTTTCTGGCAGATCTTGTATTTTTTCCATCCATTTGAGAGTAAGTTGATTATTTTCTTTCCAGGACATTTTGCAGCCAAATTTTTGTATATAGTAAACCTCTAACTTCTTCATGCAAAATGCATAATTGCGCTAGAGATCTAATGACCTCACTTAGATTTGCTAATGCAGTTGGCATACAGAAGACTGAGGTCTTCCATACATAAAAGTGCGGCTGCAAAATTTACACCAGAAGTATTAAAGGCCATTTGGAAAATATGGCCCCAAAATCCAGCAGCAGAGATTAGACAGACAGAGACCATGAGGGGCTGCTCATTTATGATGGGTTTTCACCAGTTTAATTCCATGATCCACTTCAGTGTTATTTGTGATTTATAGCAGCATAAATAAGAGGAAAAACAGGTTATGAATGCCCTGAGACAGGGACAGAATAAAAGAGGACGAGAGACAGCTGTTACATAGTGGTATTTTTAGTCCACCATGAGAATCCCCTTAAAAAAAAAGAGAGTAGTAATAGTCATCCTAAATCTCTCTCTTCCTATACAGAAATTCTTAGTCAAGAATACTTAGTCTTGTTAACCTGCACTTGGTGTGACTTATTTGAGAATCTATTTAAGTTGCAAATATAACTCTAGACAAGGGAAGTAACACACAAAACCAGTGAGCCCACAAGAACAGAAAAAAGCAAAGATCATCATAGCATTCGATACTCATTGATTTATTCAATCTACATGATCATAAATTTGAGGACCGAATAAATCCCTAAATCAGTAACTCCATTGATCAGTGATCTAGGAATGAATAATTATTAAATCCCACCCTTTTGATTGAATCCCAAGTACAATTTCCTGGGTTTTTTTAAGTATATGTTTCTTTTAAAAAGGTTTACTATTGAACTGTAAACATCTCCAGATTTTCCAGTCCTTATTTTATTTTCAATTTTTGCATAGCTTTCAGATTACATTTAGCCTAAAATCAATCAGTTTTGACTATACTAACACAGTTCTGTTTCCTTGCCAAAGTGCTCTCAGAAATTCACAGATTATTAGAACCTTCTGGCTAGTTAATAAACAAAGCTTTGTATTATTACTATTATCACTGTTACCTAATTAAACTCTATCTCATTCCAGAGTTTTACTGCACATCATAGTTTCTTCTGATGCAAGATTATACAAAAATCACTATCTAGACGTCATCTAATTGCACATCACCAAGTATAGCTCTATTATAAATTAGCATGAACAAAAACTACGTTGAGACAATGTCAATGACCTCACCTAAGAGAATGCCTACAAAAGAACACTGTGGTTACAGAAAAAGCTTTCCAAGGAATAGATCTCAGTATGTGCTTTTTAATAGCAATCTCTTTGCTTATAACACCTTGACATACATGTTGGTTTTCTTGCCACACACACAAAACTGTGTGTCAGGAACTTCAATAAACTCCAACATGGGAAGACATTTCAACAGGATAAACACTATGCAATCTACATGCACATCTCCTTTCAATGTGACACTACGGTTTCTGGATAAAAGAACATTTTCTCTATTCCTGGTGAATATCTTCATAAGCTTTACTGACACTGTAGGGCTTCCAACATGATAGAAGTAAATACTGTTAAGACTGCCGTAATGACTTGTATTACTCAGCAGTATCTATCATAGATACTGATGCACAATATATACATCACCTCTCTATTATTCAGAGGCTCAGGTTAGAGGAGTGGACCAGCTGGCCACTCACTGAAGATCTTGGAAACCAGTTGGCTGCTCCTGAAGACATTAGCAAGTTCTTAGCAGGTCACCATGCTTCCTTCTCCTGAAGGATAGCACTGTGTAAGGGGAAAAGGTGCAAGCCAATTTGGGAGCAAGGGGCTTGTAGAGAGGCATCACAATCTAGGCGAGGTCTGAAATAGGTTCACGTGAACCTCACCTCTTTTCACTTTCAGATCATTATAAATGATAAAACTGATCTAGTGAGAAAAGCATGTGGTAATGTCCTAACAGTGTGATGTTACAATGAAACATGAAGTAATCATTCTTAATTGCAGAGGAACTTGGCACCAGAACAGGACAATACTATTAATGAAACATAAACACAGACTGTAATGATATAACAGGAAAACATTGTGCTAGCCTGAAATTATTGTTATTGGAATGGTTCCTCAAAATGGAAGACGTGGCAATCTTTACAAGTAATTCACATCACAAAAAGGAAGAAGACAAACATTAAAAAGACCAGGCCTCTTCCCTGAGGAAGTTGTGACCTAAAATCAGAACTAAGAGGACAGAGGAAGACAAAATGAACAAAGTGCTAGTCTTGGAAGTGTGCCCATTTCCTATAGTGGGTGATAAAAGCTAGTTCTATTGTGACTTTCCAGTTTTTATGTGTTTAATCTTCTTTTTAATAGAACTTATAAAGAATGACCTCTGTTGTGATGGAGGGGCAAAGACAACAATAGCCTGGGCCCAGCATACCTGAAAGATCATCTGAAGTGACAGGATGAAGACCGTGGTCAACTGTTCTGCTCTCCAGCCACAATAGAACTTTCTATCACCAGAGCAAAGCTCATCTGTGCAGGGGACAGAGCTTTCTCAGGGGCCAGCCTGAGCCTGTAGAATGAATTCCCACAGGAGCTGAGGACCCTCGCAAACCTCAACGTGCAAGAGGTATTTCTTTGACCTAGCCTTTTCTAATACACATGCATACAGTAGCATGTATATGTTTTTAAAAAAGTTCTATCAAACATAACACCAGACAACACATCTCTGAGAAGATAGACATCGAACCAACCACGTGTCAGATGTCATTTAATGCACTACTGAAAGGTGTTTGGATGTTATGGTGATGAGGACAGGGAAAGGTAAGATCTACTCTTGTCTATGGCCAGTACCAATGGGCTCAGAAAAGGGAAGTCCTCATGGGTTCACATAAGCCAGATGTAGTGGTTGCTGTAACATGAGGTCATGGATGACCGAAAGAAAAGCGAGAAAAAGTAAGCAGTTTCTGAGTCCTGCATATTTTTGAGGGGACTTCTAGTTTCCGCTGTATATAATTTTGTATTTCTTTATATATGCTTAAAGAATTTTCCTACAGTAGTATGTATGCCCTGCTCAGGTAAATTAGACTTGCATAGTGAGGTCCTTACTGGGCCTCAGAGAATTTTTTGCTCTTCTTCCCTTAGGCTTATGATATCTATAAAGATTTTCTTTACACATCCTTCTGGTTGTGATAGGAAAGCTTTACCAAAGATGGTATTACACAAGTTAAAGTTTTTAAGATTCTGGAGTCATCTAATCTCTTCAGGAATTTCATTCGAAAACTGGCCAAGAACACTACCTCCAGCTCTCAGGCTTTTATTCTTTGATACTATTAGCTGTATTTAACTGGAAGAGCACAAATAGGTCATGGAGGAAGATATGGCAACTGGTGTAAGGGAGTCCTGACTCACTGAAGGACTTGAATTATTTCCTTGAACAATTGAAAGAACTTAAGCACATTATTCTGGAAGTTTTCAAATAAAATGCATTTTATGCCAAGCTCTTGTGTGCCAAGTTCCTGTGAGAGAATTCAAAACCCTAGAAAGCACTTAACATCAGCTCAAACCCATTTTTTCCTAACCGTCTTGTCCTTATTTTGTAGAAGGTATTCATATTTTCAACCCCAAGGTGGATACTAATATATGGGATGGATCCCATACTAACAGAGTTGATTGTCTTGAAATGCTTTGTTGTGAAAATATAATATTCTCCCATTCTTTCACCTCTTCAGTTTATTTCATTTATTAATATTCTTTTATCTTTATTTTCCTTGCTTCAGTTTTGTAGAACTCATTATAAACATTTATGAAGGTTTAACATTGGGGAATGTACATATTTGACTGTTATTAGATTATGTAAACTCAGATCAGTCAGTGTATGCCATTAAAATATTTGCATAGCTGTTAGCTCAAAATGACTAGGTAAGTTTTTCAGTACAACTCACTACTCTATTACCTTTATGCATATTTTGTCTTTCTGCACAGTAACATTTATTTTCACAAAAATTAACAAGTAGACAAATGAGATTACGGAAACAATGACACCACATTGATGGCAAAGGCATTTTCAGATGTGGCCCGGGTGTAAGAATGAATAGGAACACTACTATCATAAAGCAACACAATCGAAAATACCTTCCTTCACTCCATGCAAAATTGCAGACTAAAGGTCCTTTGGCTGTTCCGTTTTATGGAGCAATAAATAAACCTAATTAAAGGAAATCTCTTGTTCAAATTACCCAGCCTTTTAGAAATGACAAGGCCTAAAACTGTCAAATGCGTAAGTCATGGGTTCTCTAACTGTTAATTTAAAAATTATGTGTAATATTCTTGTCAAAACATGTCCCTCTACAACCTGAATTATTATTATGGGCTTAGAAAGTAACATGATGTTTAACATGTACTAAGAAAATAGAGAGGAAATTAGACTTTCCTGTTGGTTGTAAACAACATTAAGAGAGAGAACATAGAGCACATTTCAACAGCCAGCCATAGGCTGGGAAACAGAATTCAATTATGTGGCGCAGTGGATTAGTCCACTAGCCTTTCATACCTGCAGAGCTAAGTTCCAACTCAAGTTTATGCCACAAATAAAAACAGCAACCATATTTTTCCACCTCACATATACAACCCTACACACAACATTTAACCATCCTCCAAATTAGAGAAAACTACAGCCAGTAAAGAATGTTGTACACTAGTTGCCATTTGAAAGTGAGAACTTGGGAACAATTGCCACAAGGACTGAGATACCAGTGATTTTTTTCCCTCCACAAGTATAAAAGTAGGAGACAGTAGTAATAACTTTGTGGTATCTACAAACAAATATGCTCTTTTTAATAGCTACTTCTGTGCACTAGTAGAACTGCATGGAGAAAGTTTGCAATCAGCTCCTCACAACATGCCTGCTTATTGCTAGTCTTATCAGTCATCCTCTTTCATGAGTATAAAATTCAACAACCAACATTTAATAAAACCTATTAACCTTGGAATCTGTTTGACATGGTAACACAAGATCTAGCACAGACAATTACATGGAGTCATAAAAATAGAAGACAGGAGCAAACTAAGTCTACTAGTACCTGCTCCCATGCAAGGCATATGCCCACCTGAACTCCTCACGTCACCAGAAAGGCCCTCCAGGTAAGTTATACTCAGACAGGGAGACCTGAACACTTTATATCAAAGCTTATTTGGGAATAATTTTATGGAAGCAAATTCCACACCAGCATGTTCTTACCATATTTGGTTTTTCTAGTATAGTGTTAGAAGTCCAACATAAATCAGATATTTAAGTGCATCAACTGTTTTCCCACTGTAGCATAAAAAAATCACATTCTTCATTACCCTCCTTTTTGTGATGAAGGACTGATGCAGGATTTCTGTCTTTTTTCTGAGTGTTGCATATGAAGACATCTGTTGTGACATTCCCCCTTTGCATTCTGGACTGGTGTTTAGCTGTGTTCCCCCAGTTCCTCACTCTTGGGCCTCAACTTACCCCACTTTGCTGTGTGAACCACCCACTCCTGGGTCAGCCCATGCCCAGCCTCCTGAGAATAATTGGTCCCGGACCTAGTGAAGGAGCGCTTCTGGTCAGCCACTCATGGAATAGACTCCAAGCAAACACTCCCAGTCCCAGATGCAACCCCTGGAATTGTCATCTTGCAGGGTTCCATGCTGCATTCTGCACTCTGCAAGCTCATTTACATTTGTCCATCAATTTATCAAAGAAATTGATATGCACCAGCTCTGTCACTCTGAGGTCTCTGCTCACACTCAGTCCACATGCACTGTTTTAGATTAAAACAAACAAATACATGTATTGACTACAGCAAGATTTCAAGTGAATATAAATCAGAGTAATAGAAATCGAGAGATTAATAATGCATCAAGGAGTTGGTCACAATTAACTAAAAGATAACTTGCATCCTAAACAAAGATTAACATTTCAGTAGTTTATCTGTGATGTCAGCTTACCACACAGGCTGGCTGTGATGCCTCTAGAGTATCAGTCTTTGGTGTTGCTTAGAAGATGGATTCCAAGAGAGAGTCACAAGACAAAGATGTTTAACAAGTTTCCTAAACTCCTCTGGAGGTCAGGTGATCAGCCTCACCTGGCAATAGGCCTGATTTCTTCCACTTGAGCCAAAGTGCTCGAAGGTGCTCAGGCCAGTTCATTGTTCTGTATGCATGCCTCTGCAAGGAGTGACCCTCACTTTGCTTGGTATCTGCCTGGATCTATTCAAACCATGTGAGGCACACCTTTGGAGATATGATGTAGCAGAGTTTCATATCTGTCTATATGTGACAATGTAGGAAACATACTACCATAACAATAATGTTCAATATGTCATGAGCATTCCAAAAACATCGTACATGACATAATTTGCATTAGACAACATACACACTATAAAGGGTGCACATGGGGTACAATGTGTCACATCTATTAAAACCAAACCTTAATATTTTATACAAATATTTAAAAAATCTATTTTCCAGACCATAATCTGGAAAATGCTGAATCTCTAATTATTTATTTGAAGGCACTGATAAGCAGATAATTCTTAAAAGATAAGATGAATAGTCACGCTAAATTTGAACACTTTCCATTTACTGTGCTCATTGAGCCACATTAGATGAGATAATTTTTATCTCATACTCATTGCAAATCCTCATGTTTTGAATAGTAGCAATTATTCTGAAGTTGTTCTTTGTTAATTCCTTTAAATAGGATTTTTTTTCCTGGAACCACATATCTTTATAATTTTTAGTTAGTTTTGAAATCGATACATGCTTTTGTTCCAATTCACTTTCAGAGTGAGTCACACCAAATGACCCAGAAGTTCCAAGGAGACTCCTGAAACAGATTTATGCTTCTAGAGAACTACTAGACTTAGAAATGGTTAGAAGAAGTGAAGAGAGACACATACTGGGCAAATTTCTAATAAAAAAGCCCATAGAGATCACAATTTATGGCATTAGTCATTTACCTCCTATTGGGTGATATAGAATTACACAAGTAGCACACACTGTTTTGATTTATTATCCAAACAATCCCCATATATGTTGTGGTAAAGTCAAGCCAAAGGGTTATGAAAGGGTATACCAGGGCCGGTAGTGGGCCCTAAAAGGTTCAAGGCCCTTTCCCCTGCAGGCAAAAGAGAGAGTACAGCACGGCAATTAGAAGCACCTGGCCCCAATGAAGGGCAATGCCAAGTGTACTTAAACCCTGCCTTCCCAAGAGGGGGGAGGGGAAACAAACCAGGAGGAAGCTGCCAGAAGGCTTGGGGCAGCTGGAGGAGAAGGTTCCCTCCCAGACCAGGAGACAGAGCTCCTCTACAGCCAGGAGAGACGGGGTAGCAGGGTGTGCCCTGGGCCAGAAAAAGAGGTAAAACATGAGACCCACCAGGGGGAAGCCGGTAGTTTGACACAATATATATGCACATGCCAAAGCTCAAGAATTCACCAAGCAAAAAAGTCTACAGCTTCTGGGCCTATTTTTAAAATTAGGAGTGTGCAATTTCCCTACTTTCACATGCAGGTCAGCTGACTGACTATAGACACTTAACTGAACATTTGTAGGCATAATTACTTGATCTGCATGCACAATAGCAGTGGTTTCACACAGAGTAGATGCACAGTTGTGCACGGCTAATTTTGAAATTCAGGATCACTGTCTCCTATCAAGCACTGATTGATTTCACAAGCATTAGCATGGCATCCCAGTTCTCCATTTCTGAAAGGTCTGTAGCAGTGAGACACTGTATACTTCAGTCCTTTTGCTTCTATTTTCCCAAGCAAATGAGGAGCTGCAAAATAGCAAGAAAGAAAAGAAGCAGAACATTTGATTATGTTTACCAGACTATGAACTAAGAGGAAAACTTCAATTTTTTAACTCCTTTAGACTCAACTTTTCTATCTCCTAGCAAATTACATTTTATAATCCAATCACTTCACTTGAAAAAGCTGCCAAGATGTGTTCATGTTATTCCATTTTTGCCCAGCAGGACATATTACCCAAGCAATAAACAATGGCTCTTTACTGGGGCTTAACTTTCTCACTCCATCCTTGCCATCCCAAGGAGAAAAAGGACAACTTTAGGAATTTAGCTCTAGCCTCAGCATGGTAGCACAGACCACCACCACCATCAGGAGCCATTGTGTTTGCACAGGAAACTTTTATATATATATATATATATATAAATATATAAATATATATATATATATACATATATATATATACACACACACATATATATATATATATATATATGATAGAAATGGAAAAGACTCAGGAGACTGAAAATATTTCCTGGGATAATGAGAGGAAGGATACCTCTTCCCCAGCCACACAGAGAAATTCTCCTCCACTTCATGGCTTCCTATGGTTTCCTACTGGAAGAAAAAGCTTTGAGAGAGAGAAACAGATAGATGCACATCCCTACTTTTTAAGGCCTGAAATCTGTGGAAAGACTATAAAAGATTAGCATAGAATCAAATCTCTGTTACCTGCAGGAAGAAACAAGTGAAAGGCCTGCACTTCCTGACAATTATAACATCCACAGTTCACCTTTCGAACCCCATCACAGTTGGTTTCAGCGTCAGTCTGTATCATCCTGTTCACCACTTTTACAGGACTATGATAAATTTTGTACAAAGTATGCCTTGCGAGCTATCATTTGAAAAGCCAATCTGCTGAACATTATTATCCCATTGAAATATGTGTAGCAACACTGTAGGTGAAGTTATAAGAGTCTACTGCATGGTTGTAACTGAAACATTGTAATTATGGGTAACACCCACAAAGCAGTTTTTCAGAGACAAAGACGCAGTGGTCCCAGCCAGGTGTCAAAAAACTTTCAGCTGCTTAAGCGACCTTTCACTAGCAGAGGAAAGGTGTAAACAAGAAATTTACATTTAATCACAGAGACGATTCATAAACACACAAGCAAAAGAGACTGCTTGTTGCCTGAATCCCATTTGGGGCTAACCCTCAAAGAGGGGAAATATGTATAAAAATGTGAGTCAATGGCCTCCACCTCACCTTTCCTCCTCCTTTCTCTCTGCTCATGAGAGCAATGAATACCTGAAGGACACTGAACTAAGAGGCAGGGTCCGCAGGTTGAAAGGAGACCCCGCCTGTGAAATTTACTGCAGTGTGTGGTGAGACGAAACCTTTTGCTTTTAAGTTCACTTCAGTTGTTAAGTTAGGTATGAGTTTGTGTTTTACTCTTATTTTCATTTTTAACCAAGCCTGACTTTTATGCCTCATCAGTGGTAATTACTTAAAATCTGTCTGTTGCTAATAAAAACATATCTTCTTGTTTTATCTAAACCAGTGTTTTTGGATTCGTGCGTGTGAGAAATTCCATTTGGGATAACAAGGCGGGCTCATCAGCTTTCTCCTTTGATGAAATGATAGACTTTTTATGACCTTGTGCTGTTCAGGTGGGTACTGAGCAGCACAAGAGACACATTTCTGAGGAACAAGGCTGGGACTAAGAATATGCAGGTATCACCTAGTATGTAATTCATAAGTGACTGGCCAGTGTTCATGTATTTAGCTATGAGTGAATCTGCATGCTGAAGACTGTGGAAACGGGCTAGGAGTGGCTGTTCTGACAGCAAAGCAGTGTAAAAGGCCTCCCAGATTAAAGAGTTAAGGAGGCATAGCTGTTCAACAGTCCCTTTATACCCTGGGTAATGTGTCAGCTTCCAATGACATTTTACGGGCTGTGCATCTCTAAGGAAAAGAAAGTTAAATGTTTCACCTGCATTAGATGTCACGGTAACCACGAGCACCTTTCACAGATTTAAAATATGTCTAGATTCCTCAGTTAAGAGTGAGAAATAAAGCTGGACAAACCCCCATGGCAGCAATTTAAGTTTTTCAAAATGCGCATAAAGCAATTCAAAGCAATTTTTTTTACATGTTTTGCATGACAAGGATGAGTTACTTCTTCCCAGCTAGATCACTTGAGATGTTGTCTGTTCTTGAGAGAAGTACAGAATATTTTAATTCTTGAGTAGGATGTTCCTCCCATGAGATTCCAAAGATCTTAGTGTAGGAAGAAATCATACTCCTTTGGTTTCTTTTTAGTACATTTTCTGTGTCAGTAACGCACCCTGGACTCATTTCCTCAGCGCTACATGCCCATCTGTATTCTAGTGCTTCCCTATGTTGGACAATAGAGCGGTTCTTAACATCTCTTGCCTTTTCAACAAAGCAATCCAATATCCCCCTTCTTTTATTTCTAGGATTCCTTCATATAAAGTTTGTACCACAGTATTATCTCTCTCTTTTACAAGGCAGATGTTCAACAATAAAGGGAGAAACAAGCTGCAAAATTTATATTTTTGCAGAAATCCATGTAAATTTGGAAATGTCTTAAAATTATAAAAACTCAAAAATAAGCCTATTAAAAGAAAACAAATTAACAAAGTCATGAAATTATAGTTGGGATTTTAGCATGTTTTTGTTTGTTTGTTTATTTCTTTTACCAACACATTAAATATTTCTGGTTAGAGCAGCAAAATGTAGCTACAAATACAATCCCCATATGTGTTAGGAGAAAGAGTGTTAAGAACAGATCACCTTCATACTATCCCAGATGACTATATTCAGGACTCTAGGGCATACGTAACAAGGAGCACATTTATTTAATTTGACAGCAGATTCAGGAAAAATCTCAAAAGTGCAGCCGCATGTCCAATTAGTGTACAGGGGCAGCTTCTATTTTTAATCTTTAACTTAAATGTCTGCCAAAACACAATCAGGCCCCAGCCTGGTTGAGTCCTGCAGGTCTATCACAATAATAAATGAATAAATAAATAAATGGTGTTGTCCAAATGTATTTCTTGCCAATGCAATCAATATAAATCAATGTAAGCACCAGTTAAATCAACAGTATACTCCATTCTAACCTCCATTCACAAGTTTTACCACCCACACATAATCCCAGAGCACATTCAGTCTCCTTTGGGTCAGTGCCCCAGGGCTTTTTGCTAAAATACAATAAAAATTCCCATTTATTTCTAGCACTTAATTTAAAAATAAAGGCAGTAATTCTAGCATTTAATAATTTTCTTCTTCTGATCACCGACAAAAACTTCTAGTATTCATTCTTGGTCTGTTTTGTAAATTACCCCATTTTATGCACAATTGTCTCTCTTGCTTCAGTAAAGAAGAATTAATACTTTTTACATTTTTTTCTTTCTTCTATTTGCTGCTGCAGTTAGTCGGCCCCCTTATCTGTTTTTATTAAGCTTTGTTTTATTTCTGAGATTGAATTCTCAAGCTTAGCAAATGACGAGGCTGTCTCTTGTCTCAATTCCTTAATTTCTCCTCTAAATGAGGTGACAGCTCGGATGAATGCTGGTGTGGAGCACTGTGTGCTCTCTCTGGCATTTTTCAGGTGCTCTGTCTTGTCACTATTTGGGATTTAACAGTATGGCCATTAATAGTGGTGTTTTCTTAATTATATTCACATCTTAGCTATTCTCCAAGTGTAGGTGACACCCCATCCTTAAAGTAAATTTAAAGCTTTGCTAGGTAAAATTCACCACTGCATTCAATTATATGGGACTGAGTTCATTTCACAAAAGAGTGTGATGTTGCCTGAATTAGGGGGACCTTTTATATTATTATTTAACATTTATATTTCAAAATTACAATAATTTGTATGAGATATGCCATGTCAGGTATACCTCATGTCAGGTATGTTTGATATATATGGACTTTATATATATCATGTCAGGTACATCTGATATATATGGACTTTACATGAATGTGATTACTTTGGCCATTTAACATTGCTCTTATCGTTTGTTTCTTTCCTTTTATAATAAGCCTTTACTTTTAGTTACTAAGAATTGGCTGGCAGCATGATACTTTGGGTAAGATCCAGACTTATTTTAATTTGGCAATGTGGCTGACTGTTTGGGGTCAGGAGAACATTTTTGGTAAAGGGAACAGAGTTTTAAATAACTTATCTCTTTACTGAACCCAGTTGCTAATTGGAAGCTAGAGACTGAAATGCAATAAAAGGGGTTGTTTGTTTTTTGTTTAGCTTCTTGATAACCAGCGTGGAAGATCAGAAGCATCGTTTGTGACTGTTAGGGTAATCTAACTTTAGTGTTACCCACCAATTTGGGGAGAATCCACTCTCCCTTTTGCAGTCTGTCTTGACCTTGGCATTTTCAAGTGGGCGACCCTAGGCATGGATGGGTCACAGTGGCGTAGTTGGCAGGATCATAACATTTGCAGTTTGGATCAGAACCACCACACTATTCCAAATTTTAAAGTTTTATACTGAGAGTGTTAAAGGTTAAAGTTAGTAACGATGAGTAAGCTGTGATCATAGGAGGCTATGAACACAAAAGAGCTTAAACAATTATGTAAGGAGAGAAAAATAATCCTTAAAGGGAATATCTCAGAGGTGTGAGGTTTGCTCATGGACAATGACCAGAGAGCAGGATCTTCACCTGACTCTCACAGAGGTAACTGCTGCAGAAGAAATTAGACTGCAAGCCCTGAAAGATAGTCAGCGTCTTCAGCATGAAAGAGAAATGGCAGAATTTCAATTGCAGGAAAAGTGAAAGATGGATGAGAGGGAAGAGAGAGCTCATCAAAGGCAGATGGAAGCAGCCAGAATCCAAATCATGGAAGGGAAAAAAGACCTGCCACCGCCTGTAAGTTCTTCTCTTCTCACCATCAAACATTTGGAAAGGATTTGTCCCATTTCCAGAGATGAAGAAGATATTGAGGAATTTTTGTCTACATCTGAAAGTTTCTGTCATATTCATAGATCCCTGATGAAAGAAAGATGCCTGTTTTTCTGACCAGACTGACTGGAAGGGCAAGGAAGGTATTTAATTAAATGGAATTAGATGATGCGTTAAATTATGTAAAGTTTAAAGAAGCTTTATTGCGCCTGAGTCTTATAGGATGAAATATAGAAATGTTAAGCTATTTGACAATGTTACCTATGCTGAAACTGCTCATAAGCTGCTTGGGTGTATGAGAAAATGGACCGAGGGAGCAAAGGCTTGTTGAAGTTATGGTAGAGTTGTTGAATTATTTGCTAGGGAACAGCTCCTGGAAATAGCATCCCACCATATCAGGGCAGCTGTACTTGATAAAAACTCGGATACCCTTTTGGAAGCTGCACAAATTGCTGATGCTTCCATAATGAACAGGAACTGTGAATGGCACAAGCTGCAAGGGAAAAGAAACCTCTATTCATCACACATTAAGAGGGAAGTGGTTCAGGAATAAGACTAACCCCAACTTGGCTAGGAAGCCTTTTACAAACCCAGAATTTAAAACCTCTAACCCTGGAGAAAGACCTGCTACATGCCACCTGTGTGGACTCGTTGGCCATATAAAATCAAAATGTCCAAACCACAGGGACAAAAATGCCCAAAGGCCAGCAAAGCCCCAGCCCACAATTAATTCAAATGTGATTACTTTAGATACAAAGACTGGCCACATAAATGCTAACACTGCCACCTTGTATCTGGACACCAACACTGCAGCTGTTAATGCTACCACTTTAGTGATCCCTAGTGGAGGGATGAATGTAGCCTCACTATGTTAGGGTGGAGACATGGAGGGCAATGAAGAGTGTCAGGGTCAATGGGACTGTGTGTATTGGACGGACGGATTCCAGCTTGGAAATTACCTTAGTTAAAAAGGAACTGGTCCAGGAGGAAGATTGTTTGCCAGATCGAAGCGTGAACCTGGTGGCACTTTACAAGTATAGGGCAAAGGTGCTCTTAGCAAAGATTCACTTAGAGTGGGAAGATTTCAGGGGTAATATGATGGTTGGAGTTAGGGAGCTTCTCCCAGTGGATATTTTAATTGGAAATGATATAGTAGTTCTGACTAGGAATGTCAATGTCATAACCACATTGCAAGGGAAATATGGTCCAGATATGGAAACCCTATCTTGTGATTGTGAGGGGATCAGTGAACAGACAAGGGATTCTCCTCAGATGATGCCAGTTGACGTGGAGCCAGATGTGCCTGAAATGGCTCTGAATTTAAGTGAAGTTCAGAAGGAATTTATCAAATCCCAGTAAGAGGATTATTCATTAGAAAGGGCCAGAATTCATGCCTAAAACCTAAATGCCTAAAATGGTCAGGTTTTTCATCCAAGGTGGCTTGCTAAACAGAGAACCTTCTCTGGGGAGAAAGCAGCCTCCTGGTAGAGACTGCAAGCAGCTTGTGGTACCTGAGGGATATAGAAGTGAGTTGTTGAAGTTGGCTCATGGTGGTCCCTTTGTGGGACCTCTGAGAATATGAAAAACTCTTGCCAGGCTGATGCAAGACTTCTATTGGCCTTACATGTGTAACACAGTAAGGGAGTATAGCAAAAGTTGTGATTTGTGTCAGAAGCGCAAGAATTTGAAGGGTCCCAATAAGGTACCCCTACAGTCTTTACCCATTGTTGGGGAGGCATTTCCAGCATGTCTGTTGAAATTGTGGGACCACTCTCTAAATCTTCCAGGAATGGAAAGTAGTATATTCTGGTGTTAATTGATTTTGCACTAAGTATCCTGAGGCTGTAGCTTGATCTAATGTCAAGGCAGAGATGTGGCTAGAACTTTGTTTACTATTTTTAGCAAAGTGGGTTTTCCTAAGGAAATCTTGTCAGACTGTGGTGCCAACTTCATGTTAATTGTATTTAAGCAGCTATGGGAGATATCGTCTAAAAGCTGCCCCTTACCATCCAAAGACCAATGGTTTGCTAGAAAGGTTTAATGAAACGTTGAAGGCTATGCTCAAAATATATGTGGAAAGATGCCAGAATGACTAGGATGTCTTGTTTGCTGCACTAAAGATGGTTGTGTATTTTTTGTTTAGCTTCTTGATAACCAGTATTGGAGATCAGAAGCGCTGTTTGTGACTGGTCATGGAGTCTAATTTCAGTGTTACCCACCAGTATGGAGAGAATCTGCAGCCTGCCCTGATGTCAGCATTTTCACGTGAGCTACCCTAGGCACAGACAGGTCACATCTCAGCTTTTCTGCAAGTCTAGATGGCATCCCATTCTTGTTGCAGCATGGCTCAGATTTGGCCTGACTGCTCCTCCATCATAACAGAGAGGCAGCTGGACCAAATATGCATGGGCAGATTTGCATCAATAGCATCTATGTGGGGAACAAATATTTAATAATGGGATCTTCAGTATAGCAGAGAAAGATATAACAAGATCCAATGGCTGAAAATTGAAGCTACACAAATTCAGAATAGATATTTGCCTTAACAATGTGGATAATTAACCATCAGAACAATTTACCAAGGGTGGTGGTGGATTCTTCACTACTGACAATTTTTAAATCAAGATGGTATGTTTTTCTAAAAAGGTATGCTCTATTTATTTTGGAGAGGTTCTATGGCCTGTGTTATACAGGAGGTCCATCTAGATGCTCACAATGGTCCTTCCTAGTTTTGGAATCTATGAAACCATGAATACTACTCAGGTTGCACCTGGCCACCCCTCAAGGAGCAACTGAGCCAAATCTGAGTGGGGCTGTAACCCTGTGAGTCAGGTCACAACACCTAGCATGGGGAGCTGGGCTCAGCCCCACAGGACAGGAGCAGCTACTGCAGGATGAGCAATGGGTTGGCTCATTCTCCAACAGCCCCCAGAGCCTCCATCCACATTGGACCAGGGGAAGTATATGTCTGCCTAGGCCAGAGCCCAGTGATGGTGTAATCCAGCCCTGGATGTGGCAACCTATCTAGAACATTTTTGCAACCCACTGATGAGAAAAACTGTCCTAGACAGATATATAATATAAATGCACAAACAAGACAGCTTTCCTGAACAAAACAGTGGGTCTGAATGTCAACCCACCTAGAAAAGTAAAATGGCACTAAATAATTTATGTAAACTCCAAAGTACTATTACTGGAGAAACCTTATTTGTCTAATACAGAATATTATAAATGAAAGGAAGATGGACTGATCAACATTTTTTCTCTCCACAAAGAAGAATAAAGATGCAATACATAAAATTATCCCCATTACTTTTACAGAATCAGATAATGAAAGAAGTTGCACAACTCTTAAGAAGTATACACTCACTGTGAATTCAAAATAGTTTTTTAAAGAAATGGCAAAATAATCAATCTATTTTATTTGGGGAGGAGTCTTTAATCTAATAAAAGACAAATTATGAACCACTAATATTAATGAAGACAAATAATCACAACAATTACATTCTATCAAACCTAACAACAATCAGAGGAATGATATTATGAGATTCTTAAACATTTAAAAATCCTCAAGAAAAAATTATGCATCCTATTGAGTAGCTCATAATTCTCACTGGGATACATCATTCTGTAATACTTCAAATTGAAAGCTGAAGAATAAAGGAATGCAAATATCTGAAATTTCTGATCCCACTCCTGTATCTTTAAGCATAATACATTAATAAACACTCGATACATAAATTAGTCTTTAGTGGGGTAAAAAGAAAGTCAACAATTTGCAAAGGAGGTAATAAAAATTATTAGTACAGTAATGACAAGGAAAGCATTAAAAGTACATACTGTGAACAACTTAAAATGGCTTCTGGGGTAGAACTAAGTAATCTATATCCCACACAAAAAGTTAAGAAAACATCAAATAAAAAGAACTGAATTTGAGATTCCAACAGCAAAATTACACCTCTAAGTTATGCTGAAGTACTCTGGTACCGTATAGTCTGCATTTTTTTCTTGTGCGGAAATTCTACCCATATCAATGGAAGTTTCTTATGCACAACAGAATAAGTCCAAAATAAATATGGTTCAGTTAGATTGGTTCAAAGAAAAGAATTTTTGCTCTACATTTCAATAAATCTAAAAATTATTCAGTTTACTTAAAGGATGCAAAGAACCTTTGCTATTTCTACAAACTGAACTCAGGCGCAAGTCCATGGGAATTTTGCTGACTAAAAAATGCCAATTCAGCCCCCCAGTTAACAACGGGGAACTGCCATTTCGGTATAACAAAGATAACCACACCAAAAGCACTTAAGCAAAATAAACAGTCCTGGGATAAGAGGGAAGGTCCTCTCATGGATCAATAAACAAAAGACAGGAAACAAAGGGCAGGAATAAATTACCAGTTTTCACAGTGGAGACAGGTAAATAGCAGGGTCCCTCAAGAATCTGTATTGGTGCCAGTACTATTAAGCATATTTATAAATTATTTTGACAAAGGGATAAATACTGAGGTGGCAAAGTTTTCATAGGACACAAAATTACTCAGAGTTAAGTCCAAAGATGACTACCATGAGTTACAAAGGGATCTCACAAAACTGGGTGACCAGAAAGCAAAATGGCAAATGAAATTCAGTACTGATAAACTCAAAGTAATGCAAATTTGAAAACATAATCCCAACTATACACACAGAATGAGGTGGTCTAAATTAGCTGTTATCACTCAAGAGAGAGATCTTGGACCCATTGTGGATTGATCTCTGAAAACATCTGCTCCATGTACAATGGCAATCGAAAAAGGCCAACAGAATGTTAGGAAACATTAGGAAAGGGATAGATAAAACAAAAAATATAATGCCATTATATAAATCCATGGTTGACTCACACCTTGAATATTGTGTGCAGTTCTGGTTGCCCCCATGTCATGAAAGATACATTTAGAGATGGTGTAAGAACAGAGAAGGCTACAAAAATGATTAGTGGTAGAGAACAGCTTCCTTATGAGAAGAGATTAAAAAGACTAGAACTTTTAGTTTAGAAAAGAAACAATTGAGGGGGGATATGATAGAGGTCCATAAAATCATGAATGGTGTACAGAAAGTAAAGAAAGTATTATTTATCCCTTCATATCACACAAGAACCAGGGGTCACCCTATGAAATTAATAGGCAGCAGATTTAAAAACGAACATAAGGAAGTACTTGCTCACACAACGCACAGGCAACCTGTGTATCTTGTGAAGGCCAAAAGCATAACTGGGTTCAAAAAAGAATTAGATAAATTAATGGAAATTAGTCACTGATGGACCTATTAGCCAAGAGAGTCAGGGACGCAACCCCATGCTCTGGGTATCACAAAATCTCTGACTGCCAGAAGCTGGGACAGAATAACAGGAAATGGATCACTTGATAATTGCCTTAGTCTGTTTATCCCTCTGAAACATCTGGCAACAGCCACTGTCAGAAGACAGGATATTGGGCTAGATGAACCATTGGTTTGACCCAGTATGGCCCTTCTTATGTTAAATTTAGAAGCAAGGCAAGTAGACTGCTCAGCAACCAATTAAAGAAACAAGAATTTTCCAGTGCTCTGTCAAATGTAACACCCTAAAATTTACAAATGAAAGAGGATGTTAGATAGCAGTTACATTTGCCACATTTTAACAGCCTTTATATTCACAAGATTATGAAGAAACAAAAAACACAAATTGACAGTTTTTTCAATAATTTACATAGCATTCCCATAGTAAGAAAAGATCAAGTGGAATCCTTAATAGTCCCTGTTGAATTGAAAGAGGTAGGATATGTTGTAAAGATGTTCAAGAACAGTAGAAGCCCTGGGCCCAGATGGGTATACCAGGACATTTTTCAAATTTAAATAAATTGTTGCCCCTAGTCTAACAGATGTTATGAGTAATACACTGGAAACAAAAATAGTCTCTAGCAGATGAAAGTAAGTAGCCATCATCTCAGACATCGAAGGAAGGCATTTATGTTGTACTTATTGTAGATTGATTTCACCACTGGCTAGTCACTTGAGAATTCTGAACTTCAAATAGAGATTGTTGACTTGACACTAGACCCTAAAAGGTTTCAAGAAAACTGTACAAGTCAGCTGTTTTAGGTAATTACTTATCAAACTCAGACTGTAGGAATAAAATTGTAACCCTGTAGATTCATTCATAGCTTTGTTCATTCATACCCTTATTTGTGTCAATCTCTATATAGTTTTAATTAGTTAACAGCTTTATTTGAATCAGTCTTCATTTATATTTGAGTATTGGGGAGCGCTGGGCTGAGCCACTGTCCTTTTGTTTCTCATGGTTGGGTAGGAGGGCCGTGTCTTTTCCTGTGAGCCACTCGCTCCCAGCCTGCTTTGCAGTATAAGTTTATACCTATCTTCCCATAGGTAATAAGTGTGTCTTCTTTTATTATTATTATTAAAGTTCTTTTCAACCCTTCTTACCCAGAATGTATATTCACCATCTCACAATTCTGTCTGTAATATTTGAACTCCTCTCAGCCATACTCCATATTGTAAATGTAAAACCCCATTTTGACCAAATGTATTCCATCTTATACAAAACTCCTTCTAAAATTTTAGATGAATAGGTAACCTTATTTGAACAAGGTGTGAATGGAGGGTGTATGTACATGTGAATCAGACCCAAACTGCCAGCTTGTCCTGATGAAGTGTGGAGTCCACCCTAACGGCTGAAGAGTGCAAACACATCCCTAAAAAACAGGAGAAGAATCCACCCCAGAAAATAAAAGAACAAACTTAATCAAGACACCAAGAACGAGCTGAAAGTCACATCTGCTATTGTCCGGCAATCAACGGTCACAGAGTAGCGACGCAACACAGCTAAACTCATAAGTTTGCACTGAAGTAAAAAACCTGTAAAATACTGGGTGAGATTGCAAGGCTTTTGGGGAATAACATTCTGCACACCATCAAAGAAGAGCATCAGTGCATGCCAGACAAAGACCCCACTCTCCTCATGCCCAGCTTCCCTGGCCAGGTAGCTGCCACGAGCCATGAACTCCAGCAACGGACCCAAGCTGTGACCTCAAGCCACGATCAGGTTTCCTGGTGTGTTTGGGCGCACATGTGTTTGTGTGTGTGTGTACATAGGCTTAAGATAGTTATTAATTTAGTTTCTGGTAATAAATGTGGCATACTGCCTTTTCCTCTTGAAACAGTCCCGAGTGCTCTTTTTGCACAACAATACAAGGAGATCACACCAGTTCCTGTTCAGAAATCCCTGTTATATAACATGTACAAAAAGTGTTTGAATATTAGGCAGAGTGAGCTTTTTTCTCTTCGCTATGTGGATGACAACCTGTTGCAGATCTCAGTTTTATCAGATCTAAACTATATCTGAGCAACTTAAAGTCTTTAAGAGACCTAGAAGTCAGGGGATCTGGGTTCTGTTTCCAGCTCTTCTTTTGATTTGCTTTTGGTGAATGACTTAGCCCATCTTTAACCATCTGTAAAATGGGGATAACAATACTTTACTGCCTTTTAAATCCTGGGATGAAAAACACTATGCACCGTGAGTGCTAAAACTCATTATTTCTCTTAATTTCCCTTTCAGAGAGGTGTCCTTTTATTTGCTTTACCAATTGAGTCATTGGCTGCTACATTTTACCCCAAAGCTGACTGCATTTCTGTCATGGATGAAGGGATTCAACCTGTGAACATATAGTGAGCCACATTCACTTACACCTGTCTAATCTTACATGAGTTATTTCAAGTCACAGTTTCCTCTTCATCCTTCCATTCAATGGTTATAGTCCCAGCAGAGAAGGCTGCAGCCATTCAGTCCTGTGGATCTGCCATTAGCTGTTGGAGGCATTGACCATCTATATGAAATGACTTTACCTCTCCACTGCCTTACCCCTTCCTCCATGGGGCTCTTGCAACAGTCATGTTGATGGAGCTCCTTGTACTGCAGCTTTCCCTAAAATTCCCCACATGGAAATGGTCTTCCCCACAGAGGGGGGAACCTGTGCAAATTATTGCACTCAGATTTGTCCCTTTGGCATGAGGGATAGGTAACCCAGATCAACCCCCATTGATCCAAGGATATGAATCTCCTCAATGAGGAAAGGCAGAGCTTCTTTGGGAGTCAGCTCTCCTCTTCTCCCTCACTGAGAACATGGTTTCTACTTGCAGAAGTGAGTCTGGGGCCTGTTGCTTGCATCACATGTGATCCTTCAGGATGAGAAATGATATATAAATGTAAGATATTGAATTCTCTACACATAAAAATACTTGCAAACATTATGAATGCAACAAGATGCTACAAAAGCTGTCCCCACAGAACAATATATCCAGCAAATATAAAGGCAGAAGGCTGCCCACAAATAATGTAGATATACAACCAGGTCTATAAAAATGCAAGTTACTACAGGAAAAAAAAAAGGAAAGATATGAAACAACAAATATTTCCAGAAACTACAGTGATGAATTAGACTTCAATACATCACAAACTCCCTAAGCAGCTGGAAAGTCCAAGTAATGATTCAGCAAAACACACAAAACAAAATATTATTCTTATGAACACAAAGTAAAAAAAAAAGATACACAGTCCAAAGCCACAACATTTTCAGAAGAAATACAAATTCCCCTCTACTGTCAATAATGCTGAGTTACATTCCCCATCTGAATACCTTTCATTCTGCCCTCAGCAGCTCTGATCTACATGACCTGTTTTGAGACCAAACCCTCAATTTGCTGCAGAAAACCACTTAGATCTTGCTTCTTTAAAGGGTCTGTTTCACTTTCACTGTGAATTGATGGCTCCTGCATGTCCTTAGTTTGTGACTACCATATGGAGAACGCAACTCCTTAAACATCTACCACTGTACCTTCAACGGTGAACACCTTGATGGTGTAGCCCTAGGATTGGACAAAGTAGTACCAGAAGGCATACATGCTTATCCACAAGAAGTATGGCAACCAGGAATTTAATGTAAAGATCCATGAAGATCAGGATGTAGAATATCTATCTTCATGTGGTCCATAGCCATTGAGGTAGGATTGGCTATCTGTTGAGAGTATTGATTCAACATGGTCCCAGGGCCCCCTGTCTACACTCCCCAAATCCTGTTTGTGGTACTACATGTAAAGTGCGATGTAGGCTGGCGACATGACCCATTAGAAGAGTCGCAACCCTTCCTCAGGCCCAGTCTCCAAGGAAGGCCACAGCACCTTGCTTTAGGGGGAAAAAGCTAGCAGGTTATGAGTCTTTAGCCCCAGCCCCCAAGCAGGGCATGCTAGCCACGCAGTCTGCAGCCCCCAGCCCTCAGGCAATGCGGGGCAGGCAAAGTAGTCTATAGCCCCCGGTTTTCAGGCAGGCAGGGCTAGTAAAGCTCAGTATTCTCTGGCAGGCAAGTTCACAGGTGCCAAGCACTCCCGGGGTGGTTAAGGAAAGGGGGGGGGAACAGGCCCACCCAACTCCACTGCATCCCAGCCCAGGGCCCTATGGTTTGCCTCAGACTCAGCCACTCTATAGTCGGCTGTCCCTGGGCTACTTCCTCCCACCCTGAACGCAGGTACCTGCAGCCAGGGGTTTTCCTCCAAGTCACTGGAGTAGACAGCGAACAGGAGTCCCACAAGTCCCTCATCATCGGCCGGCAGAAGGTCTGGGAACTCCTCGGGGCTATCAGCGGATGGCAGCTCCTCCAGGTCCCAGGAGTTCCTCCGATAGACCGGGCTCAGGCAGCTCCTCTATGTCAGGGCTGGCCTGGGGGGGTTTCTCCCAGTCAGCGGTCTCAGGTAGCTCTTCCCAGCTACTGGGCCTGGCGGCCCTTCCCAGTCACTAGGACTCAGGAGCCCTATCTGGTCACTAGGGTCCAGGCAGGCCTTGGAGGCTCCAGTCGGTGGGGTGTGCTCTGCTGAGCTGTGGGGCCTGGGTCTGGTCCGCAGCCTTGGGGAAGGCACATCCTTCTCCAGCAGCAGCTTCCCCCTAACTGAGCTGTTAGGCCAGCCTTTTATGCTTCCCCTTCCTGTCCTGGCTCCGCCCATCTGCTCCCTGGGTATTTTGCCTACAGGGTCTTGTTCTGGCCAGCAGGGGCACTGTGACCCTTCCTAGGACCCAGGCTCCAAGGAAAGCCACAGCACCTTGTTACATAGGCGGAGCTGGCATTTCTCCTTATTGAATTTCATCCTTTTTATTTCAGCTCATTTCTCTAGTTTGTCACGATCATTTTGAATTGTAATCCTATCCTCCAAGACGCTTGCAACCCCTTCCATCTTGGTATCATCCACAAACTTTATAAGTCTCTGCCATTATCCAAATAATTTCTGAAGTTATTAAAGAGAACTGGACCCAAAATGGATCCCTGCAGGACTCCACTTGATATGCCCTTCCAGCTAGATTGTGAACCATTGATAACTACAGTCTGAGTATGGTTTTTCAACTAGTTGTGCACCCACCTTATAGTAGGTTCACCTAAGCTACATTTCTCTAATTTGTTTATAAGAAGGTCACCTGAGACAGTATCAAAAGCCTTACTAAAGTTGAGAGGTGTCATATCTACTGCTTTCCCTCATCCACAAGGTTTGTTATCTTGTTAAAGAAGGATAGTAGATTGGTTGGACATGACTTCTTCACAAATCCATGCAGACTATTACTTTTCACCTTAATTTCTTCTAGGTGCTTAGAAATTGATTATTTGCTCCAGTATCTTTTGGGGTATCAACATTAAGCAGACTGGTCTATAATTCCCTGGCTTATTCCTGTTTATAGATAGGAACGATATTAGAATGGCAACTCCTTTCAGCCAAAGCACTGGCCTGGTAGCCAAATCAAAAGCTGCTCTGATGTCAACATGTGCCATATGACACGTTTAGTTAAATTCTTAATGCAGAAGTCAAAGGGTAAGGACAGCATCTATTGTCAACTGCCCAGCAGAGAAACTTGATTGCTGTGGACAATGATGTCTGTTAAGGAGCAGCTGCATTCTACCAAGCAGAATGTGAGCAAAGACCTTTTCAGGGACCAAGAGCAATGAGATCAGCCTGTGGTTGCCACACAGTGAGAGATCCTGTGCCTTTGGACAGGAACACCAATGCCATCTTCTATTCTGCTGGTACTTTGCCTGAATGGCCACACTTTTAAGAACAGTTGATGCAGGCCAGTGCTCACTGGTTCCAGACACCTTTGAATCCGGAATACCATCAGTTCTAGCAGTATGTCCATTCCATTTGGATAGCCTTTCAAACTGCCTCGAGTGAGGGAGGCTCAGTGTTTGTCCTTGGGCCTGCAGTGGTATGGTTTGCCAGGTCACACAGCTCTGGACAGTCATAAATAGCTGCATGTTGCAGAGTGCTTTCAGAATCAGTTTTCTGTCTGCCCAGGACCTCATCCACTGAAGAGCAGAGAGATCCATTTGGTTCCGTGATGAGAATGTTAAAAGGCAGTTTATGGCTGCCAGCCAGACACATGACAGCTCTGTAGGCAGGACGCAGATAGTTGTGCTGTAGGCCATTCTCTGTTATTTCGGTCAGGCAATTGATGTAGATCTCACTGTCTCGTTTTGCCAAGAACCAGAAAATATCTTTCCACATTTTATGTTCTTGGACATCTAACTGCTAGCATGCTTCTGCCTTTCTCACTAGTACATCAAAGGCTTCTTCAGAAAGCCAAAGTTTCTTCCATGACTATCTGAAGCCAATTGCTTCATCATTGGACATGATACAACATTACAAATACCACTTTAGTTAAGCTACATATCATCTGAGACGGTACCGAGATTACATATGTGATCTTCAACCCTGCCTGAGTGTATTTCACAGCTTCAACAGGATTATTGGCTAGACACTGGACTTCACACTGTTGAAGGATGTCTGACTTACAAGGAGATGGAAGATGCTGTGAGAGCTGAGTGGCAACTAATCTATTGTCTGAATTTGCTGGTGCTTCTGCGCCACCAAAGACATGGTCAGGTTTCACTATGGAGCAATTTCTGACAAGGATGAAGTCAATTCAGTTCATGGCACAACCTTTGTTTCAAATCCAGGTTCAGCAATGGACATTAAAGGTGCCTAAGCCAGGAGCCCATGACAAACAAACCCTCGGTGGCACATATTGCCAGAAGCAGAGTTTTGTAATTTGGGGAACCCAAACCCAAAGGGTGCTGTCATGGTTTCATGCCCAGTTTGATCACACTCAGCCACAGCATTGAAATCTCCAAACACTAGCAGTATGTCATGTGGCACAATTGACTAGAGTTTTGCTATCAGCTCGTGATAGAATGCATATTTTTCTATAGATGGCCAGTCATTTGTTGGCACATAGATCACACAACAGATCAGTTTCCGTAGTGATATTGAATCTGGGCATAAAGTAAGCATGAGGAGATAGGCTTACATATGGTTACTGTCTGTGCTACGGGTCATCTAACAACAAGTGCTACATCTTGAGTACAGTGCAGACCACAGAAGTGGAGGTAGGTTGCTCTTTCCACAGTGACTTGATAGTTTAGGGGCAGGTGAGCCTCTGTGATGTCAGCAATTATGATCTGATAGTAGGTGAGTTCTTTGACAACGGCCATCTTGAATTCAGTACCATTGAGTGTTGACACCACTTGGAATGAGCTCCTGAGGTCTGGAGTTGGAGGAGATGGAGCCATCGTGACTGCATCTTCCCTGCGTGGGGTTTGGGTCATGCTCATCATATGCATGCAAAACACATCACTGCTCTGGAGCTAGTAATAGCAGGGGTTTTAACCCTAGTGCTTTTATCGTGGTCTGCCCCTTCATTGGCTGGTTGCCCCTTCATTTCTTTCTGCCTCCATGAGACTGGGGAGATGTAGAGGAGTTTTTAAACACTTGCCTTCCCAGGAACTCTTCCACCAATTGACTTTGGTTCCTGAAGTCACAGAAGACCATTTTGAAGATCTAGCTCCTGTTCCACACATGCAGTCATAGCTCATCCACCTTCATGGTCAAAGAACTTAGCCCTTGCCTCTTGAGTCTGTTGTTGGCCTTCGCTTGTTACCCTGAGCAGGGACCCTTATTGGGTGCTACCTGCTGGAGCCAGTTCAAGTGAAGGCTCACTTGGGCTGGGACAACCACACCCTTAAGTAGAGCAGCTCACACCACTGCTACTCACTATCCATCCAGAGCCAACCAGGTGGCTTATAATCAATCTGTGTGTGTTCTGGAATGACATTCCTTCCCTGTAACTGGAATCAGGTGGGTGGCCACCAATCCCTTATTATGGTTCAGGAATGACTCCCAGCAATAGGGGTCAGGCAGTGTGTAGCCAATCAATGGGAGGTGACCAAGTCAGCAAACCTATGTTGTAATTCTCTCCCCATTCCTAAACTATTAGGAATTTTCCACGGAGGGAAGAGGTTCTGAAAACTCCATGCTATCATAAAATCTCGCTCCAAGGCTACCAGATGGTTTCCCCATCCACCATACAGAAGAAAAGGAGGATGGAATGGGATGGGAAAGCTAGCCAACCAATAGAGAAAAGAAAGAAGATATTCACAAATATTGAATCCTCTCACATTTCTGTTACCACTTGCAGAACCAACCTCCAAAAAACCAGTACAAATATGGCTTCCCATATACCCCTCTTCAGTTCCATTTTTGGACTACTTTAACTCCCTTCTCCCCATATCCAACCCCTTTACCTCTCAGAGAAAGTTACAGAGAAGAGGAGAAAGCTCCTACCTCCCTTATTCTATTAGCTCTCTTTCACAGCAATCGTACAAAAAATAAAACCAAACGAAGTATCCAGGTCTTCCATGAGAGTGGTAGTACATAGCCCAAAGAAGAATGTCTAAATGCCTAAAGGTCATCCTTCTCCCCCATCTTCTTCTACGGTACTTAGTTAGAGAAACAGAGTGTACCCCTTCACATCCTCCTAAATGGAGATCATTTATTTTTTACATCAGCAATACAAAGCAAAATAGTCTCTAAGGCCACAATCTTCTTTCAAACTGACGATAGTGGGACCTACATGCATACTTTAGACGGAAGAATCTAACCTAAACTTACATCTCCAGCAATACTGAAGAATAATCATAATGTTGGAAGTTACTATTGCTTTTTCTGAAACTGCTCTGGTACAGCAAGTTTTTTGGTTTGACATTAGAAAGTGATGAATAGGAAAATGTATCTCACATTACCCAAAATTTCCTTTTTCTAGAAGAAAAGTCCACAGATCCATGACAATTGGTTCCACTACTTCTTGCAGGATAATGGAGGCATAGACTCACAGACTTTAAACTCAGAAGGGACAAATATGATCATCTAGTCTGACCTCCTGCACAATGCAGGTCACAGAACCTCACCCACCCACTCCTGTATTAGACCTCTAATCTATGGCTGAGTTATTGAAGTTCTCAAATCATGGTTTAAAGACTTCAAGATACAGAGAATCCATTAGAAATCCACCAGCAAGTGAGCCATGTCCCATGCTGCAGAGGAAGGCAAAAAACCCCCAGGGTTTCTGCCAATCTGCCCTTGGCGGAAAATTCTTTCCCTACCCCACATATGGCAATCAGCTAAACCCTGAGCATGTGGGCAAGACTCACCAGCCAGACACCCGGAAAGAATTCTCTGTAATAACTCAGAACCCACCCATCCAACATCCCATCACAAGCCATTGGGCTTATTCACCGCTAAAAGCCAAAGATCAAATTGTCAAATTAGGCTCCCATAATACCACCCTCTCCATGTCAGGGAAGTGGCCACACCTCTTAAGACACAGTTTAAGAGATACAAAACAATACAACTTCCAATAACAGTATGTAGCCAGTAATGGAATCAAAGGATTAATAAACCGTACACCATAGTTTCTCAATCTGTGGTACGCGTACCCCTGGGGGTACGTGAGACACAGGCAAGGGGTATGTGGCAAAAAACCCAGTGAAGGGAGGCAGGCGGCAGCTGCTGACTTCTGGGGAAGCCAGGTGGCAGTTGCCCGCTTCCTGCCCGGTCCCACCTCCTATCTGGGAGGTAGACAGCAGCTGCCCCAGTCCTGGGAAGCCGGACAGCAGCCATCCCAGTTATGGGAAGCTGGGTGGCAGCTGCCTGTGTCCCGCCCAATCCCAGCTCCCAGATGGGAGCCCAACAGCAGCAGCCTCCTGTGTGCTGTGAGCTGGGTTCGCAGCTGGGTGACTGCCACCCATGCACTGGCTCTGAGCCGAGAGACAGCCTCCCACACCCTGGCTTGAAGATGGACAGCAGCTGCCTGCCGCCTGCCCACATCCCTGGGTTCCAGCCTGCGCGGAAGCCTCCTCCACCCCAGGTTGGAGCAGGTGGCAGTCGCCCACCTTCCGGGCTGGCAGCCAGGTGGCAGCCACCTGCAACTTGCCCAGGTGGCAGCTCCACTCCCCGGCTCAAAGCCTGGTGTCCAGAAAGCCAGGTGGAGAGCTCAGCAGCTTGCCCAGTTCTGGAGCCAGGCCCTACCTGCAGGCTTATTTGTCAATTTCACTGCTCTTGCTCATGAAATTGACAACTATGACAGCCCCAGATTTTACCAGTATAAAAAAACTTGAGAGGCCCACACAGTGTGATTTGCACCAGGCCGCCCCCCTCTGAGATGGCCATGGGGAGCGCTGCTATCCACTTTGGTGGGCCGTTAGTGCCTGCTCATATCTCAAGTTCCTGCCTATGTGAGGAGAACACCATGTGACCCTGCTGTCAGGCCATAGTGAATGGCTGGCGTTGACCTTTTATCCTATATGGAGGAAGGGGAGGATGAAAAAGGCGAAAAACAGAATGGGGTTTTGTGGTCTCCAACAGCCACACAGCATTGCAAAACTCAGAACTCTCCTGCTTTATGAGAAATAGAGTCATCCGGTGGTAAAAAGGAAAAGGATTGTATTTCTCAGAGTGAAAAACTGAGCGTTGGGGTACTTATTAAGATGTTCAGACTTTAGGGGGTACTTGCTACTTAAAAGGTTGAGAAACACTGCCGTACACAATGTAAAGACAGACTTTACTTAAAATGGTTATTTGGAGAGCACAGAGTCCAGAGCCCTTCTTCCAAAGGCAGGAACTGATAAAGTTCACATGATTTAATTTGTAAAACAATGAAAATATGGACAGATAACTAGGTGGCCACTTTATACCATTTCTTCTACTTTTGTTTGTCTCAGAAATGCACCGTTTTAGCCATCTATTAATTGAAGCCTTAACTGGGGTATATTGTGGGGGGGGTGGGTTGTTTTCGTTTGTTTTTTGATGGGTGTGGGGAGGGAGATCTTTTGATGATGGCCTAGAACAAACAGAACTAGAGATTTTCTGAGTTGTTTAGTATGTTCAGTGTAGCATTTTCAAGCTCTCTTCATATACAGAGCATGCCAGAGCTTTTCAGAGCATGTATTGTTTGTGGAAAAATATATAGAAGAATGAACTCTTGTGATTTGTGGAACAAAGAGAAGTGTTTATTTTAGGAATAAAAGTTGTGTTAGCTGTTACCACAATTATGCCTTCATAAATGGTGCAATACTTCTTCCTGCTGATAAGACCCTAACTCCAAAACTCTCCTCACCCTAGTGATTTCAACCAAAAAGACAATCTTAAAAGATTCCTGCTTGTTCTTTGGCCTCTTTTCCATCTGTTCCCTCCTCTTGACCTTTCCACCTTTCTGCTAACTCCATCCCCACACAGTTTCTCCTTTGTCTATCACAGCACTTTGGATAATCAGTGAACTTCTTGCTGTAATGCTCTTGATAGCAGTGAGTTACAAAAGCCACCTAACAGGAGTTCATATCAATTGAAAGTCCAGCAAACTGTTATGCAATGGAAATCAAATCCTTCCGATTTCAAGCATTACAAGAAGTATTCACTTTTAACTGTGGCATACAGGGCTTTCCCTTCTTTTCTGTGGAATCTTTCAAAGATTCAAATATGTCAATTTCAAATCAAGACCCAGAAATCTGCAGACACTCTCCATTTCCTGCTGAGTCCCCCCAGATGACAAGGAGGACCAGCGAACCAGGAGGCATTCCAGCAGCAGAGCATGGGAGAAGTGGGGGAGGGTTGACAGGCGTCAGCACATCAGGCGCAGTTACAAGGAGGAGACCGTAAAGGGAAACATTCATATCAATGTCAGATGAGTCACCAGGGTGCTAGGCCATAACAAAAAGGCATGTTAGAAAGTGTCTGTGCTAGACAAGTGCAAAGAATCTTCTTCTGTGGATGACAAGAAACAAGCCCATTTTGGAGAACCATGTGTGAGAAAAAAGAAGTAGAGGATGAAAAGATAAACTGCGTTTCATCTCTCCCTTATTTAGTAAGAAAAGGGGAAAATAAACCCATCAGAACATATTTAAAATACTTCCCAACAAGCTGGTCAATGAAAGAGTCTTATGGGCACTCTTCCCCTGACATTATCTGTGTCAGATCAGTGAAAATGTAACTTGAAAGCTTCCTCTCACAGAGCAGGAAAGAACTACCTTTGATTTATGAAAGCTAAACTACCAGTACTGTAAAAGTCATAGAAAGAGTGTGCATACATGGATTAAGGACAGAGCAGGGAAAATAGTGGGTGAGTCATCCGTGATCATTTTCACTGCATAACAACTCAGCCACATTCACCAGCTTTTTTTGTTCACTGCCATGTCAATGTTCATGTGAACACAGTGCATTTGCACTGATGTTTGGTGAGGAGCTTTTCTGTGTGTATTATTCACCCACTTATATGCAGATTCTTGCTGGAACTTGTCACCCACCTATCCAATATATATATATATTGGTTTGAGGGGGAAGGTTTTAAGGAGGAGGAGATATGAGAGTCATGAAAAAATTGGGGGTTTAAAAACAAAAATGTAATGGGGCTATATAGCATGTGAGAAGGGAGGGAGACAAGAGAAGGATGAAATACTAAGCAGCATAAAGACAAAGTCCCTTGAGCCTGGAGACATTTGGCTCATGTTCAGCCCTGTGCAGTACAAGGTGTCTACAGCATGTCCAAGCACAGGGACCAGAAATTACTTTCTAGATCTCTGCCAGCAGCTTCAGTGCAAACACAGTATTAACATCCTTTTCAGACATCACAGGGACAGAGGTTTCGAGCAGCCAGCATCATGCCAACAGTGTGTTGGAACTGGAGGAATTTATATTAACAAAAGCCCACAAACGATATCAGTTCTCTGCCAGCAGGAGCAGCAGTGTCATCCACCTCGATTGTCACTCTACGGATGTCACACAGAAGGCTCCTCACAAACGTCAGACCCAATCCTGCTCTCATTGAGGTCAGCAGGAGCTTTGCACTTGATTTCAGTGGGAGCAGGACTGAGTTTCTAACCCATTGATATATAAAGTGATGGGCCCATAAACGTTCTCTTTCTCCCTCACACGTGCAGTATATGGGTTGCCCAAGCACCATCTCCCAGCCATAGCGAGCTGGCACTGTAGGGAAATACTAGTCTAGAATATAGAGCTGATAAATTACAATATAGAGCTCCATACACAGCAGCACCATCACCAATATATCTGGTGTTAGAGCCCCGTGACAGAACAGATCAACTATGATGCAACATATTTTATATATAAAGATAAAAGGAAGATAATGATAAGTAAATACGTTAGAAAACAGGACCACTCCTGCCCATCCCTTTGCATAGTCACTTGTAATTATACTCAAATCCCACTGAATAAAAAGAAAAGGAAGGAGAGGAAGAGAAAGAAACAAAAAATACTTTTTGACTGACATAACTGCAAGGGTGGTTTTTGTGCTGTTTGACAGCTGCCAACTCCCAACTGGTGAGACTAGGGTTCCCGGGTCGCATGTTCTCTCTATCTGTGGCTCCAATTTATTAACAACTGAAATGAAATAGTCTTGAGAATCAAAATTAGTATAAGATCTGTTTGTAAAGAAGGCAATCGTTGACCGGTTGGTTTGTTTTCTTTATATGCAGTTGTAACCCTTCTGCCAGAGTCGGCAGCAGCAAGGGCTGGGTTCTATATCTAGGGGTCCCTGTCAATGATACAACACCAAACTGGCTCGAGCCCCCACCCAGTCACCTGGGAAATCACACACTATCCCCTGGGCGCCCCAAAGGGCAGTACTTCCCCTCTCGCAAGCACAAAGTCTGAGTGTAGAAAGTAACCCTTTTAATAACAGAAGAGAGAGAACACAGCACTGGTTTGGGACACAGTGCAAACAGAATTCATGAACTCAATGAGCCAAACCCACCCCAGAGTACGGGGCGTGTCCTTCGCCTCCCCCTTCATACCTTCCCCTGTACTGACCATCGTAGTTTCAATGTCCACTTGGGGCTCAGCCTGCCTCCCCTCTGCAAACTCCCGCTGGCCACAGGCTTGACCAGGCCTCCTCCGTTGCTGTCTCCTATCGCCTCCGGGTCTGGCCGAGTCCCCAGCCGCCGACCGCACCTGGCTCCCGCCCACCGCAGGCCTCACCAAACTGGCACTGACCGTGCCCAGCTCCCACTGACTGCTGGTGTCGAATGCACCAGACTCCCACTAATCGCACCTGGCTGGCACTGGGCGCGCCGGGCTCCTGCTGATTGCTGGCGCCGACCACACCTAGTTCCCACCTTTCACTGGTGCCAGCCACACTGGGCTCCCATTGACCGCTGGTGCCGATGGCACTGGACTCCCGCTAACTGCACCTGGCTGGCGCTGACTGTGCCAGGCTCCATTGCTGACTCAGCTTTGTCAGTTGTCAGACAAGGTGTCCCGGGTCTTCTAGTGATTCTGCTCTTAGTGACTTTCAGCTCATGGGTAAACCTGCTGACACTGAAGCGATGTCCCTGCTTTCAAGAAACAAAAGACTCCAAGAGGAGTCATTAATTCTACCTTTTAACAATGGGAGGAGATCATTACTCCATGCCTGGGAGCAGCCCTTTCCCAGGGCTGGTACAATCCCAATAGGAGATTCCTCATCTCTCCCCCCTTTACAATGCTGAAACATCTGTCTGCCACCCTCGTGGCACTCTAGTTTAGTTTAGGGTAAAGTATTTTATCATAACAGGCTAAGCACAGTTTTGCTGACATCTGTTCGTACAATTGAAGGACATTTCATTACCGCAGCAGTTAACACAAAAGTGGTTTGTAGCCCAAAAACAGTCAGGCTACCCATTTCCCATTATGCTCAGCACCTAGTGTTCTTATCCATATACAGCGAATTATGCTAAATACTTAATTGTACTCATGCAAATACAAAGCCCATGCAAACAAAGTGCCCCCTCCTTTCAGCTGACTGAGTAGAAGGGAACGCCACTCAGACTGTCTGAGGAGGGGGGAGTTCCACTAAACCTTCCTTACACAGTACATTATGGAGCACTTAAGCTCCTCTGTATCCTCTTCTGCCCTGCTGCTGTTAGTAACCATGTACTTTCACATACAGTATGTGTTTGGAAGAAGGTATTCATTCATTTTCATGAATGTTAGCCTCTGCACACTGCCTGAACAGAAGCAAATAAGCTTGTCAGTGACTATAGCCCTTGCCATGCTAAAACACAGTTCAGAGTTAACATCTGAGGGGAAACAGCCTAGATATTGTTCAGCTATATGAAATGTACCCTCCGGCAGATCCCTCCAAATGGCAATAGAGCACAGAGCTGTGGCATTGGCAAACACAACATCTTACAACATTTCATGATGCCCTAACTTCAGCTAAACGCTTGTGGAGCTCAGGGACAATACTGGCAAAGTCCTCCGGGCTCTCTCAAAGGGACTTCCCCATATCAGATCTGCCAGTCCCAGGCCACTTCTGCATTTCTCTCCATACGAGATGCTGCTGCCACAAATATGGATCAGGACACTGCCAAAAGCACTCAAGCCACTGTCTATTAGTCTTTGTTTCCAGGGGTTTATGTCTGTCAGTCCCCTAGACACGAGGAAGGAACAAATGCTACTTTAAAATCTGGTTCCACACAGGTGGCCACAATGGAACGCTTTCACGTATTTGTCTGGGGTGGCAGACACCTGTAAGTGCACAGGACATTTTTTATGTTGGCCAGAGGTACATCCATTGTTGTTTCCCTCACTACACTGCCCAGACAAACTGCCCCCACCAAAGACGCAAATGGATGTAATGAGCTGACCAATACCTGTTGCTGGTGAGATCGCTCTCCTTGGAGTATCAAAAAGCCTCAGGATGTCTCTCACACGCACTTCTCATTAACAGCCAGTCTGATGCTGCACAGAGCAGGCTGCTCTTTTTCCACCTGAGTGGAAACACTCAGGATGGCAGCACTCTGTTCCTAAAGCCAATCTAAAACATGGGGCCAAGATAATAGGCTCTCAGCCACAGAACGTCTGCCAGAACAGGGACACAGTACACAAAGTGCTTGCAATCCCAGTTCTGCCAGGAAGCCTCAAGCTATCAGGAGCATATCCAAAAATGAGCAAGGTCAGTATAGAAGAAAACAGAGCCTCCTCTGCTGGCTGGTTTCACATGGAGCCCTGCCCAGGATTTAAAACTGCTCTCCCCTGAGGAGAAATTCCCATTCCACTGGGGTGACCTCTGTAGACATAGGAGGTATATTTTGCATTGACGGCTTTGGCCATGGTGCTGACCCCAATTCATAAATGTGGAATTCCATTACGTCAATGTATCCAGCTCATTATTTGGCTGGGAAGCTCAACCTCTGGTATAACACAACACCCAGTGTTAGACTAGCTGAAGTGGGCTTTACTGTTCTTTCCAATGTGTTTGTACATCACCTAGCACAACTGGTTCCCCATCCTGATCAGGGTCTCTGGGAGCTATTGCTGTACATACAATAAAGAAGAAAAACAGTTTGCAAATGCAGGTTTGGTATGAGGGACAATATGTTTTGGAAGGACAAAATTTCTATTTTTCACCCATATTTCAAATAACTTCATTTACTCCCCCTCTGCCAGCCCCAGTCTCCACCTGGCTGCTGCCCTCATTGGACAAACGTATAACAAGATCCAGTGGCTGGAAGTTGAAGGTAGACCAATTAAAAATGTACATCTTATTTCCAGTTTGATCAGTGAGGGGAATGAACCACTGAGATAATTTATCAAGGGTTGTGGCAATTTCTAAATCAAGATGGAAATCTTTTCCCCCTAAAAGATGTGCTCTACTTCAAACAAGAATAATTTCTGGGGAAATCTATGGCCTGTGTTATGTAGGAGATCAGGATAGAAGGCAGATGATTACAGAAGTCCCTTCTGGTCTTAGAATCTCTTAGTCATCGTGTGAGGAAAAGGTCAAGACTCCAGGTGAAAAAGAAAATGTGGCCTGTGCGTCCATTGCCAATACCTAACCTTGTGGAAACAAGAACCCTTCATTCAGTCGAGGAACAGTCATGTAAAGTGGAGTTTTGCATAAGTCTGATGAGTAATTCTGTGTTGCTGGTGTAACTGAAGTTTTACACTGCCAAGAGTAACTGGCTAGCAGCCAGGCATATACCAGGTAATAATACTTCACAGTACAGCACTAGTTAGACAAAGAGCTGAGATTGCTGTACTCCTCGCTCTAACAGACAATTTCCGTGTTACGTGGTGGCCACCATATTGCGTTATACTCAGTTAGGTTGTCAACTGTTAATTATATCCAACGTCTTTAGATATGAGAAAGTCTACATGTGTGTAAAGAATAGAAAATAAAATCCATTGCACTCATTATAGGGAAACAAAGTTTCCAAAACACATGGAAAACAAGCATCCTGGAAAATAAACCTGGATGCTAAATAATTAACATGAGAGAGAAAATACAACTTTTAAAGTTCAGATTAAAAGGAAAAAGCCTGATAAAACGTTGACTACAGCACTGCTATCAGTGCTTCAACAAAAGGCCAGATGCTATAGAAAAGCAGACATTTAGAGTATAAGCCAGAACTCTTAGGGTATGTGCATCAGAAAGCAAAAATCACACTCAGACCTGTGACATGGCCAGCTAATTAAGGCTATCTAACAGAATCTTATGCATGGCAAGTACCAATCCGGAAATAACATAAATGAATGCCACTGAGTTTATGCCAAGAAGCTCTAGTGAAACCTGCTTTGTTTTGCTTTCCTAAAGTTATACTTTCCTGTATTAGGTCTCTTCAGATTTGCCTTTTCAACCCATCAAGAGAGCTCTCAAGTTGAATTTGGGCACATGTTGAAGAACCTGAAGTCTCCCTTTTTAATATGGAAAAGGCTTCACTCTAAATTTCACTGTGCTTGGGAACAATAACCCAGATGACACAGCATATTGCTGGGGCAGGAGAGCTGGAATGTATTATTGATTTTTTAATGTTTTCTGCTTTTCTTGTGTTTATCTTCTAAATTCCATCTTTTTAAACCTTTATTTAAAACCTCTTTAAACTTTTAAGAATTTTGGACAGTCTGATCATGTTCTGTGCTTCTGTGTTCTAAATCTCTTATGTTGTTTCTTACTCTTCTTATTTATGCTGGGCTGATGTAAGCATCTAGTTAGTGAATCACAGAAAGTAGCTACAGGGTGTCATAGAATATTAGGGTTGGAAGGGACCTCAGGAGGTCATCCAGTCCAACCCCCAGCTCAAAGCAGGACCAACTCCAACCCCAGCACCAACCCTCATCATACTCTGCAGCTTGCAGAGATATTATAGGACCATTTCCCCAAACTTATTCTACTACTAATTTAACATGACATTTTCTCAAGCTACTCTCCAGCACTTTCCAGTAACATTTTTAGAAGTAAAACAAAACCTGACCTACTGCTGCACACTATCTTCAAGAGGTCGTTTTCTGCTTAATTATGCCTTTTCCCAACTCAGGTAACTGTGTCAAGCAGGCAGTGGTATAACAACATGCTATGAACAGGTGTTACTCATAATATCTTTAAAAACAAGCAGACCATATAGTTATGGACCAAACAATACTATATATTTGAGAATTGTTCTTCTGGGCCGCTCTTTTTGGCAATTTGTATTTTGGCATCCATTGCTTCAACCTTGAGGTGTACCAGTCTTCAGATACCTTAATAGGTAACTTTCATATAGCAGTACTACTCAGGATCAGATGTATTCCATTAAGGTTAAAAATTCCAAGGTACTGCTCTCTCAGAAGTAGAAGTAACATCAAGCATTGCAAATCTTAAAGAAAGGCTTATTCCTCAAATCTTCCCATTGAATAATGCCTATAGGAAGATCTTTCCCTAAGAGCAGCTTAATTATTTTCACATCTTTGTCTTTCATTTAATGAATAAAGCCCCTAGATTGGATCACAGGTATCTAAACCCCATGAATTTCCAATTTGATTATAATCACCAGAAAAGGCTTTAGGAATAACAGGAATTGCTCTGAACTAATATGACATAATACAAGCTAAGCGCCTTTCATAGGCATCTTCCAATCTTCGTAAGTTATCTACAAAAGCCTTGACTCTTATACAATGACGATGACCACTGGGTTGTGCAATCTTAATGACAAATACAAGGCAACAACTTCCCTTAAAACACCTTTTACTTTAACAAATGTTTTTGTATAACCACACTCCAGATGAGATGTTAGTGTTCTACACCAATAGGCAGTCCTCCGAATTTTGAAGAGTCAACAATTTTTCCTATACTGGAACTATCCTCAAAAGTTTCATGACAGCCTTCCCTGTGGTCATGTGGGACAAAACACTGCTCCCTATTGAGCCAATCAATGGTATTTCTGAACTTTCCAAGATTAATCAGAATACCACCTGGCCTCATTTCTAAGGCTGGTCAAAAATTTTCCATCAGAACAGTTTTCCACAGAAAAAATACCACAGATTCTCAGGAGGACAGATGGTTTAATGCAAAACTGACTCATAATGTAATGATTCTTTTTGTTTTGGCAAACCAATTATTTAAATTTGCTTTAATCAGACAAAATATTTCATTTTGATTTTCCCCTACAGAAACTTCTAGTTTTCACCCAAGAATTTTTGTTGAAAAGTTGACATTTTCTGTGGAAAGTTATTGAGAAAAAAAAGTAAAGTTTTTCTTTGTCAAAGTTTTCTACGGGAAAAAAAAATCCTTACATTGACCAGTTCTATTCACTACATCATGTGTTGAATGCAAACTAAGTGACTTTATAACCTTCACGTGGTCGTGTTAAACAATACAGTAAATTTGCCATCAGAACTTCCTACTGCATATGCACAAAGGTATTTAGGCCAGAATTTTCAAAAGATCTTAGCATGCAAAATGAGGGCCATATTTTCATAAAAATTCAGTATGTCACACGTTGACTGCTTTTGAAAATCTGTCCCTGAGAATGGGTGCTGAGTTTTAAAAATCTAGACCCTAGTCCCTTGAATTACATACCTTCACTTTTTGCTACAGCCATAGGGAATACACCCGCACTGTAATGACAGCTCTGTAACAACTGCCAGCCTGTCCAGACACAAAATGACTAATGGAGGGCCACATGAGATAGGCTATTTTCATGCTAGAGACTTTCATACTGTAGAAATCCCTGTGGCTGCTTAAAAGTGCCCTAGATTGAGCCTCAAGAGTCTTCAAAGTTATACACACAAACAATTTTTTTCCTGCTGAATCTCTACAGAAAGCTCTGAATGTGCGCTAGACATTTCTAATATGGCTAATCTGTTATAGGCTACGGGGCCAAAGCACTAACAATATGATGTATCATAAAAAAGGGTTTCCGAGGGGTTTAGGTCTGAGAATAAATGTGGCTAAAGAGCCTGAAATAATTCAAGCCTTATGTGGTCAATTGAACAGACAAGGCTGCAGGTATGTGGGAATAAGAAAGTGATTAAGCATTTCTTTAAGGAAGTAATTATAAATGATAATCACCTCTTCTCCCCTGAACGCAGATGAGGAAAAAAAATCTCAGTTGCTGCTGTTATGCAATTGCTGTTTTTTGTTTCCTGCTTGTTCCAGTATCATCCTTCATTATTTAAATAATTGCATTTTAGTTTAAATAACTTCATTATTTAAAATTTTGTTTAACAGTTTGAGAAATGTAGTAATTCTTTCCCATGCCATGGCCAAATAAACATTGTATGATCTATATGGAAAAAATATGTCTGAACAAGACCACAGCACACTTACAAACAGCAATGAAAATTTTTGTATTAGCAGTCTTTCTTAGGAAGTGTTGAGGAAAATAAATTAATACATGGATTAACCCAGATGTACTAAACTGAAAAGAGTAGCCAACAACCCACATCTCTGCCTAGGGGATTGAACATTTCAATTTGTTTGCAATTCTGCTTCTTCATTTACCTGAAACAATGTGGGTATCAAGTCATGAATCCAAGTTTTTTCCTGCTGATAGCAAGCTATTTATAACAATTTGTTTTAAACTCAAAGGAATGGAATAGTTAAAAATCCTTGCTGCATTTTCTTCTAAATATTACGAAAATTAACCTGTAGATGTGTAGCTGATGCTGTATTTTCCAGTTAATCAAATAGCACTGGATTATTGGGACATCACCCAAATGTGTCCCCATCCTGCATACTCAACTCCTGGGGAAGCCAAGGTGCACAGTACCCTGTAGGACTAGGCCAATAAGGCAGGATGAATGATAGAGCCTGAGTAAGAGGTTCTGTAAGATTACGAGTCAGAAGCCCAGGACCTTTGGGAAGAGCAGGGGAAGTTTCTTTACAAACCTTTAATGCTGGCAGTAGGTAGTTAAGATCTAATTTTTCTTTTTAATTTGAACAACTTGCAAGTTAGCAAGCTGAGAAGAATCATTGTAAGAAATGTACCTATTACTGTGATGAGATGCTGCATGCTTATGAGATCCAAATGACACACATTTCATGGAATCATAGAATTGAAGGACGGGAATGAACCTCAAGAGGTCTTCTAGTCCAGTCCCCAGCACTTAAGGCAGGACTAAGTATTAGCTAGACCATCCCTCACACGTGTTTGTCTAACCTGCTCTTTAAAACCTCTAGTGACAGAGATTCCACAACCTCCTTAGGCAATTTATTTCAGTGCCTAACCTGACTGTTGGAATTTTTTTTCTAATTTGCCACCTAACCTGCCCTTGCTACAACTTAAACCCATTATTTCTTGTCTTATCCTCAAAGGTTAAGGAGAACAATTTTTCACCCTCCTTCTTGTACAACTCTTTTATGTACTTGAAAATAGTTATGTCCCCCCTCAGTCTTCACTTCTCCAGACTAAACAAACCCAGTTTTTTCAACCTTCTCTCATCGGTCATGTTTCTAGACCTTTAATCATTTTTGTTGCTCTTCTGTGGACTTTCTCCAATTTGTCCACATCTTTCCTGAAATGTGACACCCAGAACTTGACACAATACTCCAGCTGAGGCCTAATCAGTGCACAATAGAGTGGGAGAATTACTTCTTATGTCTTGCTTACAACACTCCTCCTAATACATCCCAGAATGAGGTTTGGGTTGTTTTGCAACAATGTTACACTGTTGACTCTTATTTAATAGAACTGGACCCAGAACTGATCCCTGCAGGACCCCACTTGATGTGTCCTTCCAGCTTGACTGTGAACCACTGACGATTACTCTCTGGGAACAGTTTTCCAACCAATTATGCAACCACCTTCTAAAAGTTCCATCTAGATTGCATTTCTAGAGTCCTGCGTGGATACAAATATGTGGATCTGCATCCGATCTACATCCATGAGAATAAACTTCTATTGACCTGCAATCCACCCTCCCTCTTTTAGATGTATCTGCCCCTGCACCTCTAATAGCTGATCAGCCCAGCCCACTGCCTAACAGCTGATCAGCTGTTATGGTGGCACCAGGACTGGCAGCTGCTCCAGCCCTACCCCAGAAGTCACGAAGTAACCAGAAAGTCAATCCATGACATCTATGACCATCTGATCCACGATCTGCAAAACATGGTCCATGGATATCCACTTCCATGTGAATATCTGCAAATTTGCAAGGCTCTGTGCATTTCCCTAGTTTATGTATGAGAAGGTTATGCAAAAGTATCAAAAGCCTTACTAAAGTCAAGATATACCACGTCTACAGCTTCCCCCCATCCACAAGGCTTGTTACATTGTCAAAGAAAGCTATTAGATTGGCTTGAGATGATTTGTTCTTGACAAATCCATGATGAGTATTACTTATCACCTTATTATCTTGTAGGTATTTGCAAACTGATTGCTTAATGATTTGCTCCATTGTCTTTACGGGTACTGAAGTTAAGCAGACTGGTCTGTAATTCCCCAGGTTGTCATTATTCCGCTTTGTATCAGTTGGCACTGTATATGTCCTTTTCAAGTCCTCTGGAATCTCACCTGTCCTCCATGACTTTTTGAAGATAATCACTAATGACTCAGATATCTCCTCAGTCAGATACTTGAGTATTCTAGGCTGTATTTCATCAGACCTAGTGACTGGAAAACATTTAACTTGTCTAAGTAATTTTTAACTTGTTCTTTTCCTGTTTTAGCCTCTGATTTTACCTCATTTTCATTGGCATTCATTAAGTTAGGTGTCTAATTGCTACTAAATTGTTTGGTGAAAGCAAGCAAAAAAGTCATTTAGTACTTCTGCCACATTTTCTGTTATTGTCTCCCCCCTTCCCCCCAAAATTGAGTAACAGACCTACCCTGTCCTTGCTCTTCCTCTTGTTGCTAATGTATTTGTAGAATGTTTTCTTGTTACCCTTTATGTCTCTAGCTAGTTTAATCTCATTTTGTACCTTGGCCTTTCTAATTTTGTCTCTACATACTTGTGTTATTTGTTCATATTCATCCTTTAATTTAATCTAGTTTCCACTTTCTGAAGGACTCGAGTTTTACATCACTGAAGATCTCCTGGTTAAGCCAGGATGATAGTTTGCTCTTGTGCCCTTAACAATGTCTCTTTGAAAAACTGCCAGCTCTCTCGAATTGTTTTTCTCCTTAGACTTGCTTCCCATGTGATCTTACAACTCCCTGAGTTTACTAAAGTCTACTTTCTCAAAATCCATTTTCTTTATCGTGCTGTTTTCCCCCTATCATTCTTAAGAAACGTGATCTATCATTTCATGATCACTTCCACCCAAACTGCCTTCCACTTTCAAATTCTCAACCAGTTCTTCCTTATTTGTCAAAATTAAATCTAGAACAGCCTTTTCCTTGGTGGCTTTCTCCACCTTCTAAAATAAAAAATTGTCTCCAATACTTTCCAAGAACTTGTTGGATAATCTGTGCCCTGCTGTGTTATTTTTCCAACAGATATCTGGGTAATTGAAGTCCCCCATCACCATCAGGTCCTGTGCTTTGGATGATTTTGTTAGTTGTTTATAAAAAGCCTCATCCACCTCCTCTTTCTGGTTAGGTGATCTGCAGTAGACCCCTACCATGACATCACCCTTGTTTTTTTACCCCTTCTATCCTTACTCACTTTCAATAAGTCTGTTTCCTATTTCCATGTCAACCTCAGTCCAAGTATATACATTTTCGATATATAAGGCAACACCACCTCCATTTTTCCCCTGCCTTCCCTTGCTGAGCAAACTGTTCCTCTCTATACCAATATTCTAGTCATGGGTATTATCCCACCAAATCTTTGTGATGCTAACTATATCATTGTTGTGTTTATTAAATAGCAAATCTAATTTTTCCTGCTTATTCCCCATACTTCTCACATTAGTATAGAGACATCTAAGATACTGATTTGATTTCCCCCCTCCCCCATGTTATTTATAAAAACTCATTTTATATTGGAATTATCAGGTTACACTATATGTCTATCAAGAACAATAAGTTAGTAAGCAAGCCTTAGCAAAATGTAACCAAATGGGCTATAGTGCAAGAAGAAGAGAGAAGAGACTTTTTGGGATCATGCTGGACTTCTTTTGACTAGCTGTCTTTCATTCAGTACAGTTTAACCCCTGTATAGGGGAAGATGGTGGAGAGCACAGTCATGAGGCAAAACACAACATGAAAATGACATTAACATTTTGTCAGGAGCTCCTTGGAAACTCAGTCTTCTGATTTATCTCATCCCAAGGTTAAACAAGTCTAAAATTAAGCAGACGATCTAAATCTCAATTAAAGCCCCACCTCCACACACTCTTCTTATCACCCATACTGGCATGCACAATATCTGGAAGTCTGTAGAACTCTGCTCACGTGCCTAGGACAAATTAAAGCAAATGGAAAAGGTTCAGCCATTGAGGTTATGAAGAAACCATATCCTTTGAAGTAGCTGTTCTCTCTAAACTCAAGTAGAAGTAATCCTAAAAAACATTTTTGCCTTGAGAAATACAAGATGTTTTATGAAAATCTCTCATCTCAACCTAGTGCTTAATTGTTCATAAAAATTTATGTTTGTGATCCCATATTAGTCACTTTGCAATTACTCTAAGATTCAGGTTTTGGACAGACATTTTCACTGTTTGTGAAAATTGCCTGTCATTTGTATATTAGCTCTATCATTATGAAACTTCATAACCATCCTTCAAGAAGAAAAATCCCTATAGATCATACACACAATTTTGCTAATTGAAGAAACTATTAAACTACAGACAAGGAGTCTGCAAAATAATTTAAAGTATTTCTAAGAGAATGAGGAATGTTTACACAGCCCATTAGGACATGTCCTCTTTTAGTGCCTTGGCACTCAGGGGGGTATCTAATGTTCATTTGGATGATCCCAATGTTTTCTGCTTGAACAACTGTGCCTGGTGTGTTATTTCATACATTTATTATTCGCAGCATGAAAGATTGCTTCCTAAATTCTTTTCTGTATCTGATGATACTTAATTTGCATCATCGGTGCTGAACTGGAAAGAGCAGCTCAAATGGATGTTGTGTGCCAATTAAATTTGTATTGACTTTTGTTAAATGTTTTGATTGTCACTTTTCTAAGCTATATTAATTTTTGTCTTAGGACCTTTTAAGTATAAAAATCAATTTTTCCCTTTCCTTTTATCAAATGTAGAAAAAATTCTACACTAAAGGTAGTGACAAGATTACATTTTTAAAAGAAAATGAGCTAGGGAAAGTAGAAATTAATAATTATTTAGTATTTATACTGGAATAGGACTCAGAGGTCCCAGTAAGAGTTGTATCCTATTATTCTAGGCACTGCAGAAGCACCCTAGGGGATAAACTCCTCACAGTCTAAACACCTGTCACTGAAAACACTTACGTACATGAGTATCTTCACACACATAGGAGGTTAACTTATTTGAACTACTCACATAGAATCTTAGAGTCATAGGAATAGAAGGTACCTCGAGAGGTCTTCTAGTCCTGTCTCCTGCACTTAAGGCAGGACTAAGTATTATCTAGACCATCCATAACAGGTGTTTGTCTAACCTGCTCTTAAAAATCTCCAATGATGGAGATTCCACAACCTCCCTAGGCAATTTCAGTGCTTAACATCTGCAAAGTTAATGGAGCCACTCAGATATATAAAATTAGTTGCATAATTGCTTACAGGATTGAGGACTAAAAACAACATCTTACATTTTTCATAGTAACATTAATTTTCCCAAATTGTGTATATACTGTATATTTTGGTATACATTTAATAATATATACATGTAATCATAAATGATTGTGCAAAATGGGAAAGTAAATAGGACTATGAAAAACTAGCCTCTGCATCACTGGACATAGCATTTAACTATATAACAAACTGATTGCTGCATTAACAGAGGCTTCGATGGATGGGGGTGCATCCATTTTAAAGTTCTCTCTTTAAAAACAAAAAACTGCCCTCTCTCTGGAAAAGTCCTATAGAATTCATCAGGGACTTATATTGCAAGTTTGAGGGGACAGAAACTGTGGCTTATTACAGGTTTACACAGCTGCTTTCACAGTGTAGCCTTGATCTTAGTGGGGTCTGTGACACTTTCTCAGGGAGCCCAGAACCGTGGGTCATCTTGTTATCCCCCTGCCTCAGCAAGAGAGAGATTCACAGGTGCTAAATTGGATGACAGCTCCTTGTGCCCCCGTCTGTCAGCCACACCAGACAACCATCAGAGAACTTGGCCAACCTTTGCTTTGCCTTGCAGGTAACATTTGGTGCACTCTAGTTCTAAACTCCCCCCCGGAAGAGCATTCCCCTGAAATATCCAACCCTTATCACTGAACACTCAGACATTATCAAGCTCACTAGCTCAAAGTAGACACTGTACACATCAGCTTATTTGACTTAACTAAGAATTCACTTTTTGGTTAATATTACAGCACTGAGATCTACTTATGATTAAACAAAGAAGTTACAAATGGAAGTGTGTTATACTTTTGTTTTCAAAAACTAAATATATCTTTAGCAATCTACAATCGTTCGATTGAGGGCAAGAAAACTGCTTTAGAGCTTTTCTATAGAGCTTTGTTGATTTTCAGCTAATCAGGATCCAGGCTTTCATTATTCCCCCACACCCTATCAGGAGTCTCCTCAGTAAAGGGATAAACAACTGTCTTTTTGCTGCCCTTCATATTTTCCCCAGACTCATTGCTTGGACCCCAAAGACAAGACAACTCCCTCTGGCCTTGGTCTGCCATGATGATTTCACATCCCCCTCTCATCTTGTTTTCCTGTGTACTTGATATACAAATGGGAGTATCTCTGTGTTGGCTTATTCCACTTCTTTTACATCAGAGGGCTAGGTAGACAGGACAATCAGCATTCCTGTGCCTGGGAGAAAGATTTATCAACATACATACATCTCACATTACTGATGATGGCCAGTCTTATATACGCTTTCAATTGATATCTTACACCACATTCTTTTTTGATAAATACTAGGACAGCAACATGCTTGGTGCAATGAGTTTGTCTTGCCTATAGGAATTGCCGTTACATGACAGTGAACAATTTGCCACTTGGCATTTAGGGGCTCACAGGGTCTTCGGGCACTACTGCAATACAAACAAGTACCAACGACAAGGAAAAAAAGGCTTGGAAGTTACTCACACTCAATATGCTGAGAATCTTTCTTGGAGACAATGGGAATTTGTGCTCAGCATCTCATTGGAGCCTCCCTGCCATAGGTCCCAGTTTTAAGAGGTGTGCTGAGCACACATACAACTTCTATAGCCTCTCACAGAATTTGTAGGTACTAATTCTCCTGGAAAAGGTCAGGTCATATCAGAACTTAGCAGCACTGAGCCGTATGTGCAAATGATGAGACTTGTGCTTGTAAACTTACTGGTACAGAGACAAAGGCTGGTTTTTGGAAGTCAAGAGGCAGTGACCGGTTTTGCTTAGCTGGCCAGCAATCGTGCCTTGGATTGCTCATGACCCTGGAAAACTCTACACCTGTTTGGCGGAAAGTTGCTCTGAAGGAAAAGCAGCGCGTATAGTTAAATATTCTTCTAATCTGTGGTGTAACATGTATTTCATTTCAACTGTACAAACTAAACCTGAAGTTCAGATGGTGGGGATCTTGTGGATTACATTTTGACTACATAGGGTGATCAGCTAGCAAGTGTGAAAAAATCAGGACGGTGGGTGGGTGAGTAATAGGATGCCTAGATCAGAAAAGTCCTGAATAATCGGGACTGTCCCTTTAAAATCAGGACATTTGGTCACTCTATGACTACATTCTAAAGTGATATAGCCTTTAGTAGGAAAACAATATTACTTGATAGTGTCCCTACTTGGTTTTAAAGTACAAAATCCTTTATGGGTTCTCAAACCCACTGCATGGGTTCTTATGGTGCATGGTATATGGAGGATAAATATTTCTGCAACTATCTGGAGTTTCTTCTATTTGTCCTCAAATTGTGAAACACTATAAATGCACTGGTTTCATAAACATAGTGGATAGCTGCAATTGCTAAGATGTGCAATATGCGCCTGTTTGGAGATTCATTCATCAGGGCTTCATGTTACTACAAATGTTGAAAATGTTACTCGCCAGTCCAGAGAATGAGTTTTTTTTCATGAACAATGGACACACAGAGTCAAGCAGCCAGTGGGTCAAAGAATTAATCAGGTTTTTTGGAGCCAATCCATAACTCTGGATTCCAAGGCTTATGTTACATTACATCATGTCATTTCCCTCCTCCCCTTTCCCTTTTAATCAAAGCTATGCCTCAGTCTTAATATATGTTAATTTGCAAGACTTCCATAGATTTCCTATCCATACCTCTCAACTAACCCTAATTGTGAATTATGTCCCTCACTCCAGGGTATTTCATTCATCATTCTGTAAGTGTGCACATTGCTAGGTACATTACAGCACATATACACATCCATAAATCATCAACACAACACTACTTCATGCCTACTTGCTTCATTTAAAAACTTCTAGCCAACATATCTGAGGTTTGCTTTAGACAAACAGCTGTTGCAGGCATGATGAAGTATCACAGAATCTTCATATGGTTAGAAATATTAAAAGGCGATTTGCTTGATTGGCTGTAGTTTTTGCCAGAGCTCTTTGCACTGCACTCTAACATCAACATTTATCCAGAGAGAATGTTTCATTTATCTAAATGAATAAATAAGTTTAGTAAAAGGTTTGGAAAGCTGACCTTTTCCCACTGCTCTAGCTATCCCCGTGACAGACCAAGGCAGTTCAGCACAATAAGGTGACAGAGAAAAGCAGCTGCAGGATAGTCGATTAGGATGCCTTTTAAAAAAAGGAGCACAATATTGGTATTGCTAGTCCAAGTCCAAAGGGATGCAGAGCCACAGCAGCATAACTGATAGCATCCCAAGAATGGCCAAGTGACACATTTGTAAAGTGCCCACTATAGTGTGGGCACTATGGGAAAAGACAGTAAGTGAGTGACACATGTCCACATTCAGGAAGAATGATCTAGTAGTTTGGATGCCAGCCACAGACTCAGGGTGCTCAAGTTCAATTCCCTCCTCCACCACAGACTCCCTGTGTGACCTGTGATAAGTCATTTAGGGCCAGATTCACAAAGACTTTGGTGTTGCAATGCCTAATTTTAGGTACCTAGAAAATAACTGTCTAACACTGTGATCCCCAAAGCCTGAGTTAGATGCCTAGGCTCCTATATCATGAATGGGTAGAGACAGGCACCTTCGAATGCAAACCACAAAAGCCAGTACACTAGCAGGGAGCCATCCAAGCTAGCCAGTGGGAGAGGCTGAGAAAAAGGGGTGTGTCCTAAACCCCACCCCATCACAGAGTTAAGCATCTAAATCCAAGTTAGAAGGAGGCACTTATCTCTACTTGCCAGAATTCTTCTCCTGGACTCAAGTGGCATAAGCACCCTAAGCTGTTTCTTGCAAGAATGCCTCGTTCCATACAAAACAACTAGGGGAGGTTGTAGTAGTGATGACTACCCCATAACTTTGAGCATTTGCCTGGGGTGTGGGAGATCCAGGTTCAATTCTCCTCTCTCTCTGCCAGAGAGGGAGAAAGAGCAATCTCTTGAGATGTAGGAGACCCCTAACTACTGAGCTACAGGATATTCTGATGTGGGACTCCCTCAGTTGCTCCTGTTGAAGCTGTTCCACCGTGAATAAATAATTAAAGAGTCAGTGGTCCACAGAAAGAGAGAGAGAGAATGACTCTATAGTCTGGTGGTTAGGATGGTAAAGGGAACCCAATCCAACAGACAGCCTCTGAGCATGTCTACTCGATCAGGCCTCACAGTTCAATTAGGCAAAGCAGCACTTACCTTCTCTCGGTTGACGCATCACCCTGGATAGGAAGCGATAGTGTTCAGACACCTGGAGTGAGGCAGCTGTGAGCATGCCAACAAGCAGAAACATGGGAGCCTACAGCACTTTCAAAGTAGAAATTTAGGCACCAACTGTGTTTAGGCACAAGTTTTGCGGCTTGCAGTGGTGCCTAAACCTCAGATTACACCTGAGTACCTTTGTGGATCTGGGCCTTAGTCTCGCTGCCTCACTTCCTCATCTGTAAAATGGAGATAATAGCACTGCCCTATCTCGCAGGGGTGCTGTGAGGCTAAATACACAGAAGATTGTCAGGGGCTCAGATACTATGGTAATGGGGCCATATAAATACCATAGACAGATAGATTTGGGGGAGGAAGGCAATTATCCACATAAATGAGCTTCTTCTCGTCTCCTCTAGTCATCTGCTGGCCACTGCCTCCCATGCATTCCTGCAAACACCACCACAGCTCTGAGGGGTGGTACCCCAGCAGCTTGTTGTATTGGAAGGGGAGACAGAGAAGAACCCAGGAATCCCAGACAGCATTAACTGGTGAGTGTGTAGGTCCAGATGGATTATTCATTATTTGTAATAGCATAGCACCTAGGAAACCTAGTCATGGGCCATGACCCTACTGTGCTAGGCACTGTACAGACAGAACAAAAAGATTATCTCTGCCTCCAGGAGCTTACAATCCAAGTATAAAATAAGAAACAGCAGATGGTTATAGACAGACTAGGAAGTACAATGAGACAATATTTGTCAATATGCTAGATCAGTGTAGAGACCACTGCCTAACTGTTGCTAAGTTTTTTGTAGGCATCATAGCAAAGGAAAGTTTTAAGGAGGGATATGAAGGTGGATAATGAAGTTGCTCTGCAGATATTTAGGGTGAGTGGCTCTAGTGTGAGAGGCAGCATGGGAGAAAGAACACACATGATGGTTTGAGAATTTAGCAAGTGGGCAATGGAGGCTGGCATCCTGGGCTTATCAGAGGTGAGCATGAAAAGCAAATAAGACATGCTAGGTATGGTTGTGATTGACTGCAAAGGCCCTTGGAAGTGAAAACAAGCAACTTAGGTTTGATGTGACACAGAAGTGAGAGTCAGCAGAGGGATGCCAAAAGACGGGTGACATGATCAAGTCAGAGGCAAGGAAAATGATCTTTGCAGCAGCATTCTGAATGGACACGAGTGGGGCAAGATTGCATTGCTCAAGGCCAGACAGAAGGATGCTGAAACAATTGAGACTTGAGCAAGAGTTTTAGTTGTGTGGAAGTATAAGAATATCTATCACTTTGATAGGTTATGAGGAAAGATTCAGCAAGATTTAGATCTACAATAGCCTAGATTTGAGAACCTAGAGGGACGTCCAAGATGAACAACAAACCTAGAGGTTGCTCTGAGGTGCCGCTTTCTCAATTGCCAGGGAAAAGGAATACCTTTGGGCCTGATTAGGCCTATAATGTTCATCTGCTAGCTCTAACAAGCTGTCTGCGGTCTTTTGGCTTCCTCAGTGGCTCCATACCTCTCAGCATTTGGCTTCCTCAGTGGTTCTGCACCTCTCAGTCAGCTCAGACAAAACTCCACTGGCTCTACAACTTTGGTGGAACCATTACCATCACTTCACAGCAATCCAACTCCACATATAGAGGGGGGAGGGGAGGGGTACAGTCAAAAGGGAGCAGAACTGAGCAGTCACAAAACAGCAACATTACTGATGCTTGGAAAGACCTTACGACTTATCTGACTAGTGCTCCAGGGACACAGCATAGTTTGCTCAGAGTGCTGTATCCAGGCTTTGTACCCTTAGAGATGCAGAGTTAGGATGTGCCCTTATATTATTTATCAACACCAGTGTGTGGTTTGCTTGTTCAGGATCTGCTTTTGTATTGGTCTGTAGTAAATGTTTGACTGATTTCCCATTTCATTTGAAGACAGCATTTTTCTACACTGTTCTAAATTTCTGCACAGCATTGTAGGCTGCTGACGTTGTCATGATCTACCCTAAAGGGAAAGACAGCTGCATTTTACTGGTGGGTTATGTAAAATATGTACACCAATAAAGCAAGAAGGAAAGTATGTGTGTATTTGGGGTCCTTGAGGAAAAAAGCATGTAAGTGAAATTTACCATTAATTATAATATCTTGATCCATTTAATGATCCCCTATGCAGGAAATGGCTTGCTACAGTTTGAATTCAACCTTGGGTTTGTTAGACAGGTAAGGGGACCCGTGATCCATGTTTACCAGCATCACCCCACCTCAGCTCTACTGAGGCCACTGTTTTATCCCTTATGAAGCTGAATCATGGGACCCCTGTCAGCCTAGAGTATGTATCCACAACAGCCGTGTTCTACACTCTGCACCGGCTCCTCCAGCTGACTTTCAACTGCTCAGCGGAGCATGAGGTCTGCCTGCCCCTGCAGAGCTTGAGAGCAGATGGGAGGGAACACAAACAAACAGCAGCTTTTCTTTTTGAGCCAGTCACAGCCCCCGTGCATGTCCTTCAACTGATCACGGGTCTGGCCTGTAATCTGGGTAAAGAGAGGAAGGAAGACGTGAGGCGTAAGGTGAGGGTTAGGCACTGGAGGCATAAGAATAAGATGAAGTAGGGCTTGGGGGGAAGAGAGAGAGGAAGGAGAAAAATCTTTTGAAACCTTCATGAGCTTTATAATACATTTTTAATTCCCTCAGCAAGTTGCAGTTTTATCATATTACTGTAATTCACGACAGTGAGATGCTTTAAAAGTTGCAAGATTTCATAGAAATTGAGAGGTGAAATTCCTCCCTCTGCTAATTAGACTGCAGCCATGCAAATAGCTGTCAGTCAAGTACAGGAAAAAAACAGAGTGAAAGAAGTCTTGTTATGCTGGTTTTAAATGACAATAAAGACAGATGAACAGTCACTCTTCTCACATGATGTGGTGGGTACTTCCAACAAACAAGTGACAAGCCAGATTCTGTAGCTAGCCCTTGAATCCAAAGTGTGGCAAGGAAGTGGGCAGAACTCAAGATGTTTTCCCTTCCTGACACCTTTTACACAGGGGCTAACCACTACTGCAGTCTCTGCACCGTCCTGAGCACTGGGACTCTTCTCTGGTAGCGCACCCTGTAATGCATGCCATACCCAAATGGGTTAGGACAATAAAGGGCCATGGTTCTTCCCCTTTCCTGTCTCAGCTCCACGGGAGGCCACATGGTGTTAACCCAGTGGCAAGAGGGAGGTGGTGTGTGCCTTTCCTGGCTTCCTCCTAACATCTGAGAGCTCCAGGAATCGTATGTGGTGCTCCCACAGGAGCAATGCAATTCCATATCTTCCCAATGCAGGACTGCAGCTAGAAGAGGGACAATGGAGATGTTCTGAAACAAAGGCTGGTGATGAGCATATTAACACATGAAAGTGTCTTTCCCATTCTCTTTCTGTCTGTGCAACAAGCAAGATGCCATCAACACAGAACTCCACTGGAGGGAAAATGCCAGGCACCAGGGAAATGGCACAAACTCCCCTTTTTTGGCAGATTTCCTTGAGAGTGATCTGGGCTAATGTAGCTAACATTATACCTCTCTACTCCTCTTCCCCTCCATTCCAGCCCATAGCTCCTAAAGTCTCAAAGCTTTCTCCATTCCATGTGTCCCACCCCATCTCACACTCAAACTCTGCCTCATGTAAATGCAACTCTCTGAGCCACTGAATTCTGTAAACCACTCTAAAACCCCCAATCGATTTTATTTGAGACAGGATCACTAGCTTGTCAGAGGTGGCCTCTGACAAAAAATAACGTGACCATAAAGGGGTTAATAAAGACACTTTCAAATGCAAGGCACAACAGTTATTCAGAAAATGGCTGTCATTCCACCAATCTCCAGGGTGGAGCTCAACCATTATTTCTGTGACTGTCTGTCTAAGGAGAAGAGTTACAAAAATTTGAGATCTCATGGAAGCAAGTTATAATACATTTTTACTGACTTGTCTTTTAAGCAGGAAGAAAAAAAAACTCATTTATGAAAACCCCTTGAGACAAAATGTTAGCTGACTTCAGATTCAAACTTTTCATTTATTAGGAAGCAGAAGTGTCTTCAGGTCCTGATATTGCATGGTCTGAAGAGGGGAAGTGGCAAAGCCATTTTAGGGGGAACAAGCTTCCACTCGGGCATTGCTGATTTTGAAACACTGTGTAGTGTCCACAAAGTCATTTCAATCTAACAGGTAAAGTTCCAAGATATAAATTACCTGCTCACTATGTACACACACTTACGAGAGCTGGTTGAACAGTAAACAGAGACCCTTGTTCATAATATTTATGCATATAAAGCCATGAGTTAATTTGAAAAAATATTAGTCATAAGGATCCAAATAGCCAGTGTATACACATGAGAAGTCCTATGTCCACAACATTATTGCAGAAGTACATTATTCATTAAATAAGTTGATTATTCAACCAGGGGCAGAAACAATATTATGTGATCTGGAAGACCAGTCAGACAATTGCACATTGAATTGTTAGTTTGGAACATAGGAATTGCCATAGTGGATGAGAAAAGTGATCCATCTAGTCCAGTATCCTATCTCTGATTGTGGTCAGTACCAGCTGCTTCAAGAAAGGTACGAGAAATGCTGCAGTTAAGGAATAACCTGCCCCTAGTAACTCTGAATAGAGGTTGGTTTATGTCCAGAAGCATGAGAGCCATTCCAAACTGCTACTTTTTTTTCAATCCTTACTATAAAATCCTTGGATAGTCTTGTTCTCCATACACATTTCGAATCCTTTTCTGTGTTTTGCTAAATTCATCAAGGTAGGGAACATATCTTACTCTGTTCAGTGCTAGGGACACTTATCTTGCTAGTGATTTCAACAGGACTACTCAAAGTGAATTATTACAAACTTATTGTGAGTAAAGGTGGCAGAATCTGCTCCTCAATGAGCTTTAACATTGCCAGAGGGAACTATACACCTTTACACATGGATCTGAAAAATATAAACTACGGAGCTCAGGAAGGGCAGACATTACAGTATGTGGACATTTAACACAGAGCAACAGAAATATTTCTCAAACAGTTCACATTCACATTAATAACTGCTGTACTTTGCAAACTTACCCATCAAAGATTTGACTAAAGTGTGTTGATGTGAAAGCGCAGCACAGACTGGACTCCAGTGAATAAGACGTTAACACCAGTTCATCTTCGCTTTCGACCTACATAGGTGCTCAGGGGGAAGGGCCATTAGAATGGCTGCTCATTATTTATATTATGGCAGCACCTCATGGCCCCAACCAGACTGAGGCATCTCTGTATGAAACACTGTACAAACATATAATGAGAGGAAATATCTATCTCAAGGAGTTAACAGTCTAAATAGGCAAGGCAGGCAAAGGGCAAGAGGCAAAATGACTTGCCAAAGGTCAACCACCAGGTCAGTGGCAAAATGGAAACAGAACCTAGGTTTCCTTGACCACCAATCCATTGCTTGCGCTTTTGCTGACTGCAGAACCAAAATGCAAGGCAAGTGAGATTCTACGACTCAACAGATGATTAATACACAAGTTAAAGTAAACAGTCTCTAGAATTTTTAGAGATATCAGAACACTACAAAAGGGTAAGAAATACCAACATAAATGCCCCGAAGTACAAAAGAAACTATGTAACCTTTGTTTTCTAGCCAGCATATTAAAATCCACAGTAAAATATTTAATACATTCTTAGATCACGAGGAGGCTGAGGAACTTATTAGTTATCACTTAAAAAGGGAACACAAATCTGAAAGCCTAGTATGAAATTTTGCACTGTGTAGCAATTGAGTGGAACAAAGGACTGATATGAACAACTCCAAAAAGAACATAGCAATTTTGTACTTTGTGGTAAACAGATAAAAGGCCAGATTCTAATCTGAGGTGCGTCGCACAGGCATACAAAGCAGCAGACTTTTGAAAAACACAGGAACATGTGCTACTGAGAAGCAAAGAGTCGAAAGTGTCAAAGATGGTCTATACAGCGTCTGTTGTCCCAAGTGAGCTGCCCACCAAGGTACCCGCAGTTACACCTCTGTCCTGCATTAAGATGTTATTAACTTCATTTACATGCCAGAGCATAAGAAGCCAGGAGCTTAGACATTTAATCCTGTTTCCCTGAAGTTAAGAACAGCTGCATTTAGGCAAGCAGGGACCAATTTATGTGCTGGTAACCCAAGCAACCACCTGAGGTACTGGGGCAGTGGGACATCAGGCTCGGGGTTCTGATTCTGTTAGTGACAAAAGGAAAAACAGAATGTTTGGAGTAAAATTTTTCAGGTATTCTGTATGTGGATTCATTTTTCACTCGCCTCCTAGAATGTTCTGGACCTTTGTAGAATCTTATGGAGCCTTCCAGACTTGCTGAGAACTACATTTTCCTCAAACCTGTTGTTCCTGTTTGGTCCTTCAAGTTTGAAGATGACCATGACATCACAGATTGGTTTGCTTTCCATGATCACATGAGTGGCTGCTTAGGCCAACTTGGGCTTTAAACTGCTTGTGGCATACTGAACAAGACATGCCACTACGGGTTACTTGATTAACAGCGGATATGCTGTTAGAAGGATTTATGCTGCTGGCACTTCTGCTCTGCCTCAGGAGTTCTCCTCTGCTCATACACTGTAGTTTCAATATGGATGAGACTTTGCCACGTAGAATGATCCTGAGCAAGATCTTTCCAAATCTCTGGATCAATGTTGAAATGCCTCAAGGATAACTTGAGGGCATCCTTGAAATGTTTCCTCTGACCTCTTTGAAAGCACTTTCCCTCCTTTAGCTCACTGTAAAAGATCTTCATCTGACATTCTGTTGACATGGCCTCCCCATCTCATTTGTGATTTCTTCAACAAAGCATGGATGTTTGGAATACCTGCCCTATGAGAACCACAGTATCTGGAACCTTGTCTTGCCATCATATCCTCATCAGTTTCCTCAGACAGCCCATGTGAAACTGATTCAGCTTCACAGCATGGAGTCTGTACACCATCCAAGTTTTGCATGCATACAGCAAAGTTGGCAACACAATGGCTTTGTAGTGCTTCAGTTTTCTTTGTTGACTAATGCCTTTGCACTTGCACACATTTGCACATAGTCTGCCAAAGGCCACACTTGATTTGGCAATTTCAACATTGGTTTCATCATCAATGTGAATTGACATGACCAGGTACTGCCTAGATAGGTGAACTTATCCACTGCCTGGAGGATTTGGCCATTCATTGTAATAGTAGACTCTATAAGCTTCCATGGTGCAGGTTGGTACAATCACTTTGATGTTGATTGTGAGACCAAAATTGTCACAAGCTGAAGATAAATAGTCCACATTCCACTGCATGTCAGACTCAGATTTGGCATTCAGGGAACAGTCATCAGGAAACAGAAGATCACAAACAGTCACTTCCTGAACCTTTGCCTGTAGTCTTCTCAGATTGAAAATCATAGAATCATAGAAGATTAGAGTTGGAAGGGACCTCAGGAGGTCATCTAGTGCAGCCCCCTGCTCAAAGCGGGACTAACATCAGCTAAATCATCCCAGCCATGGCTTTGTCAAGCCACAGCTTAAAAACTTATAAAGATGGAGATTCCACCACCTCTTTAGGTAACCCTTTCCAGTGCTTCACCACCCTCCTAGGGAAAAACATTTTCCTAATATCCAACCTTGACATCCCCCACTGCAACTTGAGACCATTGCTCCTTGTTCTGTCATCTACTACCATTGAGAACAGCCTAGCTCCATCCTTCCTTAAAAGAGCCCCCCTTTCAGGTAGTTAAAGGCTGCTATCAAATCCCCCCACATTCTTCTCTTTTGCAGACTAAACAAGCTTTGTTCCCTCAGCCTCTTCTCATAAGTCTTGTGCTCCAGCTCCCTAATCCTTTTTGTTGCCCTCTGCTGGACTCTCCAACTTGTCCACATCCTTTTTGTAGTCGGGGGCCTTAAACTTGACACAATACTCCAAATGCGGCCTCCAATTCCAAATAGAGGGTAATAATCACTTCTCTCAATCTGCTGGCAATGCTCCTACTAATGGAGCCCAATATGCTATTAGCCTTCTTGGCAAGCAGGGCACACTGCTGACTCATATCCAGCTTCTTATCCACTGTCACCCCCAGATCCTTTTCTGCAGAACTGCTGCCTAGCCAGTTGATTCCCAGTCTCTGGCTGTGCAGGGGATTCTTCCATCCTAAGTGCAGGACTCTGCACTTGTCCTTGTTGAACCTCATCAGATTTCTTTTGGCCCAGTCCTCCAATTTGTCTAGGTCACTCTGTATCCTATCCCCATCTTCCACGGTATCTATCACTTCCCCAAGTTACTGTCATCTGCAAGCTTGCTGAGGGTGCAATCTACCCCATCCTCCAAAACATTAATGAGAAGCTTAACATCAGTCCGGTATCTGATGCCAATCCCAGTGTCAGAGTCACAAAAGGCATCTCTAAGTCCGGCAGAAAACACTATACTGAAGAAGGTTGGAGCCAACACACAGCCCTGCTCAACTCCACTGGTGACTAGGAATGGTTCAGATGACTCCTTGTCATTCATAACATGAGCAAGCATGCCATCATGGAATTGCCGAACCTTTGACATGAATTTCTCTGAGAAACCAAATTTTGCAATGATCTTCCAAAGGCCTTCCTCACTAACTGTATCAAATGCTTTTATCAGGTCAATTAAAGTCATATATAGGTGAGAGTTCTGTTCCAGGTATTTCTTCTGAAGTCGACGAGCTGCAAACACCATGTCCATGGTCCCACCACCTTTCCTAAAGCCACACTGACTCTCAGGTGAAAGCCCTTCTTCAGTGTATTGCACAAGGTGATACAGCAGAATTCTGGAGAGAATTTTGCCAGCTATTGACAACAAGGAGATGCCCCAATAGTTGTTGCAGGATTGTCTGTTACTTTTCTGCTTGTACAAGTGAACAATGGATGCATCCTTGTACTCCTGGAGTCAGTTTCAAAGTCATGTGCAAGCCTCCAGCCTTATAGACTTCTGTTGGTATAGTATCTGCTCCAGGTACATTACCATTTGACAGCAGCGCAATCACTTTTGCAGTTTCAATCAGCGTTGGTGGATCAGCAAGAAATATGTTGATGTCTACCTGGGGCAGTCAATAAATTGCCTCCTCAATAATAGATGATTGAGGATGTTGTTTAACTGTTCTATTCACTTTTGCAGTATCTTTTCTTTGTCAGTGAGCAGTATGGTGCCATTGGCACTCAGTATTGGAGATATGACCATGGCCAATAGATTGTCCTCAGAGCATCATAGATGTTCTTCATGTCATTACTAGCATAATACAACTGAATCTCATCTGCTTCATCGCTCAGACATGACTTTTGCATTTCTCTAAATTTCCATCTCTCTTGCTGTTGTTGAAGGCTGACTTCTTAGATGTTGAAGTGCTATCTCCTAAACAGACATTATGGAGCCAATGTTTCTTGTTCAATAGTCTCCCTTTATCAGTATCATTTTCATCAGACCAATCTTGAGGTTTACATTGGATGCAACTGAGAGTGTTGGATGCAGTTTAGTACACGGAGTATCTAAAGGATGCCCAATTTTCCTCGATGTTATTGGAGTTTGCATGAATTGTTACAAGTTGGATGCAGTTCTTCAACAAAAGCCTGTTTCGCATTTGGATATTAACCTTGTTGGGTGCTTTTTTTACCTTGTGTTCAGCTATCAGGATGTATCTGGATATTTAGCCTGGAGACTATGAGCCTGTGATCAGTCCAACATTCTGCACTTCTCATGGCCTTTGTCACTCTAACATCCTGTCTGTCTCTTCTCCTAAGGATGACAGTCAATGAGATGCCAGTGTTTGGAGCATGGATGCATCCAAGATATCTTGTTATGATTTCAATGCATTTCCTTAGCAGAAAGAGCCTATTTGCTGTTGCATTTCCCAAGGCCATTTTTCCGTTCACACGTGGCCATGCCTAGAAATCTGCACCAACTATAGCATTGAAGTCACCAAGGATAAGCTTTGGCACTTCTGCAATAAGGGACTCCAGGTCTTTATAAAATTTGTCCTTGATCACATATGTGTTGGTCATGGTGGATGCATAGGCACTGATGATAGTTGTACATCTTTTCCCAAACAGTGAGAGTCTCATGAGCATGAGAGTCTATTGTTCACACCCTTTGGGAAATTCATAAGCTTGCTGACTAAATGCATTTTGATGGCAAACCCAACGCCAGCTTCAAGTCACTCTTCTTAACTATGGCCACTCCAGAAGAAGGTATAGCTGGGTCCTTTTTCAGTAAGTTTTCCATCAGCTAAGTGAGTTTGGCTAAGGCTGGATGTTACATCTGGCCAGTTCTCTACCAATTAGAGCTGTTCTTCTCTCCGATTTACCTGCTGTTATGCAGTCCATTTTGTGCAGACATTCCAAGCACTGATGGTAAGTGGTGCCTCCTTTGTCTTTTTTTTTTTTTTTAATTATTATGTCTTTTCATGGGATTTTTGACTACTGTAGTGGGATCCCCATCAGCCACAGTATGCTGACCAGGGTTAAGGTGAAGCAGACAATGGTTAGGGCATCTTTTCTAGCCCCTTCCTCATATTATGGAGGTGAGCACTGTGATACTAAATAGGACTGCTCAGTCACCCAGGGGGCTGCCGAATTCCACTGCTGCTTCAGTCCAGTGAAAAGCAACCATATACCCTGAGCTGCCTGTGTGCAGATCTGTAGCTACAGTTTCCAGTGTATCTGCACCTCCTGCTTTTCTGCTTACCCATCACCACAGGACTTGAAAGGGGCAAGAGATGAGTGGTTGATGTCATGACTAGTACATGAACTGGATTTAAATGAGGAGATAAGCATATCTGCTTGACTGCCTGGTCCACCAATGAACACTTTCCAGAGGAGCCAGCTGTAGCTGTCCACTCTGGTCAACAGTCACAGGTAGTACCATCCACTGTTACTTGTGGTAGTAGGTGTAGCCTGATGAGTCTTGAGAAGTTTGGACTGTGCTTTGTCTGGAAGCTCACCTCAGACCTGTTTCCTAAGGGTACAAGAATACAGGAGTACAAGATTCCAGCTGACCTCTCCACCACAACAAGCTAACGGTCCAAAGAAAGGTTCCCCAAACCTCCTAGAATGCTGTCAGCCATGCCCTCACCCTATATAAGGACATCGCCAGCCAGTGAGATATAAAAACAAACTGAAGTCAGAATCCAGCTGCGATATTGTGAACCTTGTTTTATTATGTAATTCTGAAAGCATTCCTGTGTTTTAAGACTTGAAGAGTATAACTAGCAACTAATAAAGGCATTTTTAATGAGATGCCAGAGATATCTGTCAACTCCCTATCCATGCAAGAATATAAAAGAAATACTGTTACTTCTTTTGCCATCTTTAACACATAATTTATGACTTTCTAGGACTGTGGAACGTTTGCTTTCCCTAATACTGTGTGTTTTCCCCCATAGAAATTAAATGATGCCCCTCAAGAAGACTTCAGGAACTCTGCAAATGAGCTTTTCACTTCTTATACTATCTAGTTTGCATCAAGGGGCAAATCTAATAGGAAAATATCTGAAACAGAACAACATAGACCAAGCTTTAGGCAATACAGCTCATCCCAACGCAGAAGAAATTGAGGAGTGAAATGTAAATGATGGAAGCCCTGTTACTAAAGAATTATCAGATTTACCTGAAAATAAGGAAAGAAAAAGATGAAAGTGATGGAGAATCATCCAGTTTTCTTGGCAGTTTAATGATGATGATAAAGAAGAATGTTTCTCACAGGAAAAGGAGAGTAATGACAAAGAAAAATCTGGTTTACATGAAAAGTAGAGAAACGATAAAAAAGAATCAGCCTTGTGTGATGACAAAAACAGCTGTGAGAAAAATTTCACATGACGAATCGATACATCAGATCCTGCTTTATGGTGGGCGATCCTAAACTCTGACAATATTGATCATACAATTTTGAACAGGCCAGGCAAAATCAAGGATATATTTCCAGTACATGAGCAGAAGCGACATTTCTCAAAGTCACGCAGAGAAAGAGTGCTTGAGAATGGTGAAAAATTGAATCAGCACTGGCTAGTTTACTTGAAATCAACTGACAAAATGTTCTCATTTTGTTGTAAAATATTTGGCAAGAATTCCAAATAGTTGCTTGCACTTCCCAGATACAATTACTGGCATAACTTAGCTGATGCTCAGAAGCAACATGAAAAGGCATCCACCCATTTTATGACCTACTCCACATGGATGGAGGTTCAAGTCCAGGGTCAAGATAAATTAATGCATACAAACAAGAAGAACAGCACATTATTAATGTAGAAAACAAGCATTGGAGGAACGTTCTTGAGGGTCTGATCTCAATTACCCTCTTCTTTGCAAAGAATAATATGGCTTTCCGGGACTCATTGGATAAATTGTTCATTGAACATAAAGGCAATTTCCTCAATTTGGTAGAACTCCTTGGGAAATATGAAGATGTCATGCGTAAGCACCTATGTCAAGTAGTTTATAAAGAAACTATGGACCATTACTGCACCAAAACAATTCAAAACAAATTCATTGACCTTATAGCAAGGAAGGTGCTTGATAACATATTGATGCGGCTCAGCAAATCAAAGTACTATGCCTTAATAATGGACTGCACTCCTGACAGTCGCAGTGAAAAAGATGTCATTTACAGTAAGATTTGTTGACAATGAGGATGGCTGTATCCAAACAAAGAACACTATCTGTTTCCGGTCTGTGGATGACTCTACTTCTTTCGTATGGCTTGGGTAGTGTGGTATAGCAAGGACAGAGGTCAGTAGGAAAGTTCTGGAAGGACAGTAGGTAAGTTCTAGAATGATCCGGGCTTTATTCCCTGTAGAGTAGCCAGAGTCATTAGACGGCAATTAGGGGCAGCTGAGGCCAATTAAGGCCCAGCCAGGTGCCTGATAAAAACTCTTTGCTCCTGAGAGACAGTGCATAAACTGGAGGAGTAGGTGTGCTGTGCTACTGAGCGGAGGGGTATGTGGAGTTGTGAAGAGGAGCAGAATGGAGTACAGTGGTGTGTGGAAGAGAGGTGAAGTCCTGAGGGAGGTACTGGGCTCAAGAAGCCAGAAGGACAGAGGAGGAAAAATAGCCCAGGGGAAAAGTCTGCAGCTGCAAGTACGGTGCCAGCAGCATATAGCTGCTACTCATAGGGCCCCTGGGCTGGGACCTGGAGGAGCAGGTGGGCCCAGGTCCCTACCCATCCCTGTGGAGACAGGGGAAGCAGCGTTGCCCTGGCCCACTACAAGAGGCAAAAGTGCAAGACCCACTGGGGAGAAGCCGGACATTTGCCACAGTAGGTAGCAATGATTACAAATTGATATCGAGATTTGATAGCCAGCACATTGCTGCAGCTGGTGAATGTCCTTCAGGCCCTTGGCAAAAGAATGAAGGGGACATTCTCATATGATGTGCTCCATTGTTTGTGACTGGTGACCACTGTGACATACAGGTGTTTGCCTCATTTTCCATTTACAGTGGGTTTGTCCATATTTCCCAGGAGATGTCCTCATGCAATTCAATCTGCACCAGTCTTTCTGACATAAACCAAAACCCAGTGGTTCGTTGGCAAAGTCAACAAAGAACGATTTTCTCTATGTGGCTCCCCATTGAGCCTCAGCATCAAAGTTGAGGATAAGGGGTTGCAGGACTTTAATCTTATATTTGATGAATTCTGCAGGTCATCGTGCAATGGGATTCTCATGTTTGCATTGACATGGTTAAGAAAGCGAGATATCTAGGCAGCTTTTCTAATCTGCCGAGGGTGGATGTGTGATAGGACCAGGAGCCAGTCAACTGGGTTCGATTTGAGCTATCCCTGTGAATGTGAATGGCATTATTGAGTTGAATATCAAGCAATTTAGTGTGACTGCTGTGAGGCCACACTGTTGCACGGTATTCAGCCACAGAGTGTACGAAGGCAATTATTGCGGTTTGTAGAGTCTGTGAACTGGAGCCCCATGATGTTCCATACAGTTTCCTAGTAAGTATGACATGAGACCTAATGTTATCACAGGTGCTCTCAAGATGTTGTAAGAAGGTCAAACTCCGGTCTAATGTAACGCTGAGATACTTTGGGTTAGCCTCATGGCTGAAACTCTCACTGCAGAACTGCACATCAAGTTTGGTATTAGCCATTTTATTGTTCAGATGGAAAGTGGTCACCATGGGTTTTTTTGGGTTAGGCCTAAGTTTCTAGCATTGGAAATAATCAGCCATTATGTTAAGATCTCAAATTAGGGTGCAGTTGATGGTATGGAGGCTTGTGTGCCGAGCAGCTCAGCAATGTCATCCACATACACGAATTTCCTTGATTCTGTCATTGTATATCCATGAGGTATACATTAACAAGCATTGTGGCCAGGACAGAGCCTTGAGGGCTCCCTGAGTTAAGATTTCTTGGTCTGCTGATTTGGCCATTAAGGTGTATCTTAAAGCGGTGATCCCTGGTCATCGCCACCAAGAAACTGACCATTTGCTGTCACCGAATGATGATGGAGATCTTGAGGAGGAGGTGCTGTCTCCAGATGGTGTCATATGCCAAGGACAAAACAAGGGCAATCCTTGTCTTCAACTTACATTGGAATCCTGCCTCAGTGTGGCCAGTGAGTGAAGCTGCTTGCTCACAGCAGTTCCTCTTCAGCTGAAATCCTGCCTTCTCTGCTGGGAGGCTGTCTTTGATGACGTCAGACAGACAATGGATCAGCACCCATTCCATGAGCTTGTTGGTGGTTGAGAGGAGAGAGATGCGGTGGTAGCTGGCCCTTCTCTGGTTCTGCGCATGGCAATAAAAACCAGTATTTGCAGTATTCAAGACTTTTCATGTAGTAAGTACAGGGCAGCCCAACAATATGGTGCAAATACTGACGTAACCGGATGTACTTATCTTAGGTAGAACTGGTAAGTTTTCAAGGGCCACTACTCTTCAGCCACTGGTTTCAAGTCTCTGTAAGAAAACCTGATACTGTATTTTAATGCACAAGTAGAGAGGATTTATCACCACATAGTATTATTTTCTACATCAGAGTTTGTCTCTTGACTTTTCACATTTGAAGCACAGAAAATATATTTAATTAAAATGTCATTAACAGAATGGGCCATGGGATTGATTATTACTTTGTTTGTATTCCTATATAACTGACATCAATATATAAGCTTTAAGTGTGTTTTAAAGGGATGAGTAATTCATCACAGTTCAGGGCAACTGCACCTGTATTCCCCCCTCTATGGTCCACCAAGAGCACCCACTCTCAGGCTTCCAGCTTCCCAGCTGTCACCTCTCTTGGATGGAAACATGAGTCTCTCGGCCTCCTAACCAGGGTATTTCCAGGCTGCACAGCTTCCTGCCTATACTCTGAATTCCCCAGCAAAGTCATACTGCCTAAAAGCAAGCCTGCTTTATTTTCCTGTTCAGAGACAGTAAACAGTGTAATTACCACAATAGTTATCACCCAGCTCTTTCTAAGCAAACACAGTTATTCTTAAGGTAAAAGCATTATAGCAAAAGCATATTAAAAACAACAAAAAGAATTTATATGCATACTACAAGGTTACCAGAGATCACCCCATGACTCCAACGAGGGCTCTAGCCAGAGAACAGTTCATCAAAACCCACCAATGGCTTTTTCCTGTGGTCTGAACCTCATAACTAGTGTTAGTTCAGAGCAAGCATCCCCATGAATCAGGAAGTTACTCCTTCAAGCTACTTGTGTCTTTTGATACTAGAAACAGGTAATTCATAGACAAAAGTCCACTCCCAAGGACAAAGCTTCAAAAGGTGAATTGCAGAAGTGGGCATTTGCAGGCCCTCCTCCCACGTATTTCCTAGGAAACCTACTAACAGTTCATTCTTGGTTTTAGACTATAAGAAAGTGTTTTTAATGCTCATAACACTTTCTAAGGTTTACGTATTGCAGGAAATTGCCATATTCGTCACAACACTGTTAGAGGGAATATATATTCTACAGTTAGGCCCCAATTCAGCAAGGGTATTTAAGCACATGAGTAGTCCCACTGACTTCTCAGCACATGCTCATATGTTTAAATTCATCGCTCAATCAGGACCTTAATGTGCTTTTTTATATATTATATTGGGAAAGGAATATATTTTATTCTTATTAGAGTGCTATTTATCTCTTGACAATTCAGTGTTTAAGACAACATATAATTCTGCAGAGACTTCATGGCATTATACTGAAATAATAAAGAGAGATTGAGTAGAACTTGAAAATAGAACATTTATCCCCTAAATAGTAATTTACTCACCAGTCATTTTGTATCCTATTTACTGATATTTAAGATGTGTTTGAATAAGTCATTTCCTTCCTTATGGTCCAGCTTCTTTTTCTGTTAATCCTGCAATTAAAACAAATTTTTTTTCTGAGGCAACACAGCTCTATGCTTGGCAAATGAACTAATGTTACAAATTCATCATTAAGATTACACTGAAAGATCAACAGCAGCAGAGAAAAGGAACACTGGGAAGAAGAGATCCCTTATTGAAATACAAATGCATTAGATAAATAGCAAACCTAGTGATAAAGTGTTATGACCAATGGATAAATTTATATTTATATCTGATATGTTTACATTTCAAAAAAAGTGTACAAAATCTTAAAGTTATAAAGCCAAATCCTGCTCATTTATTCCATCATAACATGGAGTCGCTCAGTTTGAATCAATGGAGTTATTTTGGATTTACGCCTGAAGAGCAGAATTTAGCTTGCATGTTTGCACTAATTTTTCCTGCTGTTGGCAATGGTGGCAGTTGTGTTCATTTACATTTTTTTACTGATTACATTGTATTTGTTTTATATTTTTTCTTTTAAAATGATGTATAATTTTTTTAATGTAAATCTTTGTTTTTAAAACAAGAATTTGATAGCGGAGAAGGGATGCTCAGACTCCCTCAAAGATTTCCACCACCACTTCCATAGCCATCACCCATCCAGCAAACTCTCTAGAAACTCCTACAGCACCATCAATTTCCTGGACACCACAGTCAGCTTCAACAATGAAACCCTACAGACGAGAAACCCATGCATCACACCACTTCTCTTCACAGATCCAGTAGCTACTCCTAACACACCAAGAAATCTGTTATCTACAGCCAAGCACTCAAATACCACAGAATATGCTCAGAGGAGCAAGTCCGGGTTACACACACCTTAACACTCTTAAAGCCACCTTCACCAAACAAGGAGACTCCACCAGAGAAGTAAATCGCATCACTGAACAATCCACCCAAATACCCTGAGAGCACCTGCTTCAGTATGGGGGTGGGGAGGACTCTGACAGCACACTCCCAGTTGTCACCTACTACCCCACACTGCAACCCATACAAGGTATAATTAAACTCTTACACCAATACTCAAAGGGGATCACTTCCTGAAATGCATCCTTCCTGAAAACCCTCCTCTGTCTTTCAATCACCCCAACTTCACCATACCCATCATCAGAAGCAAGCTCCCCACAGCCCAGGACATACCAACTCAAAGTGGCACCAGACCCTGCCATAACAGTTGCAAAACCTTAAACATATTTCCACTGCTACAATGACTGACACCCCCTAACACTCCTTTCGAGATCCATGAGTCCTACACACACCCATCACAACATGGGGTGTACCTCACCCATTACTAAATGCCCCTATAACTACTATGTGGATGCAACCAGATGGCCGCTGCGCTCTTGAATGAACTAAAAGAAAAATGATAAAGACAAACACCATATCACTGGTGGGTGAACACTTTTCATGAAAATGATAACTTCATGTCTGATCTCTCAGTCCTTGTCCCCAAATGAAACCTACACAACACCTTCAAAAGATGAGCCTTGGATCTTAAATTCACAGCTTTGCTAGAAATTAAAATCATGGTCTTAATAAAGACACTGGATTTATGTTTTATCCCAACAATCTAACCACTAATCCTCCCGGAAAAGTTAATTGGCCACTTCACCTTGAGTGATCTCTTACAATAGGTGATAACTACTTAAGCTAAACAATCTGTTCCATCTTGTCCTTAGTTGTCACACTCTGAGTACCTTTCCCAGACCTAAAGAAGAACCCTGTACCTCCAGAGCTTGTCTCTTTCATCAACAACAGTTAGTCCAGTCAAAGATATTACCTCACCCACCTTGTACCTAAGAGACTATTGTCACTGAGATGTGGTATGGTTATCATCCCTAAAAGCATACTAATCCTTATATAGCAAAATGGTACTCCTTGTTATTTATAGCATTCCTTCAGTATTCCCCACAGGCAGTATAGGGTATACTAAAAATGCTGAAGTAACTTTCTATAGTTATGGAAAGCAAAAACGGCAGATTTTTAAGGTCAAGGAATGTACAGTGTGGAAAAACTGTTTAAATAGTATAAAAAATATACATTGTATCCTAAGGATACTGCCATAATAGAAATGAAGTTCTATTATGGAATACAGCATTAATAGCACTATACTGCCAACATTAGCACAAGACATTAGACAGTATGAAATAAAAATCTCTTATCAATATGTCCCAAAGGTCAGACATATAAACCTTGCACAACAGATTTGTAATTTATCATATTAACATTTTTGGGGTAACATTATGTGTTATTCTTCACTAATACTGTAAATTGCAATCTGCAGCTGTCTTCTCGATCATCCAAATGCAAAGTAGAAAATGGATTTCAGTCATATGCAGTGCATTATCTGAAACCTTAGAAATATTTCAACCCAGTACACAGGCTTTAAGAATAGCCGAGGAGACAGTTAAAGTAAGAGGAATTCCATGAGAAACCCAATCTTTAAGCTATTTAAATATTCAGTTATTACCACAATGTCACGTCAATAGAAGCACTCACTTTTCCCAGGTATGGATTGTTGCAGGGTCAGATGAAGAGAAAAATTGAGCCAGGTGGAGTAATAAGGAGCATTTATTCAGTTATAGCTTCTAATCCACTCATTCGCCTTTGCCTCGCGACCAACAAAGTGAGCCCCAAGTTCACTACTTTACAACTCTTTATCTAATAATATGTAAATACACACTCTTCTATAACACCCCCTAAAATCCTTATTTGGTAATATAAAAGACTATAAAATGAATATTAATGGTTAGTGGAGGTGTATAATTATATCCGCCCCAATGTGTTAGTTCCCACAAAACTTGCACAGCATATACGTTTATCTTAACAGAGAAATGACCATGAAGCCCCTTAACAAACTAGCAACAAGGGAAGAACTAAGGGGAGAGATCCGAAACCCTCCCTAACAAACATGCTTCCTGGGAAAGATGAGATAACACTCATCTACTATATTCTTGTCCAAGTGGAGAAGATAGAACAAAAGCGAGCACACAGCCAACTCATGTTATGCCCTCGTTACCACGGTACCTATCAGGTCTCCAACTACTGCTCAAAAGTTACCTCTGTCCCTAACTTCAAGGCTAGAAAATTGCTGTGGTTTGCACATGATTATTGCTTGTGTAGTACATGACCTTTTCAGCCCAAGTCAGGGGTCCCACGGAGGACAATTCATGTCCAAAGCCTGGGCCCAACTCCCAGCCCCCCAGGAATGTGGCCCAGCACTGAAATCCTTTGTCCCCACGCCCACATGGATTAAGTGGCTCAGATAAGACAAAAAACAACCCAGAATCTTTTCCCTGAACTGCAAATGATTCTAAAATAAACTTTTGGCAGGTACAGAACTGTTTGGATATTTTTAAAATGTTGTTAGTTGTACATTTCCGCTTGCTAGCTTACCCAGACCTTTTCCATAGATCTGGTTGGGAATTTTTTGGTAAATCATTTTTGTTAAAATTGTCAAATTGATTGATCCAAATCTACTTTTTCAGATTTTTGGTTTGCAAACGTTTTTGAGATTTAAAATTTGTGTCTGTCTATTGGTACATCAAAAATGCTTATGGGATGGGAAAACTTTTCCCTAGCTCTAGTTGTCAATACCAAAGTACCACTTTTTTTTGTTGTTGGAATTTTTTTTTGGGAGGTGGGAGAGGTGGGGCGGGAGTGTTCAGACCCATTGAAAAAATCAGAAAGTGCCTGAAATCCTGTGCACAAGAGAACTTGATCCCAAGAGATTTCTGATTTCTATTTTGAGCTACATTTTATAGCAGCTTGCCAATTTTAGGCAGAACAAGAAAAGTAGATTGTTTTACAGAAGGGCTAGCATAACAATGTGATGCTAACCTGATACTGTTAACCTCAACAAACATTGGGAAGATATACTAATTAGAAGAGGGAATTAAATATACACAGCAGCTTTAAAAAAGCCAGAAGACACTGAAAAATATCCCTCTCTTAAACACATGAAAAAGGGATTTTTTATTAAATGGTCTGCTCTGATTTTAACTTGAGCACCCTTTCCTCACACAATAAATTGGGGATATTTAGTCTCTGTGAGTATGTCTGCATTGCAATGTAAGCCCAGGGCAAGAAGAACTTGAGTCAGACTAGGGATTGAGTGTCTATACCCATTTGTAACCCCAGGCTAGGAATTGCTGAACCCTGGGTTCCAACTGGGACTCCAGTGTCTACCCTTCATTATGCAGGCCCAAGTCCAACCACCCATATCCCAGACTTCCTAGCACCCTCTCAACAACATGAATGCTCTAGCCCTTTGTTCGTGGTGCAGTGTGGGAAAACTTGACTGTCCAGAGGACAAAGAACTTTGGCTTGTGGACTACTTTTTGCAAACTCCCAAAGCAGAAGTCTGGTGGGGCTGCATCTACCCTGCAAAGCAATAGGGCTTGAAGCCTGAGTCCGAGCTTGATTCAGGCTTCATTCCTGTGGGCAGGGGCACTGGGTCCGAGCCTGGGTTAGTGTGATTTCTGTGTAGATGGAAATGTGGATAGGCTTTAGCCTGCCTGAGTTTGAACCTTGGGCTTGCATTGAAGTGTAGATATACCCTACATTTTCTTTTGTTTGGGAGCCAATAAAGTATTTTCACACCCCCGTAGAATGCTCTAAGAAGGACAGAGTTGTTTCATTATTGTAGGAAAGTAAAGAGTTAAAAGCTGAACAAGTGGTCAGGCCTAAGTTACAGGGAATAGGGTCAAGGCACAGGCAAACCTTATTTCTGTTAATCAGTGTGAATTCTAGTTAGAGTCTCTTATTGCTCTTCTTTTCCTCCCTTCCAGGCCATCTGTGCTGGGAATGAGGCTAATAAAATGGTTATTGCTTTTCCTGTGCAAGGCCTTTTGGTGGGAAGAAAGCGTTATCTTTCTTCTCCCCCGGCATTCCTTTACTTCAAAGAATGTTAGTGTAAAATTTATAGGTTTTAAGATGATGTGCCTGACCTTTGTATGGTAATCCTGTAAACAACAAACAGGGGTGAGTATAATTATATTCATTATGTAGTTGTTAATATTTATTTTATAGATGTTAATGTAACCAAATAAGGATCTATGGGGAGTTGCTGGAAATGTATACATTTGCATACTGTTGTGGATAAAAGAATTGTAAAGTAAACCCCTCGTTGCTCACTCATGGCGTCGAGGTGGAACGAGCAGGCAATAAATGGTTCGGTCTCCCCAATCCACCCCCTGGACAACCTGTTTGGTTATTTCTAACCATTATCAGGGGACAAAATTCAATTCCAAATCCTAGTTTTAGCATAGGTGTCTAAAACACAGAAACTCCTCTCAATCTCTCATATTGTAGGCAATGTACAATTCTGCCAAACAGACATACTCTCTGTGTTACCTGCTTTCTCCCAGTTCATTACAGCCAAACAGGAATATAGTTAGAGTTAGTGTTATGATTGTATTTAATTTTGTGGCCCAAGCCAGTAAATATTAACCAAATTCCTTTCATATACTGAAAAATACCCATGGTAATTTGTCAAGGTGGAGGTGACATTCATGAGCACACATGCATACTAAAGTAGGCTAGTATCTCACTCTTCCACAAAGTCTGATTCCTCTTCTTCTACATACACCAATGACATTTTCTACAGGCTTTTATTCCCAGTACAGCAAAAAGCTCAACATCAAACCACTGTCAGCTTCCACCGAATGTATTGGGCTGGATGAGGGCATTAAGGCAAATATGCCTTTTCCTGCTGAAGAATCTATGCAACAGAAACAAAGAATGGTCAGCAGAGAAAGCAAAAGGCTCCATTAAAACAAAGCTATGTAAATCCCAGCTGGCACCATCCAGCTGTGTCTCGTTCTCAAACATAAATGGTTGCAGAAGACCTCATGCGAGTTCCCCAACAAATTCTGCAGTACAACGGGGTATAGAAAGAGGGCTTCAACGTGAATTATGAACAGCAGCAGTGTCAGTGACAACCAAGAGGACATCAGTGAATTGAAATTCTGTCCAGTGAGGCACATAGTGGAGTCAAAGGAGGGACGAATGGCAAAGCAATGACGTGTTACTCCCCAAACCAGCAAAGGAAGCATGAGCACTATTGACAGGGAGCTTAAACAGCCAATATATAGTAGGTGCCTGCAGTTAAACAGAACAATAATTATGATACCATTTAGTATTTCCTATAGAAATTTATTAATCTATTCACTGTCACAATCCCTGAGATATGATTAAGTATTGGCCCATTTTACAGCTGAGGTCAGTGGGGCCTGACTAGAGACTAGTGGGGCGGCGTTTTCAAAGGTACTGAACCACGACAGCTCCTAGAAGCTTCACATAAGAAATGCAGAAGCTTCACGTGACAACCTGGGAAAACGTTTATTTCTTATGAATATTGTGTATGATTTTCTTTCCCTGTTCACTTGTGTATTGCTGCCTACCTAAATGCAGAGAGTTAAATCAAAGGAAGCTGTAAAGGTTCGGTTACAGAACCAAACAGGTAAGGTAAAACAACAAGTGATAAGACAGCCTCTCAGGTACCAGCACCAAGAGAGTTAAGGTAACAATGGCTTGGTCACCAGCTGGGGAGGGAAGTTATCAAGTGGCTCTATTCAGGCTGTGATGTTTTACTCTTCCCAAGGCTAGGCCTGGGATCAAAGGAAACCTGAAAACATCAAAGGACCCTGACCAGTTAAAGAAAGAGCCCCTGGCAGAAAGAGAAGTGGTCAGAGCAGCTAGCGAGGATGTGTCAGTGGAAAGGCTGGCTAACCAAGACACCCATTCAGCAGTGGGATTGCAGCTGAGGTCGGCATATCCACACAAGTTTTATCTGCCTAGCATAGCTAAAAAGAGCAGTGAAGATGCAGTGGCAGAGGCTGTACAAGCATTCTGGTGTCCCTGGGGACCTATTCATGTTCCTAGCATGCAGTGGGGTCCATGCAGCTATGTCTTCACTGCTATTTTTAGCCACTCTAGTTAGTAGGGATAGGCCTATGTGAGCTGCAATCACACCTCTGACTGCAGTGTGTAGACATCCTAAGACACAGAGGGAGAAGGCTGCAAGCAGTATAGGCTGGTTCTCCCAACTCAAGGATGGGGAAATAACCCAGACCACCTGAGCTAAGGAGACAGAAATTATAATTAGTTAAGGGAACATGCACAGGTCTCTTATTTTAAATTCACTTCTTTTGGCACTGCATATCTTTTGGACACAATAAATCATGCTTTTTCTCAAAGAAGCTGTCTGTTTCCCTGCAAATGTGTGCTGTCACAGGCTTCCAAAGAGAAACCCCAGTTGGATGCAACCTTATCTGGATCTGCAGAATTACCCTCAGTTGGTAGCCAGGGACTGTTATCTAGAGACCCAGTCAAAGTGGTTGGATCAAAGATTCTCACCGCAAGACAGAAGTGGAGGCACAGGCCTGCCACTTGAACGGGAGGAGTGCACTTGGGAAACTGGGATAGGGGAAACTGAGGCCACCTAACTATGAACTCTGACACTTAGCACGTCTGAAAAATTAAGCCCTCGTATGACTTGCCCAAAGTCACGTGGGAGAGCTGGGAACTGAAAACATGTTGCTCGAATCCCAGTCCATTTCACTAGCTTTCATCTTCTCGGCTGATGGATAATCTTGATTTTTCATAATCAAAATTGCAATTCAGCATTTGGGATAAGTATCATTGATGCTTAGTAGCAACTCTAGCCAAACTGAACAATCCCTCCTCCCCCTAGCATGCCATTAATCACACAGTAAACACACACAACATATTTTGCAGCTCTAAGTGACTACTTAGTGTGTCTATACGACACTACTATCTATACCTTTTATTGTACGTAGTTGTCTTCATAAAGCAAATATCCTGCAGCACGGTCACTATTCATTCCAGTGTCCTTTATTACATGATTTTTCTAGCAAGACCTTTTCATGATGGTACTGTTTAATCTGTGTTGGACACTGTTCTTTTAAATAAGGTTTCTGGGTCAAACTCATCCCTGACATAACTATGCTGACTACAGTGGAATGATCCCAGGAGTTAATTTAGCTGTATATGTTCAGAATAAGTAATTTTTTCTGCAAATTTCCTTCAACCCACAGTACATCTTCAGAGATTTCATAATCAGTCATTTTTGCTTCTCTCTTTTGTCTCTAGAGAGTTCACTTGTATCTGGAAACTTACATTTTGGGATTGGACACATTCATTAGTTTTAGGAAATATCTACAGTAATGGCATTTGAATCTGGGAGCCAGTTAATTGGGCTTAAAACATTCTGGTCTCGAATCTAAACCCGACCTGCCTTTGAACCATACCTGGGTAGAAACTCTGGCACACTGGAAAGTAAGGAAACACATTAGCTAAATTCATTATTTCTGCCTCCCTCATTCTGAATTGTCTCAAAGCTTGCACAAATTATGAGGAGTGTGAAATCTTGCATAACTAAAACTTGTTATGCTTTCATGCCTTTCTCATCTCATCATATATTTTACTCTCCTGTCTCTTTTGTCCTGGAGGTCTATAACACATGCATCTCTATTATATTTGTAAGGTCCCTTATGCTGGAGACCAACTAGCTCATTACACAATTTTAGAATTAAGCCATTTATTTTCTCCATGTCACATAAAGCTACAGCCATTTCATGACCCCATCTCCTCTTGGTCCTCTTTGTTTACTCTTCGTAGGCATCATTTCCTTTCCTACCTATGATACTAGCCGATCCTCAGAAACTGTATCTGTAAAACTTAGCATCCTGAAAAACATTTTCCCTTCTCTGACCACAAATATTAATCAACTCCTGTTCACTGAGATCACGCTATTCTGCACAGGGCTGGCCTGAGGAGTTTGCAGAAGTTAATTTGTGATGCATCCCAAATGAACACACTAATTGATTGACAGACTCATTGTGGATTGGGAAGAAGTCCAAGACCAGGTAATTGCAAACTTTGCCTACTTGCCAAAATTTGAGAGACATTTGCCCAAATAAGCTGTAGATCTGAGGATATCTCAGTCCCCAGACAATGGTGGATTGTATGTGTATTCTGAGGCACTACAACTAGGACAGGCTGTATTTTACAAACATTAGCTATTTAACCATCCTGTAAGATAGATGCACATGATACCTATTCCACAGATATGGGAACTAAGCCAAAAAGATCATTTGACTTGATGAAAGCTACAGGAGGGGTCAACGTCAGGGCAAGACTAGAATCCAGGAGTGTCTAGTCCATACTGTCTGAGGCTATTGAGCTGCCTTTCCTTGTGGACAGAGGTCACTGGCTGCACAACAATGCTAGCTCAGCTATAGGCAGCTAGCTAGAAAAAGCCCTGGTGTCTTCCACTCAATGCCATTGCTTCTACAATTACAAACCTGATCCGAGGCACTCCAAAAAGGCAAACAACATGGTTTTCATGGACTCTAAAAGGTCATTTGTAGGGAGACTAAATAATTCAACTCTAGCAATGGCTTGCTTTGCTTTATATCAGTTTATATTTATGAGGCTACCTTGAAAGATAAAGAAATAAAGAATTATTTCTTTTTTTAGGAAACGAAAGGTGAGATTTCCCTTTAGATTTTTGTGTCCTTCCCCCCTCCCACCTGGGGGAGTTTCTAAAGTTTAGCAAATACTGCAGAGAAGTATTTGCAAACATTAATTTGACTAAACATCTCAATTTGTTTTGACATTCATAATCTCTTTACTTCATTTGCATATATATTTTTGCAGGCAAAACGTTGTTTGCAAAAGTGTTTACATAAAGGGAAAGTGTCACAGACAAATATACTCATACAAATCAGCATTTGTAGGCTAGTACATGTACAAATATAAATGGTCTGAAGTGATCATGTGGCCTTCATGAAATCTCCTTCTTGAAAACATCTAGTAACAAAGAAAAAATACCAGCATGTGACTTCAGTAACAAATCATAACAAATGGCAAATTACAGTACAAATAGTAAGTAGTTGAAGCAGTAGTTGTGGTAAATAGTTTACAAGCAATCCATAGGCTGAAATATTGTTTGCATAACCATTTGTCAAAGAATTCTGAGTAACTAACAAATATAAAAGAAAAGGTCTGTAGACAACAATGAATTGAGTTAATCAAATAGTTTGCTGCAAATATTTTGTTCAGCTAGTTGTGCCTCATAATTTACTTTTGGCACACATGCTGAGAAGGTTTCGTTTTTAATATTCCTAGCCCATGGGAAGACATGTAATAATTTTCATTTCCCTCTCTTTCCTTCAGTTGCACTTTGTTATATAGGTTTTGGGCTTTGGTTCATTTTCATCCTCCCTGCAGAATTATTTGGGGGTGACAGGAACTGTATTCCCTTAACACCTGTTTCCTCTTTCAGTTTACAACTCAAAGATATAATACAGCACAAAGTTAACACTCTTCATTGCATTTCTACCACAGTTCAAATGAACCCAGCCTTTTTACTCTCTAGAAGCCAACTGTAGGATTATTGCAGTCTACAATCTCTTTTTATGCCCTCTTTTTATGCCTTCTTTCCCTTGTTTGGACGAGGGTGAGATACAATTTGCCTATCAGCCTAAACATGGTTCGGATTAATATTCTGTCAGGCAACCCAGAAATTCTTAGATATTAACTAGGTAACAAGAAGCCTGAACTAATTAGGGTTGCGTGTGCATGTGCACCGAGGTGCCAATAAGGGATAATTAACTAAAGTACATTAAAAGAATCACTGGCTGAAAGATTGCTGGGCGTGCCACTGGCACGGATTACACCTTTTGTTTCTCCTTTTGAGTTTGCACAGTGATGGCAGCACTTCTCTGCAATAAGTTTCTCGGGGGTATGTTGTGTCTGCCCATTGATGCGGAAATTGTTACAGCAGCAGTTGGGGCAATGATGGAAAGATAGTTAAAAATAATTAACAAGAAAAATTTGCGTGGGGCTAAGGGACAAGGGCTTTTATTTTGTCAGCTGGTATAAGTGATTAGATAAGTACACACCATTACTATAAAAGTATCCATTAAAAAAAATTAGGACTGGGGGAGGTGTTGAAGGAATTAGCAATTATTCCCTTTCTCTTGTTCTTGTCAGGCTAACTCGCACGAGTGAAGAGCAAGACTCCAAGACAAGCAGCTTAGTACGAATCATCCTGAGTCTGTACAGTAACTCAGGGAGCATGTCTGTACCCAGTGGAGGATGCAAAGTGCACAGCTAAAAGGAAAGAAGAAAAAGCAAAGCAGACTCTCCAGACAAAAATGCCCTGGTGGATAGTGCACCTGGAGATCACAACTCATTAGCAGGAAGATTTTCCTACTTCCTCATTTAAAATGATGTATTAAAATAATGGAAGTGAAGATGGCAAGGAGGAAAAGCAAAAGTAGGATTTCATGTGTGACCAGTCCGTGCCTCGGGTAGTCCACCTGAAAATGCCAAGGTCAAGGCAGACTGCAAAAGGAGAGCAGATTCTCCCAGAACCAGAGGGCAACACTGAAGTTAGATTCCCCAACCAGTCACAGACAGTGCTCCTGATTTCCCACACTGATTATCAAGAAGCTACAACAAGAAATACACAGCCCCTTTTATTGCATTTCAGTCTCTGGCTCCCAATCAGTAACTAGATCCAGTAAAGAGATAAGTTATTTAAAAAACTATTCCCTTTACCAAAATGTTCTCCTGATCCCCAAAGCCACATTACCAAATCAATATAAATTTAGATCTTATCCAAAATACCACCCTGCCAGCCGATCCTTTAATAACTAAAACTAAAGGTTTATTATAAAAGGAAAGAAACAAGAAGAGAGATGTTAAATGGTCAAAGCAATCAATCAGATACATGCAAATGACTTCAAAGTCCATATGTATATGGATGAGTTAATCCAGAGGTAGAAAGCAGGAATGAAGACAAGATGGAGATGGTGCAGTTGCATTTTATAGTCTGGTCTGCCATGTGGCTTCTTTCAAACACAAACTCACAGTATGTGGACAGGGAAAATCACTTGCACTCACCCTGACCACAGGCATGTCCCTACATGTCCTGATAATTCATAGGTGTAGCCCTGGCTCTGATCCCTGTGCTCCTTGTATAGGTGATGACCATTGACGAATCATCAATGCTGATTCTAATCTGCCTGAGGGGCGTAACCCAACAGCATAGCACAAGTGTTTGGCTACAGATATATCACACATATAAGACAATACATATACAAACAATATTATCCTACTTAGCAAATTATAACCTTTCCAATGGTATCTTGGCATATCTTGTAAGATATTTATTGTAATTTTGCAATATTGATATCAGTAATGTTATAAATGATCACATATTCCAGATAGCATCACATCATAATTGGTGGCTTATCTTGATTTCTTAGAACAACATTAAGTGATACTAGCATTAAAGCTTGCTTGTAACCCGCTAGGTCTTCTTAGTGCCAATTAATTTTTAATTGGACAAGACAGCATGCTACATTATCTGGTAACTCCCTGCTTCTGAACAGTCTAGAGCTGTATGTACTGCAGGATTGCTGTCCTGTTGTGGATTAAACCCAGATTCAAGCAAGTGAAGAATCTTTAGGGCAACAATGATCTGTGTTCTCCCTTTTCCTGACAGCTACAGTAAAGAAAATAAACCAGGATCTTTCACTGAAGCATACCCATATTTAACCAGTTGTCCCTTGCTAGACATTTGGTGACCTACACTTTAGCTCCTGCATGAGAATGGGTGGGAACTCCAATTACAATTCCTCTGATGGCAGGCAATTGATTACAAGTCCTGATCTATGCTGCAGAGAAGTATTTTGGAGACTATTCCCAGCTCATTTCACAGTAGTTTCAGCTCAAGGCTTGCCACCTTTTTCTAAGAATATATAGATCTCTTGTTCACTGTAGCAGTGCAACTCCCTTCTCATGGGGTTTCCTATGTAACGGACTTCAAATCTGTGTCATCAGTATGACACAGACCGCAATATGGTTCAGCTAAAGTGAGAACTGATGTATGTGCTAAACAAGACAAGAATCCTTCTGGCACTAAAAAACCCTGACCTAAACCAGTGAAGAGTAGAAATTCCATGTAAACATCACAGTCATAAGATTTCCAAACAAATGTGGTATGGGTACATTTTGGATAAGCATTCCAACTTTCAGATGCCTATACAGACCATTCAAGTTCACTAAGCAGTACTGATCCTATGAAAAATGCAACGGCAGTACCATATGTGCATTCTTAGACCCACATACTCCAAGACCAGAAGATACCATTTGTGATCATCTAGTGTGACCTTTGTAACATAGGCCATAGAACTTCCCAAAAGTAATTCCTAGCACATCTCTTTTAAAAAGACATCCAATCTTGGCTTAAAAACTGCTAGTGATGGAGAATCTATCACAACTTCTTAGGAAACTGTTCCAATGGTTAATTACCCTTTTTAAAAAAACGTACATCCCGTTTCACTCTGAATATATCTAGGTGCAACTTCTACCCATTGGATCAAGTTATACCTTCTCTGCTAGACTGAAGAGCCCATTATCAAACATTTGTTCTCCATGTAGGTACTTCTAGACTAATCAAGTCACTGTTGGCCTTCTCTTTGTAAAGCTAAGTAGGTGTCTATCACTGTAAGGCATGTTTTCTAATATTTTAATCATCCTTGTGCCTCTTCTCTGAACTCTCTTCAATTTATCAACCGCCTTCTTGAACTGTGGGCACCAGCACTGATTCATTATTCCAGCAGCAGTCACACCACTGCCAAATACAGAGGTAAAATAACCTCTCTACTCCTACTTGAGATTCCCATGTTTATGCATCCAAGGATTGCATTAACCCTTTGGACCACAGCATCACAGAGGAAGCTCATGTTCAGCTGATTATCCTCCACAACTCCCACATCTTTTTCAGAGTCACTGCTTCCCAGGATAGAGTAAGTATCTAAGTATGGACTACATTCTTTGTTCCTAAAAATATAGATTTATATTTAGATTAATTAAAAAACATTATTTGCTTATGCCCAGCTTCCCAAGCAATCCAGATTGTTCCCTAAAAATGACTTGTCCCACTCCCCCAATTTTGGGGTCATCTGCAAACTTAGTGATTATTTTAGGTTTTCTTCCAGGTCATTGATAAAAAAAGGAGTTAATTAGTGGCCAAGGACGGATCCCTACAGAATCCTATAGAAACACACCCACTCTGATGATTTATCATTATAATTACATTTTGAGACCAATCAGTTAGCCAGCTTTTGATCATTTTATGTGTACCGTGTTAATTTTGTAGTTCAGTACTGAAAACCATGCAGAGAACAGTACAGAAAGATTCATTCCAATCCTGCATAATTTCTATTTCAGAGCTGACAGGAAGGCAGTTTCCATGATTGCCAGGTCCCTCAATTGTAATAGTTCTAGCCTCTCTTTTAACAATTCTATACGTAAGTGATGAAAGGACCGTTAACCACAGTGGTCACTGAAATACACCCCACTGTTCAGTAGTATTTATAACAGTTTCTCAAATTCAAACTTTACCAGCTAGAATATCTGTTTTAAGACTGGTATTGAATTTTCAATCAATGGGAAGTGTCTGCTTCTTACCAGCAGCAGCAGCCGACATCTTTTCTGTATTAGTTATACCACTTTACTCTCCTCCTTTGATCGCTCCTGTTGTCACAAGTGTTATAAAATGGAGAAGCCAGATAGGTAGCCTAAAGCCAAAAAAGTGCATAGTGATGTAGATGATACAAGTTCACATCCCAAATGTAATCCCTTTCTCCTTGGCCACAGGGAAGAAAAGCAATGTGAATGGGAGTGCACTGAGCTCCAATGCCTCGTCCACACTAGATATTTTTGGCATGCAAATCACTGTGTGGACTCCCTAGCGTACCAGGAATGCCACACACATCCAGGTACAAAATTATTAGCAACAGCTCAGAAATGATCACATCACCGTGTGAATTGCACTTGATCAGAGCAAGCTTAACTGCCTCATTAATCTTCATCAGTGCCAGGCCAGGATCAGCAAGCACTGTTATAGGAAACAAGATTTCCAAAGGGCTTCACTTGTGTTAAAAAAAAAAAAATCAAGCTGCACAGACAGATGTCACTGCACACATCTATTTGTCAACATCTATTTCTTTGAAACCACTGTAGTCTTATCTACAGCAGAAAAATTTTGCAAAAAATCCCACTGCAGCAACTCATGCCAGTTTAGCTCCATTTGTGTTAGCAATGTGGGGAACCTTAGTGTAGATGGAATGATGAGAATTGCCACCACCATTAAGCATTGGCATCTAACCCTGCACACAGCTGATCTTATCCACATGGGGCTTACAAAAACAGCAACCCCTTCATACTAGAGCTTCGGGAAAAATAAGTGGATGTTTGCAACAAGTGAAGTTTTGCAAGGCTGGTAGAGAAGGCTTGAATTGTTCCAAGCCACTTTAGAAGAAAATCTCCAAAATCATCCTATGAGCATCCTGACAACTGGCCAGAGGCAGACATCTTACTGCCTGAGAACATCTGGGATTTTGCATATACTCCCTGAGGACGTCTGCTCAGTAAAACTCTACTTTGGCTGACTCACAGAGCTGGATGAGGCAGATGGACTCTCTCACTAAGCTGCAGAAACTAATGTGGCTCCCTGACTGTCTGCAGGTAATGCCTGAACATCCTCAACTGTCTCATGAGACACTGGGCAATTAATTTTCCAAACAACCAGCAGAAATCTCTGAGGAAACAGCAAGTTCCGGCAATCCAGCCTGGTCTCCATTTTGCCAGTAGTTGCAGAACTGGCTGAGCATCAAAAGAGTTTGATCCCATCCCCCATATTCCCACAGGAGCTTTCTAAATCTTCCATAAGCCACTAGTTCAGAGAAGCGTGCCTGGAAAGTGGTACCACTGTGACTTCTGACTAGAGCTCTGTATAGACACAGCACAGAGCTGCAGCCAAAACAGGAGCCAAACTGGTTTTACTGCACCGTTATTTGCTCAAGTGCAATCCTATTGGTGCAGTTGGCATAATTCTCCAGTGGAATTCAGGGGAAAGCAGAGCCCCATGCTGTTCTCTCAGACCTCCCTTTAGTGGAGCTGTATTTAAACTCCTACTGGCGTGAACATTGCTGTGACATGGGATTTCTGAAGGAAATAAATGGAGAAAACTGAAAAATACCATGTTCAAAGTTCCTAAGATATGGGAAACCAGTAGAAAAATAAGTAAAAAAATGGCTAAGAATAAGATTGGATATATACTGACAACTTTGATGTCTATTTGAAAAATATAATATCTGCACAAAGTTCCCTGCAAACCCTTTGACAGTGAATAATATGCACTTATAGCATCCACTAAAGCAATGAACCCAAAAAATCCCATGATATCTTAAAATGGAATTTTATTTTAAAAATGTTTAGAAAGGGAGTTAGGGCAGGGGAGGGCAGATGTTCAGCTTGGAAGAATGACGTCTTCTATTTATTCATTGTGGAGGTAAAGCACATGAAGCTGGGGCAGTTTCTAGCTCTTCACTCCAACCTTCCAAAGTACCTCAGCCCTGATCTGGGGGAACCACCTATAACATGGATAACAACGTAGCCCTCTCTCAATACACAATCGTTCCTTGGCCCCTGCAAACAGAGCAAAAGATGCTAAAAGCAGGCAGCATTCCTACCCTATTCCTAACACAGTATACATATGCTGAATATGATCTAAACTCATCCTTTCCTGAAACTTGACACTGTTAACTTACACAACAATCACATCCTATCCTACGCTTCCCACTCAGCTTTACTGTTTTATTCCTCTGCAGAATCTCTTTCCTGATCTCTAGTTTCTTCTGCCTCCGATCTTTTTAAATACGTGAGGGAGGAGTTGTAGGACACAGCTCCCAACGTAACTCTTCATTCGTGAGCAGAATCCTAGCACCTATTTCCCAGCTCATACATGGACTGTTTCTACCGAACTGCATATCTTTCTGGTAAAGGAAACCTGTTCTATGGGCCATTTGAAGACTGTTTCACATTGTTTCCCACTTTCCCTCATAGATCTGACAGCTGAGATGTGCAAAGAATTTTGGTGCCAAGTCCCATTGAAATTCTACGTACTCATCTCTCCTCAGCTCCTTTGAAAAATCACAGCCGACATGTTCAACAGAAAAGAATCTTATCCTTAAACAGGAGGGGTTATGTTGAAATACAGGAATTAATTTGATGGGGGAAATGGACCTGCAAGTGCAAGCAGTGTGAAATCTTTGTGGCAATCCTGGGACGCAGGAGCATAGCACAATCATAGTTAAAAGCCTGCACAATGGCTGGTTACGCCTCTCACCTGTTATCAGTGAGGAGATATACAATACACCGCACAATATACAAAATGGCAAAGAAAGCCAATTTGAAATTCTGTGTGGATTTACTTATTTTTGTTTGCTGACACCCCAGAGAAAGTGCCCTCTTGTGACATAACCAGGATCATATTTACCCCTTCTTGCTTTTGGTGTGTGTACTAGTAATAACTGTCTTCTTTTGTTAATGTTGTTTTTATCTAGAGCCAGAACGGCCATCCTGCATAGGTGAAATGAAAGACATTTATTTTGTGTCTAACACCTCTTTGGAGGAAAAAAAAATCTATGTATTGGACTAATTTGCTTAATATCTTTTCACTGTCTAGGTGAAACAGCTTAGAGGGCCAACCGCCTCACTGGCATGTTCAAAAACTAATTGCAGATTACTGTGCCTGTGATTTGGAAGCCAGCCATTGAGTGCACTGTGGTCTACAAGCTCTGAGCTCTAATATGATCAGCCATGCCAGCACTGATTATGGAGAAGTTCCTAGAGGACAACTACCCCTGTTATACTGTGCTAATCAGCATTTTCATAAAAATTGACAGAAATCATACAGCAGTGTTTGCAAACTCATGCAATTTGTCAAATATTAGGTCTGATTATCTCATTTGGTGCAGAGCATGAGCAATTCTAGGCAGCAGCAATGAAATTAACTCAACTTAAAAGCAATTCTTTCAATTTACTACTCATGGTTATGTAGATTAATTGCATCATCAGAGATTTCTAACACGTGTAAAAAAGATCTCCCCCTACACCTGCTAATTTTTCTATGGAAGATTTCACACTTCTATGCAAGCTATTCAGTCTAACGATGTTCTTAAAAGTATTCCTTACTAATGTAGATATAGTGGAACCCACAGAAAGTGAAAGTAAGTAGATAAAAAGTCACATTGTTTCAGTGCATTATAATGTGCAAACTGCAGTTGCAGATATAGCAAGCCTTCACCGAGGGGGCCAGATTCCATCCCCAGAAGCACCCATAGCTCTTACTGAAGTAAATGAGAAGCAGATATAATCATTGAAAAGCATAATTTGGTCCATTGCAAAGTTGCTTTGAGGAAAAATAGTTCTTTAAGAGGGTTCGACAGTATGCACTTTTCTTTGAATTATACAGTATTTTCCAAAATGTAAACCTCAATTCACATGGAAAGTTGAAAAACAAACAGATTTAAAAATAAATATAGAGCTACAAGTAGATTTAATAAAAAGACAAAACTGGAGGGAAAGGGTCAAGTCTTACAGGATATGAATTTTCCTATATTGACAATCTGGGGGAAACTGACACTGCCAGCAAACTTTAGGAAACAGAATCCTGGACTTTTCTCCTCCTCATGAACCATGGCCCTTCAGCACCCCCTATGCAGCGAGAATAGCCAATAAACCAAAGTACTCGTGCTGAAGTATAAGAATCACTCTCAAGTCTATTCTGTACAGGGATGTACCATATTATGCCCATAAAAAACAAGTGGTTATTAAAATCCGCTAGAATTAACATGTGTTCATGCAAAAAGTCAGCTGTATACATCTGTATGTGTAATATTGCTGATCTAGACGCTGCATCTGCTTTTACTTGTAATTACACAACATTCATTGAAAGCATGAATGTTGTGTTGAAGAGATGGTGTTTGGTGCTGGGGTTGAATTAGATTTAGGGAAGAGCTCAGATTCAAGGCTGAACCAGAGCTAAATGCTCAGATATTACTGCAAGAAGCACCATGAGCTGGTATCCTGAAATTTCGGTCATGTTAGGTTGCCTCCAGACTGAATCAAGAAAATAAGTCCTTTCCAGGCTTGGGTTTGACCAGTTCTGGGGCTTAAAATCCACAACGCTTCAAACTCAGGACAGCATGGGGTAAGTTCCAACTTGATGTTCCCTGCCTAGCCCTAGCACTGGAACTACTGAGAAATGCACCATTAAATGTAGCCTTTGATGAAGTTAGTGTGTACTAAACTGGATACATCTGAGCAAAGGGCATCCTGTTGCTCAGTTACAAGTTCCAGTTACAGGTTTTCCCTGTTGCTCAGTCACACGGTGTCTCTAATGCCCTGGCTGTTTCCACTCGGCGGTAGTTATTGCTGGCGTAATCTGAGGGAAAAGGCCCCAAAACCAAAAGCAAGCCTGCGACTTGATGTGGCAATGATACCTGTCATTGCTACTGAGCTGCTCAGCCTCAGGCGGCCAGCCGTGAGCACTGCCCCAAGTGAAGCACTCACCTTGTGTTTTCCTAAACAGAGCACAAGGAAACTCAAAGACGCCCACAGGAGTCCCAGGCCACGCTGGCACCCTGAGGAGAGTACAACACCAAACCCCGGATGGGAAAGGCAGAGAGACCAAACACAGAGGAAGGCTGGGAAAGAGGAGAGAGGGTAACAACAGGGAAGGATGAGCAAAATGGTTTGAAGGACAAAGGGGGCAGAAGTGAAGTCAGTGAAATGGGCAGCAAACTGGTCTGTTGAATCTGCTGAACACGTCTCACTCCACCACCAGAGAGTCATAAGGTGAGCAGGAGGGAGGGAGCAGACCCAGTCCCCTCTGCAGGCCAACAGGGATGCACTTTAAAAACAGGGCGCCTTCCCAAGAGGGAACCAGCAGCAGCAGTCAGCCTGTGAGCTGGGAGCCTGTGTGGGACGAGACACAGCCCAGGAGGAGAGCAGGCTGGGGCTGGCGGATGTTACAGCAGAATACAGGGCTGAACACAGCCTGTGGGGTAGCAACAGAGACTGGGGGTAGAAGGCTGAATAGAGAGAGACCAGAAGGCGGCTCACAGGAGCAGAGACAGCTGCCCTCTGCGGCTCTGTAAGGGGTAATAACTGGAAATAAACTTTGGCAATCAAGGTACCTCAGACACAGGGGATTTAGCCCTGAAAATACTGGCTCTACTGTTAAGTCAGGCATAAAGCATGAACAACAGGGTTTGAGTGCATCTTGATGCCCACCTGTAAATCAGGCCGCCAGCAGGAGACTTGAAAAACCCACTGCAGATGGCAGATGGCCAACATGGAGGGACCCACAGCTAGAGCAACTGAGAGACTAAACCATGGCCAGTGGGGCCTACAGGCTGATACTTAGTTGCCTACTAAAAGGGGATATACTAGAACCCTAGTATCCCAGGTACTAGATTGTAAGCTGTTTTTGTTCTGTGTTTGTGCAGCACCTAGCACAGGGGTCCTGATCCATGACTGGGGATCCTAGGTGTTATGATAGCAATGAATAAATAAATAAATAGTAAGAATATGTATGAGGAACCATACATGGCATATCTTATCTTGCAAACCCCTCTAGAGCACTGCCCCTAACATCCAAGGTAGACATGCTTGACCAAGGTGTGTGAATGTGCTTATTGGGAGCACAACACAGCCTATCAATTGAAGTTGCTTCAGTGCTTGCCTGTGTGATATGGTGCACCCAGCACGCTACCAAGTATCTCTAAGGGTTTATTGCACTACAGTGATCTGGATGACAATTATTGCACTACAGTGATCTGGGGACAATTATACTGGGAAGGTGCAGTATAAAAGGGAGCGGGTGGGCACAGACACAGAGGATATGTCTCCACTGCAGTGAAACAGCCCCATGGCCCAAGTCAATTGGCACAGACCAGCCACAGCTCTTTAATTTTAGTGTAAATGTACCCAGTGTGAGAGAGAGAGAAATCAAGGAAGGGTGGAAGAAAAACTAAACCATTAAGAACAAAGATGAGAGTAGAAGGAGGGGGAAAATGGATGTAGACAAGGTGAGACAGGGCTGGAGCGCTATTGTTCATGGGTGGAGGATATTCTTAATTCTCCTTTTTGCCCCCGGCTCAGTAAAGCCTGCCTATAGCCCTGATCACTACCCTCCAGGAAGCTTGAAGGTCACCACAGTATTACACTTAACAGGAAAGTTTGTAATGTCTGAAAATAGTGCGCAATTAGATTATAGAACAAGAGTCCCGTCCAGCAAGGTGTGGAATACCTCTGGGGTGGGTTCATCCCCTCTTGTCAACACTCAAATGGGAGGCAGAGAATTCTGAATGAAGGATGAAATTAAGGATGTTGAGTGCCTCTTGAAAGAATTCAGCAGCTTAAATGAGCAGGAGCAAAAAACTTTCACGTAGACTAAAGAAAGCAGGTGACGCATTGGAGCTATAGCGTCAGTCATTTAGAATGGCAAAACCCACAAATTGTGTTTGATTAGTAAACTGTAAAAACACAGGTACCTGAGTTTCTTCACTTCTTTGTATTGCTTGTGTGCCGAGCTTTAAAAAAAACAAATGGGTTCTGGTTATGCTACCTATGTTTACATAAATACATATATTTGTATAAATAATATTAATTTGAGCTCAGAGATTCAAGCATGTGGCTTGAATAATTTTATGAGAACTAATATTTTAGCTTGTGTAGCTACAACTAAAATTAAAATTGCAGGCTCCAGAGCATAAGCTGATTGCCTATGGAAGTTAGGGAGTTTGCAGTGCTGTACATTCCAAAGTAAACCATTACTCAACCAGCTAGGTGTACAAGATGATTTTTCCTTTCTTCTGAACACCAGTGTTTCCTCTACTTTTTGTTTCTGTCATTTGAACTGCTAAACATGTTAGCACACTCAGAAAAGGACAATCCTGCTGCTAATCCTGCAGCCATTCTCCCAGTATTCTTTAGGTGATGTTAGGAAACTCAGTTCTACATACTATGAGAGATGGATGCTCTGCAGATGTGGAGCTTCCTTTTAGTTCATTTAAACACCCAGTAACAGTGCAGATGTTAAACTGAAGCTTATCCATATCGTTTTGCTCTTGAAATCTTGAGAGACTGACAGATTTTCTGGTTTAGACCAGGGCAGAAATACTGAGGCAAACACTGTAAGCTTCGCTTTGGAAGTGTTGATCATTCCAAACGTAAGTGCTTTGATTTTTTTAAATCTTTTTCTGAACTGTAAATGTGCATTCAGTCCTGTTGGACTTTCAGACAAAGACTCAAGTTAACTGTTGTTTTATCTCAATGGGTTCACCCCTTCCTCGTGCTAAGGCAGGTCAAAACATGTAGCCCTTTTTTCACTGCAAGCCCCCACTGACTGAGCGGCAGGCTGCAGAATCTGACCCACTGCTATGTATCACAGGGATATCACTTCAACACATTCTATTATTACTCTGTTAAAAGATAAGGAGCTCTAACCAGTATTTTTCAAAACCATTTGTATCTAACAGAACATGTCACTCATGTCATCTTATATCAGCCAGGTTTAATAGGTAAGTTCTGGGTCTTCTTTTATCCACCTCATTCACGAACCCATCCCTGATTTGTCTCGTAAACATAAAGTCTTCCAAGTATTTTGGACAGCAGCAGAGAATTTTTGGTAGTGATAGACAAACTCTCCAATAAGTCACGTCATCTTTAATCCATAATTTTCAAATTAATATGTACAAACAAGAAAATAAAGTCAATCCTGCCTTCTACAGTTACAAATAAAAAAAGATAAAGCTCGAAAATATTTATTACTAAGCCTGGAAGATCATGTTAGTGGATCACAGTTACTGAGAAAGAGGTGAACAAATATAAACAGATCACATGCAGTTCAAACGCTGCTCCCAAAGAAATTCTCATTTCAGAATACTTGGCTTCATGCTCACTCGTTCCCTGTCTAGCAACCTCTCACCAAAGCAAGGCCTCAAAAAGCTGTTTATTCTCAATGATCTCCCTACTTGGCTCTCCAGGGGATGGATCAAAAGGATGCATAGCTAATCTAACAGCTTCCTGGATGGACCCCCATCTGCCACCACTGAATAGGAATCTCCACCATTAGTAAGGATAAGATTTTGTCACGGAGGTCGTGGAAGTCATGATTCTGTGACTTTCAGAGACCTCCATGAAATTATCCTCTCCAGCTTCAGCCCTTTGTTCTGGGATGATGGGGCCAAAGCTGTCAGCTGCCAGGGGCTGTAGGGGCCCCAGAGCTGTCAGCCACCATGGACAGTGAGCACACCACAGACACCAGGCTCTAAAGGAATTTGCCCCCCCCCAAATCATGAACATACTTACAGCTTATGAAGAGCCCACAGTTCATGCTCATCAAGTCACAAATGACATACGTGATCTTGCATTGTGGGCAGAGAACTGCTCTGAAACGAGCCAACAACCCACAGCAAAAATTTGTGCTCATCAAGTCACAAATGACATACGTGATCTTGCATTGTAGGCAGAGAACTGCTCTGAAACGAGCCAACAGCAAAAAGAGAACTACTGGAAAGTTCATAAAGGAAGTCAGACACGGACACTGACTCGACCTCCCGCTTTCGCCAACCTGTTGCTGTTTTCTTCAGTGCATGCAGAAGAGCCAAATCAAGCAAAACACCTTGACATTTGTGAGATCCTGGTATCTGAAAATATACCGTTTGAAGACAACATTCCAGCACAGAGAGTATCAGGCTTACTGTGGAGCAGTTCAAGAATTGAGGAACGAAGACGTTTTCCAGTTCTGGGACAGCATGATGGCCAGATTCCCAGCACTGTCAGTAGTTGCTCTGAGATGCTTAGCAGTTCCAGTCAACAGTGTGGACACTTCTCATCTTATAAATATGTGCTTGGGGACAAGGGACGCCATATAAAAAATAACATTCTGCCTGTGTATAACTTGTTATACCAAAATTGCAATTGTTTGTAAAAGGGACTTTACTTAAAACAATTCATTATTTTTGTTCTATAGTTTTTCATTATTTTTGTTTGAAAAATGATTGCATATACACTTTCAAAATAGTTTACTTTGGCAAGTGACAACTACTGCATTAACAATGTTTGTTTCATTTACATGTTACTCCATAATACTTTATTGTTAAATTATTACACATTTTGTTGCCATCACCATACCATGATTTTGTGCATTTTTACCATGAAACGTCTGTGAATTTTGCCTAATTTTACTAAGACAAAATCCTATCCATAATCATGAGGCTTCCTGACCTCATAGACTTTAAGATCACTCTAATCATCTAGTCTGACCTCCTGCACAACTCAGGGCACAGAACCTCACCCACCCACTCCTGTAATAGAGCCCTAACCTATGACTGAGTTACTGAAGTCCTCAAATCCTGGTTTAAAGACTTCAAGGTACAGAGAAACTACCAGCAAGTGACCCATGCCCCATGCTACAGAGGAAGGTGAAAAAACCCCAGGGCTTCTGCCAATCTACCCTGGGGGAAAATTCCTTACCAACCTAGAGACATCAAAAAGCACTGCACACTAACTAGATTCATCATTTCCCATTACAGCTCAAAAATAACTAAAATTTTAAGCTGAATTTATTGTAATTCATATAAGGCACCATTACAAAAACAACCACAGAAGTAAAAGGAAAGACTTCCACTGACTTCAGTGGACTTTGGCTCAGGTCCTTAAAATGTAAAAGTAACCAATGAGGATCAGAGCACTACAAAAATAAAATGGGTGTGTAAATCCTGGCAATATTCCTTGCAGGGTTTAAGTTTGTCATTATTTACTATTAAAATGCAAGTCTGTCAAGAACTGTTCTAAAGCAAAACCATCTCACTCTTTTTTTTAAGCTTGGCTCTCCAGTGAGTTTCACAACTAGCCAGTGTGGGACAGAAATAAGATAAGTCAGGACTGGGTGTATGGTGGGAATGAAACAGTGAGGCTAGAATTGGTAGGGGCATTTTAAGGGATTGTAAGGAAAACTGTTTATTAAAAGCCACAGGAGAGGCAAGAGTGCCAGATAAAAGCCAGCATGCAGTCAGACAGCAGTAGAAAAACAGAGGGATCAGGAAGAGGCAACTGGGAGCCTAAGTGGGGGCAAGAATCGGGCATTATTTGCTGATAAATTGAAAAAAATAGCTAAAATAATTTGGCTACGCTGAGAAAAATTCATTTTAACATATTATCCCTTTTTAAACTCCCACAACTGGGAAAAGTCAACAAAACATTCAAATGAAAATGTGGAATGCCAGGCCCTGTTTTCTGTTTGTTTTTTTTAAACTTTTTTAAAAATCCAGTTATTTTGTCTGATATATATTATTGTAAAAAATGTACCCATAGAATAGACAAAAAACACACATCAATTTGTTTCACTTTTTCTTCAGCCTGCATTAATTTGTCTTCTATAAAATGGCAAATTACACTTTGTAAACACTTAGAAAAAAATCTAGGTGCACGAATCCAGAGTGTAGAGCAGTGTAGAACAGGATGTAAGGCAGCTTAACACCACAGAACAATTATACAGCCCTTTCCATCTTCAAAGAGCCATACAAGCATTGAGTAATTCATCTTCATAACCACATGAAGTGGGCATGATGCTATTCTACAGACCGGGAAACTGAAATCGACCTTGCACAAATCCACAGAGAAAACGTGTGCTAGAACTAGGATTAAATTCAAGAGTTCCTGTCTTGTCCCCAAGGTCTTCAACCACTAAGCCACCTTTTCCTCCCAACAAGCACAGTGCCAGGCAGTACAAGACAAACTCAGGCCATTTTGGTTTTTGTTGCACCAGCAGGTCCAGCTTTCCGTGCACTCACCAACTGTGCTGCACAAACTGTGCTCTGAATATTTTGTTAATTGAGATTTTAAAAGACAAAAGAGCTACTGCTGCTATGGAACACTGACCTGTGGAATATGCTACACTGATGCACTCAAGGGAGACTTCATTGAGTGCTATCCATTCTCTAGGAAATTTTGAAGGACCTACAAATACTTTGTATCAACAAACTGTACTTAGTTACCTTCCACGATAATTATTAATCCCTGGGCAAGAAACTGAATAATGGTGATTTCTAACACTATTGCAATGTGTAGTCCATTTTTTGGTGTCTGTTCTATCAGACCCGCATACTAATATCTTACAAAGAGCATTCTGCCTTTATCAGTTACCTCAGCAAACATTTCCTAATGGCATTTCCACTGGTTGGGAGCTGACATTTTCCGAGCACGTGCGTATGAAAAATGGAATCTTTCTCAACAGCAGCTCTGTGTATTTGCACAGCAGAGGGGGTAAATATTGAAAATATGTGCCAAAAATAAATATTTGCATTAGCCTGGTTACTGAAAAAGAAATTTCTCAATTCTGTGATCAATAGACATTTGTTACAAACACATGATAAGCAGATTTTTAAATCAGAATAAGCATTTATAGAGAGCTAAGGGAGTGAATAAAAAATATACAAAGAGAACCGTTAAATTATTCTGTTAAACTGGAAGAAGATTTGATATTAGGGATTTGCTTTCTCTAAATATTTGGGATATGTGCACTGACTAAAATTAAAATACAGAAAAGATAACTAAATTCTTAATCATCACATCAGTGAACAGACACAGTAGTTTAAAGAGCCATTGCTATAATATATGACGATATTTATAGTCTGAGGTAACAACACAGCTGTAACAAATGCTCCTGTTAAAGATACTCTGGCACCTTAAAAATACAAATTTCAAGCAATAACAAGAGGCTATATCCAGATGAGTACAAATATTTTTCCAAAAAGGGCTTTTTCCAAAAAGCTCTATTTTAAGGCTGTTCTGATTACCAGATTTCTGTATCCTAGTTCCCAATCCACTTAGTTATTTCAAAGATAAGATTATTCTTATTTTGCCTATCAAAAGATAGGGTCACTAAGCACAGTGTTATGTGCTGTACCATGAAAATAAAGTAGATGTATTCTCCTGTGGCAATAGAAAAATCAACTTCACTTCTCTCTTCTCACGTTTTACTTGTAACCAGTAATCAGCTTCACTGCACATCAAAATTTACATCAGTATTTTACATACACTTGATTAGAATCATACAAGTATAGTAGGAGAGAGGGAAAGCAAAAGTGAATGTGCAATTGGCAAAAGAATATTCATTCAACGTGTTCTGGGGGGGGGTGGAGGGAGTTTTCATTGGCACTAAGGGCTCCTTTGCTAACTAACAGCATTTCCTCATTTTGTTTTGTTATTTTTTACTTGTAGGCTTTGCTGTGGTGCTCATCACCATAGCATCTGAACATCTCACAAACATTAATTACATTTCTATGCACCTTTCTGGCTTAACCAAGGCAAGGACTGCATGAAATACTGCAACCATTATTTCAATTATTACTAACCCTAAGCTGCAAAAATGTCATTCCTATTCAGTCCAATACCCATAAAACAGTCTCCTTGTCCTTTACTTACTCTGAATCTTACATGATAGGTCCAATAGATTTAAAAAGAGAGAGAGAGTTGGCTGAACTCTACTAATTAATGAGCTTTGGAAATTAAAGAGTACAGCTTTATTATACTCAGTGAGCCAAATTTTTCTCTGTTACGTGCAACCCCACTGAAGTCAAGGGGGCTGCACAAATATCAGGGTGTGGAATTCGGTGCAAGAATGCACATAGGGCAATATAAGAGGATGTAGTCTATTCCCTCCAAAACACTATAGATGAACAAGAGCCTGATCAGTCAAAACAATCTGGATAACAAGTGTCCTAAGAGCTTTTCAGGTTACTAATTTGTAATTTAAGACATGCATGTTGCAAAGCAATAATTTCATGGTAGGCAGATGTCATGGGACATCAAAGCAATAGGGAGCAACGGAGCTATTCTGCTCAGTTACTGTATCTGCTTCCATTGCTCTTGGAAGGCAGTTATTTTCTTGTCTCACCATACTGTTCTTTTAAACCAAGGGGAGTGAGGAGATGATCCCATCTATACACTAGCTCCACCAAATCATTGAGTTAATTTCAGCATGCTGAAAGGTGGCTATGGTCTGGATGGAAATGAATGAAAATGAGGTACAAAGGAGAGAAGGTGGGATTCAGCACCCCACTCCTCCAAAGCGCTCTCTGTTCCCTTTCTCCAACCCAACATATCAAGCCAACAGTCCTCTCTCTACATCATTTCTCCCAAAGCCAGCTCCTGCCTCTGTTCAGCTGGATGAAGAAGCAAGTGGAGCAAAAAGGGAGACTAGGTGGGGAGAAATTTGGTCAAACAAAGTGGTTTAGGACAGGCCTGTTGATAAATGAGCAAGACTGGCCCAGTGTGTTAAATAAGGAGCCCTAGGCAGTTGCTTACTTAGCCATGGCCTAATACCACCCCTAAATCAAAACACTAAAGGGGGAAACACTTTTTCTCTGGACTTTAGAGCATGGAAAATAGCTTTCTGGAAGTGGAGTGCAACATCAGAAATACCACAGGCTAGCATGAATCACTTACCCACCATAGTTAATGGGAGCACCTCTGTGACCCTTTACAAGTAAAACATCCCTCAACAAATTCAGACAGAATGGGCTATTTCCCTTAATGCAATTTTCATGCACAAACCATAGTTTATATTGGCAACCATATCCCTAGAACTTGCAAGAGTAACAGCACATTGATGGTTGACTGTGGGTCTTGATTGCCCAAACCCAGATTCTAGTTAACTAGCGGGGCTTTTATTGTTCTTTACATTATTCATATTACAATAATCACAAAAGGCCCCTCTGCAGATTGCAGTGCCATAATGCTAGGCATTATACAGACACATTGTGGCAGGGATCATATCTACCTAAGAGCATACAACTCAATGTACAGCAAGAGGGTGCAAATAACAGCACAAGTGAAGCAGGAAAGGAGACCAAAGGTAATGAGGTACCAGCAATGAGCTTTACTGCAGTAGCAAAAGCCACACCAGCATGCGAGTTATTAGACTACTGTGGCCTAACAATGCACAGGTGCTTCTATGCCATGGGAGGCCACCTCTGGCAATTTATTCTGTTTATGAAACACAAGTGGCTAGATGCACTTTTTTCTATGCCATACACCAATTGATATAAGGTATAAGCCACACAGCAGAGAGATTATTTGACCTCTCTGTTTGGCACGAGTGTGTCCTTTTCTGGTGCTCGCAATTGAAGAAGGATATTGATACAGTGGAGAGAGTTCAGAGTTGAGCCACAAAAATGATTAGAGGATTAGAAAACATGCCTTATAGTGATAAGCTAAATAGATTGAGCTCTTTGAGTCTAACAAAGAGAAGGTTAATGGGTGACTTGATTAAAGTCTAAATACCTACATGAGGAACAAATATTTAATAATGGGCTCTTCAATCTAACAGCAAAAGGTATTATACAATCAAAATGCTGGAAGTGAAGCTAGACAAATTCTAACTGGAAATAAGACTTACATTTTTAATGATGAAAGTAATTGGTACAATTAGCCAAGGGTCCTGGTGGATTCTCCATCAATGACCATTTGATGTTTTTCTAAAAGATATGCTCTAGGAATTATGTTGGGGAAACTTTATAGCCTGTGCTGTACAGGAAGTGGTCCCTTCTGGTCTTAGAATCTATGACTCTCGTGAGAGACAGAAGAGAACTTTGGTCTCATGTCTTTCAAACACATGAGAAGTGTGCCTCAGTAACCAGCACCACACAGGTCCTTCTATGCTGCTAAAACCTAAGTCTGGCAATACAAACAGAGAATAAAAAAATAGACTAGACTGACTTTTTGTATGCCATACACCAATTTCTGTGAGGTATAAACTACCTTTTTATATAGCTATGTTTGTTTTCTTTAGTGAAGAACTCCTGCCATTTTTTATTACGGTCAGCTTTGGAATGGCACATTAAAGGTTCCATATTGCATAATGTCACCAATCTGCATGTGAAATTATGTCAAGACAAGCATGAAAATCCTTTCAAAACAGATATTTATGCAAAACAGAGATGAGACCATTACAGTTGTAGACATGGCTAATATGAACTGTCAAACAGTGGATTTCTTTTTAAGGGCTCTTCTTTCAAATGTGTCTGTCATTCATGCTTTGTGAGCAAACAGCACTTCAGTGTGCATTTCTCTTCCACACCAGAGCTTACTCAGCACTGACCTTACAGCCTTACTAAGCCATGTGAGGTGTATTCCATACATCATGTACTGTATCAGCTTGTTTCTATATGTATATCACCAGCTTGTGCTGGATGCAATATTCAAGTCCTCTTTGCACTTGCATTTGTGTAGAATCTATTGTCATGCAGACTGGATGGGGAAGGGGAGGCATTTGTGTTATTTGACATTAATGTGTCAAAATCATAATGATTCATGTAAGACATGCCATGTCAGGTACTGTTAGAAAGGTTATGATATGCTGAATAAGATGATAATATTTGTGTTCATGTGTGATATATGTGAGGAAAGTTATGGAGATCTTTGATATACCTGTATTTCAAACTGTGCTGTAGAAGACACACCCCAGACAGAGAGGCCACAGGACAATAGCCCGCTTAATGGCCCATCAAGACCTTTACAGAAGCCAAAGGCCTAGGAAGAAACTAAAGGCATACCCGAAGAGTTACCCGGATTGGCCCATGTGACTATGGACTCCATTTTGGTTCCTGTAAAGTTCCACAAGCCACATGGCCAGCAACTGAGGGTATATCAGATCAAACCACAGAAACCATTTTGTCTTTGTTTGGTTCTTTGCTCCTGTCCAGCTGCGGACACACCTCTGGATCAACACACTTTGCAACTGAACTGAAGGACTTAGACCCATCCAGGTACTGGATGTATACCAGAGGAACTATACAACTCCACAATTGTTCTAGAAACCTGATGTATATGTACTTTTAAATCATTTGTATATATCTGATTGCTTTAAGCCTTTAACACTTCTCTTATTGTTTGTTTTTCTTTTATTAATAAACCTTTAGTTTTAGTTACTAAAGGATTGGCTGGCAGCGTGGTATTTCGGGTAAGATCCAAACTTATAGTGAACTGGTACTGTGGCTGATCCTTTGGGATCAGAGGGAATCTTTTAGTAAAGAGCATCGAGTTTAAACAACTGGTCTCTTTACTGGACCTAGTGTTAGTTTGGGGAGCCAGAGACTGAAATGCAGTAAAGGGGGCTGTGTGTATTTGCACAGTGGCTTCTTGATAACCAGTGTGGGAGAATCAGAAGCACTGTTTGTGGCTGGTTGGGAAGTCTGACTGCAGTGTCACCCACCAGTGCTGGGAGAATTCGCTCTCCTTTTGCAGCCTGCCCTGACCCTGGCATTATCAGTGGGCTACCCTGGGCACGGATGGGTTACATCTATATGCAAATATTTTTACATATTCATACAAATGGAATATATGAGTAACAAAATATACAAACATACATAGATGCACACACCCACATATTTGTATATGGCTCCCTCTCTGCCAAGAAACTCTTCCACTTGGCATATGGTCAACCTTCTGGTACTCTGCCCTCAGTGCCCTAATAAGTTTAACACTACCAGCCAGAGTCAATTGTGCCTGGACCCCAATCTAGTTATCATCTGCTCTATCTCCCTTGGTTATTAGTTAATAGCCTTAGCCTGCATGATCATCCAGACCAGAAGGCTAATCAGACTTCAGAGATACAAGAAGTGTCCTTATGAGCATCAAAGTTATTCCCATAGTTTACTTGAAATTCATTGTATTTCTTCACTTTCACATTCAGAGCACTGTGCAGTAATTAAACTGTGTCAATTACCATCTGAAGGCTCTGCAATAGTTCATTTTAATTATATAACCACATTCCCCTTGACCACACAGTTTTAAATCAGCCTTAGATACTGGCCAATTGAGAATACTGTTCCTACCCCTGTTGAGGGGAAGTAGGCATGAGTGACAATGCCACAGCTTGAATGATCTATATGAAGAGCTCAGCTCATTCCAAAGTCACCACCACTTTTTTCAGGACTGGATAGTGCCTCATCTAGTTATGGCTTAATCCCTGCTTTGAGTCCCAGTCTGATCAACCCAGCCCTTACATCTAATGTCAATCCTGGAGTTATGAACGTGGCTTGCTGATTTCCCTTACTATGTTAGAAATATTCTAACAGACCAGACACTGTTCATCTTTAGAAAATGGTGCTACTTGAGGACCAAGCGCCTGCTGCCAATACTCAAGGCCAAGAAAAGGTATTGGATGATACAGACAGTGGGATGGTGACCAAAGAAGTTAATCCGCTCAGAAGTGACTTAACTAGATTAACCAACTAATGATCCTGGGAAAGAAGTTTTGGCAGGCCCATTTAGAGATGTCAATAAAATGTCCATGAAAACAAATATTTTGGTGATTTCATTAATCTTAGGCCAAATATTACTTTCTTACTTTCAGTGCAATAGAGGACAGCAAGTGCTTTATCCATATGACAGAGTAATGGGAAAATTGCCACTCAGATTTAGAAAATGAGCCTTTTCCATTTACTAGTCATAAATGACAACCATTTATCTAGTGACAATCAGGCAATATCTGAAATTTTTATGGGGGCATTATCTCATAGAAAAATTCTTGTTAAGTCATGGAAGCTGTCAATACAGTTTTAACCTTTTATGAAACATTCTTTTCAAAGACTCACATTGTTGTTTTCAAAGATAATTTTGCTACTGCTCTATAGAATAATCTCAAATGTTTCTGTCATGCTACAATATTTAGAATTTCCAAATGATCTCAACTCTTTCTTCTGGTAAAATATTAGTTGAAGGAGGAGCTTTTCATCTATACCCAAGTGTTATGATGGTAAACAGCTACTAATAAAATATACAAGGTAACAGCTACATGTAACAAACCTTAACTTGAACAACTAATCTTGTAACACAAAGATATAAGGAGCAGTTTCTTTTAATAGCCCTAGCATTTAAAATCTTCACCTTCACACGGAATACTGCAGCACTTCTAACCTTTATTCTGTATAAATGCAACAACACTGTAATATTGCCAGTTTTTCTATACAGCAGTTTGTTTAGCTAAGTACTGTAATCAGAAAAGGACACATACACACTTTTGGTCAATAGGGTGGGAGATATAATCTTCAGATTTCCCAACATTTAAAGACTGATAATGACCTATTCTGTCCCCCCTTCTACCAATGCGGCTTTGTCCCTTGCAATGTATGAGCTATTGCTCCAGGCTAACTTTAATCCATGTAAATGATGGCACGTTCACCACATCCCTAGGGAAACTATTCTGCAGTTTAATAGAACTCATTGTTGATTAATATCTCAAAAGTATTCCTCTCAATTTTCTTTTGCTCAGTTTCAGCCTACTAGTCATAGTTAATCTCTTTTCTCTAGTCTTTTATGGTGTTCATATACAACATGAATACAGTTATGACTATATAGAGAATATTCTCTTACTCATTGAGCCATACTACAAAAAATTAAAAGTTCCTTCACACTGCACAACCATCAGTATAAACTACCACAATACTAGAGCTAATTGAGTTATTCACTGAGAAGAAGTTATCTGAGGAATTTAGCCCTTTTTTTTCTGTTCACAAATGATTTGCAAATTCATCATGATTTCTGTAGATCAATGTAGATCTGTCATGGTCAAATAAAATTTTCAGTCTACGGATTGTTCACAAACTGTTCAGATTGATTATTCAGTATTGGTTATT
>ML675604.1:46291076-46383678 GCA_007922155.1 Mesoclemmys tuberculata
TCATTTCATAGGTTAGCGTGTTAGGGTTATATGTTTCAAAGGATAGTCAACAAGAAGGTTAACATTTTCTAAAACACCTAAGTGACTTAGGAGCCTATGCTTAATTGATTTAATACTATATAGGTGCCTAAATGGGATTTAGGCATTCTTGAAAATTTTATCTGAAATCTTAATTGTTGTAAAATATATTTAAAATCAGTTGCAAACATTTTCAATTTTTTAAATGTTTTTTGTTCTTCTCTGCTGTGTGAAAGGTCTACAGAGGAAATTCATTATATAGGAGAAAATGTGTAACTGATTCTACAATGTAATAGAGAAATATATTTTTCCTTTCAGTTGGAGCAAACAAGTAAATACTTAGAAGTGTGATTTTTAATTTACAGTGTTTCTTTAAGTTTCTATTTTACAATATTCTGCAAAAAAATGAAGCACCATGCTGAAGAAATGGAAAAGAGGAATGCAGCACTGTTCTTAGCAGTTCTTTGGCTGTTTATGAGCCATTGTCTGCATATCAGCCAGCCATTCATTCTGCAAGTCTATGCCTTTTTCTCTTTTTATAGTTATATACATTGTGTGCATCTGATTTATTTTTCCAGAAGAACTGTGCCTTTTTCCCCCCAATTATATAACATACGGTAATGTGATATGCCTACAGTATCTCTGTTTGATTATTTCTTAAGGAATACAACTATTTTGAGAAAGCTGATAGTAAACTATTAATTTTCTATAGCCATTCATATGCTGTTGATATAACTACCATCACAGTATATGTATAACATTGCCCTTTTTCTTTAATTGGTTACCCAGACTGGGCTTAAACAGAAAAAAGTCTACCAAACTAATGATTATTTCATTAAACTACATTTTTTAAAAACAATTTTGGCACAGTGTCATTCAGGTCTAAAGCTCCATGACTTCCCTGGGCATTAAATAGTATTTATTTTGTTGTATGCCCTTTTTCAACTGAGAAACAATAAGCTGCAGTCACTGAGTACAAATCAGCTATTAGAGCCTGAACAATGAAATAACCCATTCTTAACAAAATGCACCTTTTCTGTAGTAAGGCAGACAATACCACTCACTCCTTTCATTAGTATCCACTAGTAATTGTATCCCAGAAGTGTGTGTAAATGTGAAAAGGCCAGAAATAAAATGGGGGTTTAATACATCTCACTAAACTGCTTCACAGAAAGCAGCATCTTTTGCTCAGACAATTGTAAGAAAATTGCTTAAACTCATAATATTCTAGTTTTACTGATGTATCTTTGACCTTCTGTATTATGACTGGTAGGTAAATTCCCTATCAGAGAGTCCTGCTATAAGTTGTTTTTCTTTTTCTCTTGTTGACTGGCTTAACATTCCTGCCTGCTTTTATATCCTGGGAATTTTTTTTAATGTCACTTTTTCCCTCCATATCTATTCTTTCTATGTCCCACTCAAAGGTTGCTAGATGGAAAGACATGAGGACCATCATCCTTGGTCACTCTCAGTCATATTTCATGACAGGACTGGCAAGTACTCAAAACAGATACAGAGGCAACACTTTTCTTAGAGATAGAGTGCTGATTTCAGCTGTTCTTCCAGTACACTCACAACTACCACAAGAAAAAGGAGTCTCAAATTCTGCTTTTCAGAGCCCAGGAAAAAGGCATTTCTACCATCATTTTTTAAATAGGCTTGTGACATTCACTGGCTTTACTCAGGCTGGGTCTACACTGACGGCGGCAAATTCGCCGCCATCAGATCGATTGCTCTGGATTGACTGAGCGGTCTGTGTAGACCCACTCAGTCGATCCAGCAAGCGATGCAGGAAAACCATTCCAGTAAGTGGCATAGTGCTGCGTGGAAGGGAACAGCATTCTGTTCCCTTCGAGGCAGCGCTGTGTGGATGGCGCGCAGAGGAGACGCCGCAAAGTCAACGGGAGATGTGCAAGTGATTTACGTCACTTGCGTATCTCCCATCGACTACCGCTGAATCCGGAAGATAAGTGTAGACTGGGCCTCAGAGAATGTGGAATTCATGTCTGTTTGAGGAACAGACAACCAAATACATTACAGCGGTTCATGAATAGTTCATTTTAAGATAAATTCATGAGCTATTGTTTACGGAGCATAAACTACAAACTACTGATGAATACAGTTAAGATCTGGCTGATCAAATGCTTCAAAACAGTTTTTTAAATTTATTTGAAGAGACATTAAAACTGTATTTCACCCCGTCCAACTTACAGAAATGTGTTTAAAGACACAGGGTATGTCTACACTGCAGACTGAAGTCTATTTACTTTAAATCGACTTTCATCTGCCAAATTTTAGAAGTCGCAGAAGTGTGATCACACCACGCTCATTGCGCCAGGCTCTTGCCTCCCCACTTGCCACGCTTGGATTGACATTGAAAGCAGTGCACCATAGGTAGCTATTCCACAGTGCAACTAGCTGCAGAGGCTTTTCAGAAGCTCAGCATCCTCCGATGATGCAACATGCTCCCTCCCCCTCCTCTCTTGTCCCAAACAAACAGCAAACATTTTCTCATGGCATTTTTCTATGCCGTGACCAAGCCATTGCCAGAGATACATGGAGTCCACTCAACTCTGCACTATCATTGTGAGCATCACAAATCCCTCACCTTACCCTGCAGTATTTTCAAAGGCGAGAGAGGAGCCACAGCACAGAAAATAGCGGTGTTACTGAGGCCTCCCTGTTACAAGCCACAGAGCAGAACAATTCCCTTTTGCTGCAGACTATCATGCATCATCTTCAGTCTGTGGAGTGCCAGTTCTGGTCCTGGGAAACAAGCACAGATTGGTGGCACCACAATGTTATGAAGGTGTGGGATAATGAGCAGTGGCTGCAGAACTTTAGTATGCAAAAGAAAATTTTCCTTGAACTTTGCGAAGAGCTGTCCCCAGCCCTGAAGCGCGTGAATACTTGCTTGGGACCAGATCTGACAGTGGAGAAGTGAGTGGCCATCACTCTGTAGAAGGTAGCAACCCCAGACTTTCACTGCTCAGTTAGGAATCAATTAGAAGTCGATAAATCCATCATCGGAGCTGCTGTGATGCAAGTGTGCAGGATCATCAATAGGTTTCTGCGAAGTAGGGTAGTGACTTTGGGAAACGTGCAGGACACAGTGGATGGGTTTGCCGCAATGGGTTCCCAAACTGTAGGGGTGGGGGTCAATACATGGCATGCATATCCCTATCCTATCACCTGACCAGCTTACTATAGAGTACATAAACTGTTGCAGGCCCTCGTGGATCACAGGGGATGTCTCACCAATATCAGCGTGGGGTGGTCTGGGAAGGTGCATGACGCGTGCATCTTTAGGAACTCAGGTCTGTTCAATAAGATGCAGGTGGGCACTTTCTTCCAGGACCAAATAATAAACATTGGGGATGTGGAAATGCCAATAATGATCCGGGGGGATCCTGCCTATCCCTTGCTCCTTGGCTAATGAAGCCCTAGACCGGGAACCTGGACAGTGAGAAGGAGCGTTTCGACAGACTCAGCAAGTGCAGAATGGTGGTGGAATGTGCATTTGGCCATTTAAAAGCCAGATGGAGATGTGTGCCTACTAGGCTTGACATCAGTGAAAAGAACATCCCGTCAGTTATATCTGTGTGTATCATAAGTTATGTGAAATGAAAAGGGAAAAGTTCCCCCAGGGTTGGGCCATGGAAGCTGATAGGCTGGCTGCAAATTTTGAGCAGCCAGACTCCAGCACTATGCTTAGAGCCAACTGTGGAGTGCTTAAGCTTCGGGAAGCATTGAAAAACTGGTTTTACAATGAACTGCAGTAATGTATGTCTGTGCTGTGCCTTTATTTCCCATCCCCCACCATCGCTCCAGTGACCGCCCCTTCTCTCCCCACCCAAGCTATGAATGAATAAAGACAGATGTTTCTTAATGCTACAAGGTTTTATTTGTGACCCGTTTTCAAAGGGGGAAAGGAGGATAACTTAGCATTGTCAAGTGTCACTGTGCAAGCAACTGTGATTGTGTGCAGTTCTTAAAGGGGCCATCGCATCCTTCTGCTCACCTCCACTGGTGTGGAGTGCAGCATGTATAGCACCCTGATCAATCTCCTCCTAGAACACTTGCAGGCAGGGGCTGATAAAGCAGTGGGTGGTGGAGCATTTTGGATGGGCTTCAGAGGGAGTCTGTCCTGCCACTGCTCTTCCTGATCCCTTATAATACGCAACATCTCTTGTTGCATGTCACGCTCCTGCTCCTGTGTAGATCTTCTGTGTTCCATGTCCTTGTCTATTTTTTCAGACAAGGACGTCCTCCAAGCTCTGAGCTCTGCGTCAGCAGATGCGGAGGCATTCATTAGTTCACTGAACATGTCATCCCATGTTTTTCCCCCCCCCCTCACTTCCTAATCTGGCAAGTCTTTCAGCTGGAGTTCAGCAAGGGGGGCTGAAGGCCGAGGTGTCTACAGTAAGATAAGCAAAGCACAAAGTTGCCTTTGTTAGCTGACCCAAAGTTGTAAAGGAAATATTACAATGTAAAAAGTACTCCCCTTCATGTTCACAAGGCGAAGCCCGACCTGCATTCCATTCTGTACATCATGGAAGTGTCAGAATGGCATTACAGATATGGTAAGAAAGGGTCCCTTGCATCTGTTATAGAGAGGCTTCATTAGCACTAAAATCCACAATCCACACTTGAGCAAGGAGAGGGATCACTGGGCTCCCCTGTAACCTGCCAAAGATGGGTTTGGGAGGAGGTGGGCAGAACAGATTAGAGGACACTGGGGGTGAATTGTAGCATCGGAAAACATAGGGGAACCAGTGTCCCAACTCATAACACTCATTGCAACAGTATTAGGATTAGGAATAGTCTTGGGGAGGTGCCCAGGGACCCCGTCCATGACAGAGGAATAAAATAGAATGACTGTATTGGTCAGGTTCTTTAAACATGTGCCATCTTCCCTAGGTGACCATGTGTGAGATCAGTCTCCTGAGGGTAATGCCGGTGGAAAGGGAAGATTTTTCTGCAAGCTTTGGTGTACAGGACTGGCCCTTATGTCACTATACTCTGTTCCACAATGATGCCTGCTCATTTGATAGCAGAATGGCAGGGAAAAGTATCCTCCCATGGCAGAAGAAATAAGACTGCTCTCCCCAGAAACCTTCTGCACAGGTTAACAGACTACCTACACGAAAGTTTCCTTGAGATATCCACAGAGGATTCTCGGAGCATACCTCTGCATATAAATAGCCTGTTCTGGGAGTAACCCTCCACTGAAGTTTGCCACCACCCAGTAAGACCCTCCCCTCAAAAACACAAACTCCTAAGAAGCTGGACTGGGGACATAACCATAAAAAAAACATTTGTCACACTCACCAGATGTGCCTTCCCCTGCATCTCGATCAGTCCCCCTGTCTTGTGTGTGGCTGGACTGCTCTGGGGTAATGAACACGTCCTGGCTCTCAGGGAGAATGGATTCCCTGCCCTCCTGCACCCTGCTATCCTCCTCCTCATTATCCTCGTCCACAGAGTCTTCCCCATTCATCATGGACTGGGATGCTGCATAGTGGCACAGTGGTGGGGTCCCTGCCGAGAACTGCATGCAGCTCCTCGTAAAAGTGGCATGCTGTGGATGAGGAGCCAGAACAGCTGTTAGCTTCCCTCATTTTCTTATAAGCCTGCCTCAGTTCTTTGATCTTAACGCAGTACTGCTGTGTGTCCCTTCTCGTATATATCTAAATTTCTTTTGCTACCTCTGAGCTGAGCCAGAACAGACTCTTCGCCCCAGACTGATGAGAGCCAAGACCTTTGGTTGACTCCTTGCTGGAGCATGTTTGGTCCATGCAATCACCACAAGCAGTTCAGGTACCAAGCTCTCTCCATGCTGTCTAAACCGGACATGGAAATTCAAAATTTCCTGGGGCTTCAGGGAAGAAGCTATTTCCTGTGTACGTGGCCACAACAGAGAATTATAGGGTACATGCTGGAGGCCAATGGCATTGATTTATGTTGTTCTTTGCCTACACTGATGCAAATTTGAACCATGGAACTCGAATTCAGTGCTACGCCACTTGCAGAGGTGGTTTTATTAGGTCAACTTTTACCATGCTTTAAATCAACGGAACTTTCATGCCAGTGGAGACACATTCTTTAGGGGGTCAACCAAAGTGGCATTACATTGACTTCTATTGCCAGTGTAGACCAGATCTCAGAGTGACTAGGGAAGTGAGAGACTATTCAAGGACCAAAAGGAATATTGAACACCAATCTCACACAGTGAGAGGGCCAAATGAGAGCAGCCTATCCTCTGAATCTTTCTGTCCATCTTTCCTGTTGTCTGTCCCTTTTAGGATTTCAATCCTTTGTTCCTTCAGTTTTGTAGTTCTCTCTCCCTCTAGATCTAGTGCTTCCCTGATTTTATTCCTATGCTGCTCCTCCCTCTACTATTCAGACATCCTTCCTTTCTATGCATCATCCTCCAGTTTCTATTCCATCTGCCTGGACTCCACATCTTGATTCTTCACATTCTGTTTCTCCCTCTTAAAACTAGACCAGACCCATGGTCCAAATAGACCACTACCTTATCTCTGACCATGGCCAGTGCCAGATGCCTCCAAGAAAGTACAAGAAACCCCTATTACCAGAGAAATTTTCCAGTCTCCATTTTGCTTTCCTAAATCTTTGTTCTGAATAAGCAAAAGTTACTCAGTCCTGAGATGGACGCTACACACCTTGAGATGCTCAATACTAAGATAGAGTGAAAAGTTCAGTCAATTGTCAGAAACCTCAGAATTTTTAAGATGGTGCCTTGGCAAGAAGTCAAGCGTGTGTAAGGGCTGGCAGAGTCATAACTCTGAAGTAAACAGCAATTGTGAGAATGTGCAAAAACATGCCCAAGCAAAGACCAAAACATGCCTGGCAAAGACCTGATTTCCAAGAGCAGTATATAAAGCCAGACACTTAGAGCAGAGTAGTCAGTTGAGAGAGAGAAAGAAGGCGTCTGTATCTGAGAAAGAGAGAGGTGTTAGGGAGAGCTGGGAAGCCAACAAAAGCAGTAAAAAAAAGCTGCTGCAGAGAGAGAAGAAAAAAACTGGAGCAGAGCTGACGGACCAGAAACTGGACAACAGCAGCAGTGATTTTTTTTAAAGGAAACATCAACAGACTTATAAAGTAAGCTTAATATTCTGTTAATTATAGTTTAGGAAAAGATAGTACATAGGGTTAGTGTGTGAGTGAATTGATAAGAGTATATAAAAATCTGTTAATTGCAACGTATCTATATGAACTTGAAAGAACTTTAAGAACTGCTGTCAGCCATTTGTTGAAACTGGCCACGTGCAACAAATTGATTCACTTAGAATCATTTAAACTATATGCTATTGTAGTTTAAGTGCTCTTTAACTTGCAATAAAAGGGATTGCCTCTCAGGGATTTTGTGCCTTGTTTAGGATTTTTAGATCATACCGTAGTAGGGATTATTAGCTACTTTAGTGAAAAGCTACTTTGTTTTGGAAAGAATACTGTCTGTGTCAAATACTTTATTAGAAGGTTATATCTGTGTCCTTTAGTGTTTCCTTAACAACTCCAGGAACTTTTACTTTGGGAAGAACAGACTAAGGGGACAATAGAAAGGTTGTTATAGCAACATCCCAAAATTCATTTTTCAGGGTAACACCCCAGGAAGGATAAATATGGAATAACTTGCTGTGGATATGATGTACAAAATCCAGGGCAAGGAGGAGTTAAAGGTTTGAAGTTGCTGGCCCTGCCCTGGAATACCTGCCTCAAGTCTGGAGAGAGGGCCCTCTGTATGAAGGGACTAAAAAGGATGACTTCAGAACACTACCTCTCAGACACAGACTGTGAAAGGGAAGGACCTTGTGCACCTCTTGACCACAGTATTGACTAGCAACAATGAGTTCTACCTGGTTATGTATTTTGACACAGGGAAAACTGGAACATCCAAATTTACCTTCTCTGTACCATTCGTTATTTGACATGCACCTCTAACGTATCACCTATTTTTCTCCTTTCTAAAAGAAAGAGGATAAATGTCTTTCCTGTCTGTTTTATAACAATAAACTATAAAAAGAAAATATACTATCCCAATCTTAATCTCTCTACACACAGCAATCTCTGTGTTTATTATCGATCTCTGGACATTGCCCATTCCCTTCTAATTCCGATATCTCTTTTTAAAGATGGGTGTCCATAAATGAACACCGTTGCAGCAGAGTGCATAAAATAAGATTATTAGAGCCTCAATATTTTCTATTCTGCTCTGTATGCAACCTAACATGGTTTTCTTTTTGACTGCTGCTGCAGACAGCAGACATTTTCACTGAATGGTCCACAGTGGACCATTTAACTGGTTCCACTGCGAGTTAGAGCAAAACCACCTTACCACCACTTCGGGTTAGATGCCTCCCCATCCTCTGCATAAGGGGGGTGGATTGCCAGAGCCCCCAAGGCTGGGTGGGGAGGGGCTTCAGTCCACAAAGAATTCAAGCTTCTTCCCCCCTACAAGCACTATTCTGGTTCTCAATTACCTCTGGCAGCTGATCCTTTTAGCCTTTACCCACACTGGGCTCAGGGAGCACCAGCGATTACCATGAGCGCACACCGTACTCACCATGCCTGGTACCCATCTTCTGCCTGACCTAATCCCTAAAGTCAAGAAGCCAAATCTCAACCCCATCTTCTGATAGATGAACTCCATTCTTCTTAAAGAGCTCAAGGCCATCATATCAAATATTGCTCTCTGTCAGCACAGTCAGCACTCTTCCAATTATCCTGGCTACCTTATGGTTCATATTTTTAATTCCCCTATTGACACAGGTTGGCTCAATGGCTCCCAGGAAAACTCATCTCACAAGCGTCACTGACCAAACTGAGGGCCATGTCACAGTTCAGGACCACTTCACCTGTATTTTTGCCCTCTGTGGTCCAGCAAGGGCACCCACTTTTAGGCTTTTCCAGCTATCAGGTTTCTTGCGCAGAGACCTACATCTGCCTCCCTCCTTACCAGGGTTTTTCTAGGATGCACGCATCCCTGCCTGCACTACAAGATCCCCAACAAATCAGGCAACCTAAACAGACCAGCATCCGCATTGCGCATTCTCTCTAGATGTTATAAACAGCATAATTGTCCGTAGTATAAATTTTCACACTGACTTTCTAAGAGAGCATATTTTTAGGTGAAATCATTACAGAGAAAACATATTAAAAACAAGAAAAACCCACAGCCTTTTGTTCAGAACAAGAACACACATAAGTAAGTCAGTCTCTCCTCTCCTTTATACAAAGGCTTCAGCCTTTGATCTCTTGCCCCAACTTATCCTTTTTGTCACTTGTTGTCTTAGATTGTATGTGGTTGTACTGTACTTAGTACAATGGAGGACCCGAACTTGATTGGGACCCTTGGATACTATTATAATACAAATATTTAGTGTTATAGGTGTAGAATACTGATAGAGTTAATAAAGTTTATAGGAGACTAGAGGAAGGCTAGCCGTATAGAAAGTAAAGACATTGCATAACATGAAAAGTGGGATAGCTGTTATTGTGTGCACAACACCTGCCTCAGTATGTTCTTAATACTTAGGTGCATTCACTCCCAGGATTAACTTTTTTAAATGTGACCTATTGTAGGTACAGATCACTTGCATTAGCACTCTTATCTTCCTATTCGTTTTCCATGTAAGTGTAAGGAAGGTTTTAGTGGAACTTCCCCCTGCTCAGACAGTCTGAGTGGTGAGTGGTGCTCCCTCATGCCCAGTCAGCTGAAAGGAGGGGGGGGCACTTTGTTGCATGGGTGGTGTATTTGCAAATTAGCACACCTAGGTGCTGAGCATAATGGGAAATGGTTAGCATGGCTGGTTTTGGGCTACAAACCACTTTTGTGTTAACCGCTGGGGTAATGAAATGTTGTCCTTCAATTGTATGAACAGATGTCAGCAAAACTGTGCTTAACTTGTTATGATAAAATACTTTACCATAAACTAAATAGAGTGCCACAGAGGTGGCGGACAGATGTTTTAGCATTGTAAAGGGGGGGGAGATATGATGAATCTCCTATTGGGATTGCACCAGCCCTGGGAAAGGGCTGCTCCCAGGCATGGAGTGATAATCTCCTCCCATTGTTAAAAGGTAGAAGTAACGACTCCTCTTGGAGCCCATTTGTTTCCTGAAAACAGGGACATTGCTTCAGTGTCAGCAAAAGGTTTACCCATAAGCTGAGAATCACTAAGAGCTGAATCACTACAAGCTGAAATTCACTAAGAGCTGAACTATTAGGGAGTCTGGGAAACCTTGCCTGACAACTGACAAGCTGGTGCAGTCGGCACCAGCGGCCAGCGGGAGCCCGGCACGGTCGGTGCCGGCAGTCAGCGGGAGCCTGGTGCAGTCAGTGCCAGGTGTGCGCAGCGGGAGCCTGGTGCAGTCGGTGCCAGGTGTGCGCAGCGGGAGCAGGTGCAGTCGGCACCAGCGGTCAGCGGGAGCAGGTGCAGTCGGCACCAGCGGTCAGCGGGAGCCCGGTGCAGTCGGCACCTGCGGCCAGCGGGAGCCTGGCGCAGTCGGTGCCAGCCAGGTGTGTGCAGCAGGAGCAGGTGCAGTCGGCACCAGCGGTCAGCGGGAGCAGGTGCAGTCGGCACCTGCGGTCAGCGGGAGCCCGGTGCAGTCGGCACCTGCGGCCAGCGGGAGCCTGGTGTGGTCGGTGCCAGCCAGGTGTGTGCAGCAGGAGCAGGTGCAGTCGGCACCAGCGATCAGCGGGAGTAGGTGCAATTGGCACCAGCGGCCAGCGGGAGCCTGGCACGGTCGGTGCCAGGCAGGTGTGCTCAGCGGTCGGGGCGCAGCAAGGCCCGGAGGTGGTAGGAGACAGCAGCAGAGGGGCTCGGTCAAGTCCGTGTCGGACCAGAGCCTGCAGAGGAGGCGGACGGAACCATAACTGAGAGCTGGACATTGCAACTTGGACGGTCAGTAGGGGGGAGGAAAGAAGGAAGGGAGAGGCCAAGGACACGCCTTTGTACTCTAGATGGGGTTGGCTCACGGAGTTCATGTGTGCACTGTGCTCTGAACCAGTGCTGTGTTTCTTCTTTTCGGTTATTAAAAGGTTTACTTCTACACTCAGTTTCTGTGCTTGCGAGAGGGGAAGTATTGTCCTTGGGGCGCCCAGGGGGTAAGGTGTGGTTTCCCAGGTAACTGGGTGGGGGCTCGAGCCACTTTGGTGTTTCACTATTGACAGGGACCCCTAGCTACAGAACCCGGCCCTGGCTGCTGCCAACTCTGTCTGGCAGAAGGGTTACATAAGCAATCTTTGTAGTTGCCACAGGGATACATTGTGTTAATGTGAATGGGAGAGCATATGATCTGGAAGAGGAGGGCGGGCAGGCCAGAAGGCAATCCCCGATTAAATTGTGATCCACACTGTGAAGAAGTTTGCAATATTGGTTATCATTTGGGGAACTGACAAAAAAAAATCAGGAACTGAGTGACTGACACTGATGAGGCAGTAGGGGAGGCAGGAAGCAAAGGGAATTTATTTCTCCTTTCAAGGCTCTGACTTCATTCCCCTGATGCCCCCCCCCTCCCCGCCATCCCTTTCTCTGACCTGTAGGTGACACTGGTCTCAAATATTGACTAATGTGCCCTTACAGAAGACAGATCATGCAGAATAACCAAGTCTACAGGTTGGGAAATGCAAGTTATTAAAATTAACAAGCTGTGAGTACCTCAGTCACAGTCTAGTAGTTTATTTCATTTTAATAAATGTTGCAGTAGTCTAGTAATCTACACATCCATAGATTCTGCCTTTTACATTACCTATTAAATCACATAAGACTACAATTTACTATTTAATCAAGGGCATCTTATATCACTTGTGCTGTGCTCCACATTAACTTGCACTTTGCAGAACACAAAAAGCTCAGTGTAAACAGAATCCTCTTGCGAAAAGGAAAACAAGAGTCTCCTTCTTTAGATATGCCCTCTTTTTCACAACTGACATTAGTGTTTCACAATATGCTAAAGCTTCAAAAGCTCATTGAGATATTATTGCCTGAGAAGAGAGTATTTTTGCTACTATTATACCAAGCAGCTATCAATAATACAGACAAGAACATGTTAACTGAAGAATCAGGAACACCAGGAAAAATAAAAATGAGAGTTAAGGTGAGGAACAATAACTCTAATTGCCAGTCAACTTTCTCCTCCTGTTTCCTTCCAAATCCAAATACCTAAATGCCATTGAAGAAGAGCTTAGCGTATAAGCAGAGGAGTAATTTGATTTTGTTGTTCAACTACATATGCTTTATTGGAGTCCTTTCTGCCTCAGGCATAAGAGAAGCTAAGCTGAATTATTCTCAGATCAGCTATGGAGAAGACAATCCCACTGGTGGAAAAAAACAAGCAAAAATAGTAATGTATAATTAACCTAACCTCTCATTAACCATCCGTAACTGTAGTTAGAATGCATCTTCAGTGGTGCTTTTAATAATGCTTCTCTTAATCATGCAATGCTGGTGGTCATTGCAGTCATAAAAAAATTGCTGCATATTTCTCATGTCTCAGCATTGGCCTGATAATCTTTTCAAATCGTCATGGAGGGGCCTTTCCAGTGTGAGTGGAGATGATGATGATCCAAGCTGGCAGCAAGACAGCAGTAATAGTAAATAGCTTAACTCTGCTGGAGGGTGATGCTGAAATATAGCAGCTACAAAAATAAACTCCATTGCATGGCATGCTACAGAGGTGGGTAAAAAAAGATTTTTATAAAAGCTTGCAGGACAAGCAGGAGCAAGCACTACTACACTTCAAGATCTTCTTCCAGCATTTTCATTGTAAACACCTATTTTCATTCATCTGTGAATATTTGCTCTGTGGTGAAGATTAGCATTTACCATAAGTTCCCATCCCAGGAACAGCTTTGAACAGATGTATTTAGTTGTTCTGATCCTTCAAACATAAAACCCTTCATTGACATGGGTTTGGGATGGCTACATCACTCGTGAGTGACAAAAGAAAAAAGTGATCCCAACAAATGCCGGTCAAGCTGCTATGTGACAAGACACCACCACGTACTCTGTATATGCAACATGCTTTACAAGAAAATTCTTTTAGAGCTGTTAGATAGTGGGGGTTTTTTTGGTTGTTTTTTTCATGTTACACACAAAATACAGTATCACCACCCATAAAGCTCGGTTTACTTTGTACCTGGAATCGAACTGTACAAACCTTAGAAAAAGAAAACTATTGTACCCAACACAACTTAAACCTCTAAAATTGACTTAAAATAACTTTTCCATACTTAAGGTCACAACTTGAACCAGATAACCCGGGACCATTCGGGGTAGAAGGAAATGCTTCACATTCCACTGGGAGTCTCATCTTTCTGGGGCTACAAAGATCTTAGACTGAATCTTCTGGTCCACATGATTTGAACTGGATGCAGTTCCTGAGTAGAGTAACATGTCTGTATACCACCTCTACATTTCTCCATGCTGTGGCTGACCAGGAGTTTGGTATGCTCCTGAACATCTTACAGCAGCTTTTGAGCTATTTTAAGTTGCCCTTGACTGCCTAGGGCCCAACAGGATGATTTTTGTAATTAGGGACTGCCAGACCGTGAGCACTCCACTTCTGAAATGGTTGATTTCCATCGGGGCATTCCTTTTAAATCGCAGAAATCTGCAGGTACCAATAAACCAGCTCTATGCTGAATTATAAACTGGAACAGCCCAAGGAAGCCATAGAATCTGGTCCCCCCATTTCTAGCTCTGATTCTCCAAAAGATATCATACCACTGCACCTCAGAACAGTATCATTTTAGGGAGAAAAGCCCACAGTTGTAGAGTCAGGAGCAAATAATCATCAGCCTTTTGTTTCATTTTTCACCACTTTGGGTGATTAAAGCTGTTCACAGCTTTTGGAATGTAACCCTGGAAGATATGGATTTGAGGACAGAGAGCAGATGGGGTGTCAGACAAGCAAGTCAAATGCAATTTATCACATGACAGTTTAGTTTATCACATAGATATCATCATCCATTGTCTGTATATTATGTTTAATACAATATTATTGGGGTAAGGTGTCCAGACTCCACACTGGGCCAAGACAAGAAGGGATTCACCAGCTGCCCAGGAGCCAGGGAATTTGACCAGCCTTAATCTGCAACCCCTCACCAAAGCCCTCAATCCTGGAAGGAAGTAGTACCTAACAACTAAAGAGGGCAGGAAACCAAACCGTAGAGCACCTCTCCACCTGTACCTGGGGTGTGCCCTGGCACCGAGTGCTAGAGAAAACCAGAGAGATTTAAAAAAGCTGACTTACCCTCAAGAAAAAGAAGTTGTTTTCTCTGTTGCTATAAACTTTCCCCTTCCATGATCAACAAAGGGACTACTAAAGTGCTTCCCTAAGAGAAAGGAACGTCCGGTTCATGAACTACTGCACAAGAAAATGTCCTGGATAGCATAATGCCCAAGGACAAGAATACTAGGGGCTTGTGCTGTCTCTTTATGACCCCAATAGAACAATGATCTCTCACATATGCTGGGTCCACACTGATGGCAGCAAATTCTCCACAGGAAAACCACCCGGGTAAGTGGTGTAGCGCTGCGTCGAAGGGAACGCTGTTCCTGTCACTGCAGCGCAGTGTGGACGGCGCGCAGAGCAGACGCAGGGAAGTCGACAGGAGATACGCAAGTGATTTACGATACTTGCGTATCTCCCGTCGACTGCAGCCGAATCCAGAAGGTAAGTGTAGACTGGGCATCAGACAGGATGGTGTGTCATTATTTAGATCCCCTGGTGACCAATTTATGCACTACTAGACCTGCCACTCAGAGTTACAGGTTTTCATTTTATGCATACATCTCTCTCTCTCACACACACACCCCTAATCTGTGCAGCTAGGCTATGAACTGTATGCTAATATTCTTATGAAAAATATATTTTGCTATATGCAAATATATCATATAATAATTTGTCCATTTTATTAAGCTTCGTCCAACTACCAAAAAAAAAGTCTAACCCATGATTTTTTTTAAAAATGGCCTGAAGAGTTGTTTTACAAAACAGCAGCTTTAATATTAATATACTGTTTATTGAATGGTGTTATATGGAAATAACTACATATTTAAAAAGAGAACATTGAAGGTCATTGATTTTATTTAGTCAGTGGGGAAAAAGCTAAAAGAGACACTCTCCATTTAAAATCTGGTCAGTTTTATTTTAAAAAATGTAAATAAGAACCCGTTTCAGGTACTATCGCTCTTCCTTACCTCATCCTGCCAATTTGTGTGGTTTTTAGCATCAGATTTTTATTTTATATATTTTTCTCATTTGTTGTGAGAAAGAACCACAGAAACAAGGAGGGAAACTAATTATGGCACCGAGCCTGCAATGTGCTTTGCAGACAGATAGACTCCTAGCCCTGCACAGTGCTCACTAGAGAATCAGGGTTTAACTCACCATGCAAGGGGAATAGTGAAACTCACTACACACAAACTGCTGTGAAATCCACAAACAAATGGACAAAGCAGAAAAAACTGCCCTCTAATCACTTTTAGTTACAGCAAACCTCGGTGACATCTGTATCAATAGTAGGTAAAAATATTTTAGATGGAAGAGTGGCTTTTAAATTGATGGTTCCTCTCTTTCATATCACTATTGAGTTATCTATAAAAAGAAATATTTGCATATAGCAATAACTACTTTCCATAAGGCTTTAGTATACAGACATTATAGGCCAGATCCATAAATAAATTTCCCAGGTGACAAATTGACATGATAGGAATTGAAGTAGTTGATTCTCCGGACAGTGATCCCTATACAATATAATTTCTCACACTTCCACCGAGGAAATGGTAAGCCTATGGTCCTTAATTTCTTGTCACATTGTCCCTGAAGGGGTTCAACCAGAAGGCCAGGGTGCCCACAACCTAAGTGGCACTCTGAGAGGCGTGTGTGAAAGCAAATGGGGGGCTTGGGAGATGTCAGACGCCTGTTTCAGGGTCTAGGGCAGTCAGGCAGTGCCATACGCATCCCAAGGACGGGAGTCAGACAAGATATCCAAGCCCATGACACACAGGGCCCAGGCCAAGAACACGCAAGCAAAAGACTTCATTCCTGCTTTAGGAAGCGTAATAGGAGTTAGACAAAGAATACAGTCAGTCATTCTAGATTGCAATACAAATAAGAACTGAAGTACAATTAAACTACTTCTATTCCCATTGATATTTCATGAGATGCCTAAAATGGTTTCCTGTATTGTGGGAGACTTTTGACCCTTTCTATAACAGGTATTAGAACCTTGTATAAAAGATGCTTACTGGGGTTGGTACAGCCCCATTAATGCCACCTGGTACAGAAAATAAAGAAGGCTCTACAGCAAAATCCTGGGGCAACCAAATTCAGGGAGGTAGTTTAGCCTGAGGTTTATTTTAAATTATAGCACCTGAGTTACCAAGATATCTAGACCCTAGACAGGGGTGAGTTTGGACACACTAACTGTTTCTAAAGTTAAAAAAATAGGTAGCATTCCACTGTGCCACTTAGCACATTCCAACACTAGTGTAGACAGGGTTTTACACCTTTAAAAGCCTGTTAGTTAATCACAGTCAACTCTGAAGAGAGCCTAAGACTGTGCTCAATCAACTAACATTCTTAAAGGTGTTAAATCCTGCTTACAGTAGTGTTTTTAAACACATTAGTTACAACATGCTCACTGACATGTTTAAACTACAACTAGTTCATCTAGTCTAGACGCAGTCTAACTCAGGGTCTGTAAACTCTGTTGAGGACAAGGTGGAGTCCCAATCCACTAACAAATACTTAACAGGAGCAATCGTTAAACAGCTCGCAAAGGAAAGTGTACATTGGATCTTATACATCAGGCTAGATTATTTTACTGTTGTAACACCTGTTTAAACAATACACTAGACTTTCAGCATTGTTTCTTAAGGCTGTTCTATACAGTGCAGCAATGCACATGAGGGGTGTAAATTGTACAGTGCTCTGAAGTGCCGTGCTCTAATTGCTTGTGTACACTCTGCAGACACACTCTTGTGTGCGTTAACATAGTACTGTTTCAAACGAGAATACATCAGCAGCATCTACATGGGGTAGTTAGAGTGCAACACCTCAGAGCACTCTGCAATTTACTGCCCTCTAGGACACGCTGCCATGCCATGTAGACAACCCCTTTTCTCAGGGCTTGTTAACAGGAAAAAATTATACCAATATAAGCTAAGGGGTGAATTTAAACCAGTAGTTATACCCATGCACGTGTACCCATGCACGTGCACAAACACACGAGAAAAAGTATATTTGATTTAGCTTATGTTGCTTGAAGATAGGTTATGCTAAACAGAAAAAAAACTACTCTTTTCCACATGGCGAATTATAACTATCCTGGTATAATTGGTCAAACTTTCCCATGTAAATGAGGCCTAAGAAAGGATAGGGATATTATAAAGCAACTTCCAAGTAAGACAGACCAATGAATAACAGTTTCAATCTACAGCATTTGCATAGCATTTCCCAAAACAACATGCAAGGAGTTGATTCAAGAGTCATCTTCATATGCTGTCCACAAGGAAAAAAGCTCTGGGTTGCACAATCTGTGTGTGGCAACTTGACTAGTTACATGAATTAAAAATATAAATTCTCTCTTTAACTGCTCACTACTTAACATATCAACAGGCCTGAGTATCCTAATTCTTACCTTCCTCTCAGTGGTATGTGATTTAATTTTTCAAACTTTCATATAGATTTAAAGCCGGAAGGAACCCTCTATGACCATTGTCTCTCGTTTTCTGCTTAACACAGGTCATAGTATTACACCCAGGAATTCTGTCAATGGAGACAATTCTTCTTCTATATTATGTAAATGAACGCTATCGAGCACAGTAGCTTGTGGACAACTTTTGTTGTTCTTAAGCAAGCAGAATTCAATCACAATCTAATATAGTAATTTTACAGGTCAGTCACTCATACACATAAAAACACTGATTTTGGTAGAAGCACCTCTGCTTCCCCCTCCATATCCCATCTTAACCAGAGATCCAGGAAGTTTATAAAAGTATTTGTGTATAAAATGCTGCTAACTCAGAAACTATGGTTATGAGTGCTACAGAAATAGCTGTAAATCAAGATAATTAAACAAAATAAGACAAAGCGTAGAAACCTGCATTCAGTGAGATAATCTACACAACGGAGAAGGAAGACAAAGCTGAGGCTCCAAGACAAGCAACCCCTCAGTACAAACTTATGCCCTCGTTGGGATTTCATATATATAGCCAGAATAAACCATATTTCAACCAGACTCTTGCATCCAACAAAAGCAATTATTTTTGTAATCCTATTAAGTTAGCTGTTTCAATATCCTGGGACAATGAGATCTCGAACACTAGTTACATTTTGTGTTTTCTTTCTGAGAAAGCACTCAACTTGCCAGTGGAGCTCCAGTCAGGAACGTGAAATCCACCAAAAATATAACCTGCAAAACAAAGACAACTCTAAATGGTTGATTTTTTTTTAAATCAGTATTTTATAATAAGAATTCTGGGTGAGAGACTGAAGTGTCTTGAAATGTAAATTACAGTCTATAAACACATGTACAGATGCTTAATATTTATGCAATTCTTTTTATTCATAGTCTTGAAGAAAAACTGTATAGGAGAAGAAATGATAGAGGGAAACAAGATTTGTATGGGAGCACCATCAAGATCACCAGCACAGTAGCTGGGGTGGCAGAAACACAATTCCCCCCTCTAACATATTTCTAAAGAAGCAGTTGTCATGCTGACTAGAAGCGGACGGGGGGTGGAGGGATATGTGTTATTTGACATTAATATGTCAAATAACGATTCATGTAAGACATGTCAGGTATTGTTAGAAAGGTTATAATGTGCTAAGTAAGAAGATAATATTTGTGTTCAGGTGTGAGGGAAGTTATGGAGATCTTTGCTATACTTGTATTTCAAACTGTGCTGTATAAGACACACTCCAGACAAAGAGGCAGCAGGACAATAGCCCACTTAATGACGCATCAAGCCCTTCACAGAAGCAAAAGGCCCAGCAAGGAACAAAGGGTATAGCTGAAGAGTTACCAGGATTGGCCCATGTAACTTTGGACTCCATTTTGGTTCCCGTAAAATTCCACAAACAGCACAGCCAGAGGCAGAGGGTATATAAGATAAAACCACAGAAACCATTTTGTCTTTGTTCCTGTCCAGCTGCGGACATACACCTACCCACCTCTGGATCAATTCATTTTGCAACTGAACTGAAAGACTTAGACCCATCCAGGTACTGGATGTATACCAGTGGGGCTATACAAGCCTGTAACTCCACAGTTTTTCTAGAAACCTGATGTATATGGACTTTCAAATCATTTGTATGTATCTGATTGCTTTAAGCCTTTAACATTTCTCCTATTGTTTATTTTTCCTTTTATAATAAACCTTTAGTTTTAGTTACTAAAGGCTTGGCTGGCAGTGTAGTATTTTGAGTAAGATCCAAACTTATAGTGAACTGGTACTGTGGCTGGTCCTTTGGGATCAGAGGGAATCTTTTGAGTAAAGATCATAGAGTTTAAATGACTGGTCTCTTTACTGGATCTATTGGCAGTTTGGAAGCCAGAGTCTGAAATGCAGTAAAAGGGGCTGTGTATATTTGTATAGTGGCTTCTTGATAACCAGTGTGGGGGAATCAGAAACACTGTGTGTTGGGAAGTCTGACTTCAATGTCACCCACCAGTGCTGGGAGAATCTACTCTCCTTTTACAGCTGCCCTGACCTTGGCATTATCAGTGGGCTACCCTGGACACAGACAGGTCACAGCAGTCACTGAAGAAAAATGGTGATGCTGCCAGATTATTTTTTTTAGACTGAAATATTGATCAAATGGATCAACAGCATCTGTTCGATTAGACTGTAATCTAAAAGGTCCTGTATCTCCACAGCCTTCACTGCTGGAAGCCCTGAGATATATCTCATACTTTCACAAAACTCTAGACAGTTGCCCCCTGCATAGCACATCAGCTCATGACGAAGCGGGAGGTTGTTATTCTTTCATGTCTTCACAAAGATGAAAGTAACAGGGTCAGCTGCCTCATGAGCACACTCTCCTGGCCAGAGGTTGTTCTTTAGCGCCCTACCTGTTTCCCCAGGTTCAGGGGCCCGTTAGACTTCTACAGCCCACAGCATTTCAAACAAATTTAGCCCTTCTGGGTGGAGGCTAGTTGATTTAATCTTCCACACAGTTTCCTGTGGCCATCTAGGCCAAATCCTTCCCTCTTGACTAAGGGAACCCCACAGCTCTCCTTCTGGGTTTGGACTGTTCTTCTTCCCTGGTACTTTGGAGTATGGCTGCAGATGGATAAAAGATTTGCAGCTGGTCCCGGTCAGCCGACTCAGCCTCCCAGGCTCAGGCTGGGGGGCTAAAAATTGCTGGGTAGACAAGCAGACTTGAGATGAAGCCTGAGTTCTGGGACCATCACCCTCACAGGGTCCCAGAGCTCGGGTTCCAGCCCAAGCCTGAATGCCTACACAGAGCCCTGTAAACCTAAGTCAGCTGACATGGCTTTTTTTTTTAAGTCGCTTTGTAAACCTACCCTTAGACTCACCCTTCACCAGTTCCATTCACACTGGCAAACAAATTTTTTTAATAGAATTTAGTGGACTCTCCTCCCTGGTTGCCCAGCCCCCAATCTTTACATCAGTTTTGTACTCATACAGTCCTTTTTTTCCTAAGGGATCTGTCTTCTATAGTCTAACTCAAACACTGCTCCCAGGACTTTACCCATCTGAAGCTCAGGCTTCCAAACTCTCCTGGTGTCAAATTCCTACCTGCAGGACCATCTCTCACTCTCCAGTTTCCTGAGCTTTCCCCCCCCCCTGCACGTACCTGCTGCTTTTTAGAGGGAAATCACCTAAGCTCTGTCACAGGTGGCTCATTCAGTAATCAGGGATGGCCATCTCCAGCCCTTAAAGGCAGGCCACCTTGTTACAAGGATATTAACAGAAATTTAATACTTAAAATCTATTTCACTGGCTAGCTACAGTTAGGCACTGGAAATCTCACCATAGGTAAAAGAAGCAGAAGTGTGCTGTGATCTTTATATAAAGCAAGTAAAGAAAAGTTCTCTCTCTCACACACATACAATTGTATTTAATGGAAGCAAGAAATAAAACTAACTTTTAAAAAAAAAATCCTCTCCAGGTGCCTTTAAAGGATAACTATTTTGTCTAGTTTGATGCGGAGTTAAGTAAATTATTTATATCAGTCTAAACATGACTGCATGTTTATATCAGTCTAAACATAAATCCATGACTCTGTATCTTCTGCCCAGACTGAACTGACTGCAGGCAATAAAAACTCTCAAGGAAGGTCAGTTTCATTTGGATTAACACACATTTTTAGTGCATAATAATTCACAACACAGATGGATGTCACACTGTGATTTACAGGCTGCCTTTTAATAAAAAGGATCTGGGTTGCAATGAAGCCACAAGAACTTCTGGTTGAAATATCACTTGAAGTTGCTGATTTCAAAACCTATGTTTCAATTTTATTGCAAAGCCTGACTTTTGTTAATGGAGGGAGAGGGGCTGTAGAAGCAACAGTTTCCTATGCAGGGCCCTGCTTCAGTAAAACATTAATGTAAGTCTGTGCTTAAATTTCATTGATTTCAATGGAATCAAAGCACAGATTTACAGTTAGGAAAGTGATTAAGTCCTTTCCTAAACCATGGCCCTGGTTAGTGAGTAAGTACTTTGACATGCTTGAGAATAACTTCTAGATCCAATTACATCTCACTCATTTCACTTTGACAGAATAATAGATACACTAGTATGGTACCATTAGCAGATGGATGGAGTTTAAATGGGAAATGATTTAGGGATTACAGGGCTGTCAGAGCCCTGGAAAAGATGAAGGTTTCTTATTGTCATGGGAGGAAAAAAAAATAAGGCACTTGATTGAGACTTGATGGATTTGGGTTCTCCTCTGGCTCTGCCACAGAATCTTTATGATCTTGGACATGCTATTAAATTGTCATGTGTTACAGTTTCCAATCTTCTGCTTGTTTGGTCTATCCCTTTCTCCCAACTTTTTCCTCTCTTCGAATGAGAGCTTTTCTGGGCAGGGGCTGTCGTACTATACATTTGTACAACTCCTAGCACAGTGAGGCCTTGGTAGTGGTTGAGGCATCTAGATGCTATTATAATATCAATAAATAAAGATGTAGAAATTTAGCACAGTTTACTAAGTGACTAACTCTAAATGTAGTTTTACGTTTATCCTTCTAGCATGAAACCAGCCATAAATGAACATTTTCAGTATGCAACATTCATCGTGTGTCTCAGTATTCGTATAACGATTGTGCCAGGTGCAGGCGGCAGCAAACAGAGCCCCGTTCAGTATTTTAGGGTACCTCTTAATAAAAACAGAACAGAATGGCGTGAGCCCCACCCACTAATCTGTGAAATTTAACGTAACCCCTAGGCATGTGCTGCTGCCTCAGAGCGACCACTGTTTCTCTGCCACTGCTGGTCATCACCAGCCACCGTCTCTCAACCACCACTCTTCACCTCACGGCCAAAGCAGCCTCTGTGGTCACTGTCCCCACTCAAGGCCTAGGGCTCAGCCCCCAGACCTGCTCCAAAGGGATGTCAACTCTAAGACTCACCAGCTGAAAACAAGGATTCACAGCTGAATCAAATCAGCTGTCTTTAAATGCTAGAGAAGGGCAGGTGACATGGCATGGGTGCTGCCTAAAGAATCCTAGGCACCCCCCAGAAACAAACACCTGTCCCCACCCACTCATCTTCACTGGCATTTGGCATCACCACTTAGCAAGTGAGGCTCAGATTAGGGTGACCACCTCAATCAGGGCATGCTAAGAACTATTCTGCTGCCCTTTACTCATACAATAAGGAAAACATTTCATAGAAGTACCTCAAACAAGAAATGCATATTCTTTAATGCTATATGCACCTTGCATGGCCATGAGATATCATACACTTTTAGACCCTCATTCTGCATTGAATCCTCCCTCCACACAAAGCCCAGTGACTGCAGCAGGGCTCCTGCTGAGAGTGTTCACATCCACCACCATAGAGGATTCAGTCTTTAGCTAATATTTAGTTGCCATCCAAGTCTAAACTGCTCTGCTGGACCCACACGTTGTTATTACAGCCTTGCATTTAGGACAATACAGATTAGGTAGGTCATTTATGGAGTCCTGTCTGCATGCACAGTAACCATCACAGTGCTATTGTCCTCAAAGCCAACTGAATTGTGGGCTTTCATGCTCAGCATCTCAGTGTTTTCCAGATCAGAATTGGCTCAGTTTACAAATCAAAATTGTTGTTGAGTAATTGCTAGCTCTGCAAACTTAAGGTAGCTTCTGAAAGTCAAGTTGCGTTTTTTTTGTTTTGTTTTTTTTAATTTAAACATCACTGAGATTCAGGAGGTTAAATTCTGCTCTGACTTATAGCTGTGAAACCTCATTATCTTCAAAGTCTGCCCTTATTTTTTTGCTTTTGCAATTGGCCCTATGAGTGGAATTTAGTTTAAAATTGTTCGTCTTGTATGAGCCAGAGGAGAATCCATCTCCCCTTGCTATAGCTATCAGCCTCTGCAGTGCTAGCAGGAGTAAAGTAGTAATAAAAACTTTTTATCTTGCTTACCTTAGTAAGAAAAACAACTCTGAACACACAGAGGAAGCGTATCTGAGTAGCAGTCATTTTTAAAGTTGTGTCACAAAGCAGAGCTGCTGCTTAAGCAATTACTTAAGAGACTGACAAAAGTTAATTACATAATGGAAATAGTCTCCTAAAATTATTTAAAATAAACTTTGGGGATACTTTGGGGTAGTGTCTTAACAAAAACACAGCCTAATACTTACGGTCTAGTACAGATTTCACTGTATACAAAGCAAAGGAAAAGAGGTAGGTTTAGTAACCAACATTTTTGGCAAACAGCTGACAGTACAATGTAACACTGACACTTGCCATGTGGTGGTAGTGAGAGAACAGCTCATTTCAGGTATATAGTGAGGCATGAGGGAGCTATAGTGATTTCACAACACAACCTACATCTGTGCTATTCCATTTGAAGTTGTTGCCTAGGGAACTGAAGTGCTCCTTCTAAAGTTTTCTGGATGTTTGTTGCAAAGTTGGTCATTTTTCATGAAAATCTGATAGTCACTCTGGACAATTCTTCAGCCTGCATGACCTTTTTAATACTGAAGCATATGAACTGGTAGGAAAAGAAATCTGGCTAACAACAATTGTATTCCTTTGAAATTAAATTCTGTTTGGAACGACATGCAGGGATCAATATTTGGATCTTTAGCTGTTTTAACTTTATTTGTTTATTCCCCACTGATCTGTATGTGTGGGGATACGGTCGACTGCTTTCTGTTTTATAAAATTGTATCTAGGTCTAGAATCATAGCTCTGGAGCATAACCTCTCTGTTTAAGTAACATTACTCCTTTTTTAACTCAACTGTTAGCCAGTATTAAAGATTTTGTGGGCGGTTAACATAAAAGGGGAACCTAATGACACAGTTCAGTATTTCTTTGATGCAATCCTGTCTATTTACACACAGAAAAAATCCATCCAAGTCCTGTTTCTCTGACCACAGTTGGAATTAATCAACAGGAGAACATTTCTTTGCTCAGAGTTCCAAGCCTCTTTCCAGTCAGCACTCTATCCAAAACACTCTTTACATTTTCTCAGGGTCACAGTACAAGTGCTTCTCTGGCTGGCTCTGAGGCTTCCTTAGTACCCTTTGCCTGTGCATCTGCTTCTTCTCTCACATATGCAGAGCTCCAGCCAATGTTATCCAACACCCTGCATTTTTCTTTAAATGCCACCAAAACCCTCTGCCCACATACCTCAAATTTCTAACCATGCTTGCATGCAGCCTGTGCCTTGGACAGTGGCTCCCATTGCACCAGCTATTTTTCTATAAAGGAATTGAATTGCTTTTCACCTTTTTCCTGAATTAAGGGCAGCTGTTATGCCCCACCACCTTCAATAACATCTCAACCAACCCCCCCACAAAACCTACATCTGTACTATTCCATTCGAAGTTGTTGCCTAGGGGACTGAAGCTCTCCTTCTGAAGTTTATATATATGTAGCAATGTTAAGCTTTGTGGAAGAGTGAACTCACCACTAGACCACCTCCTCATAGCTGTCATAGTGTAACAAGTTGTCTCCTTTCTAGTGCCTACTGCTGAAGGTCACTCCAGCTCACAGGCGTCTCTGCCCATGTCCAGTCACATTTAAGTCTTCCCCTTCTGAGCTGGACAAGGCCAACAGAATAGAGTCAAATGTCCTTACAAGAAAGTTCCTCTCTACTCTCGCTCTGGGAACAATGGTCTTCAAACCCCTCGCCCAGGGCTTGCTCTCATCCTAGTCCCCTTCTCTGGTCTCATGTCTTATCAGTGGATGGTGGGGAATCTGGGCCCTTTGGCTTGCAGTCCAGGGACTGTATAACCAGCAGACATGGTCTGCTCCATTTGACTCCTTCCTGGGCCTTCCTAGACTCCTCCATATTGCAACCTTTTATCAGGCCTTCTCCACTACAACCTCATGACAGTCACCCTTCTTTCAGACCAGAGCTCACAGAGCTCTTTCCTGGAATCCTCCACTAACTCCTGGAACAAAGATATAAACTGGAACCCCCTCCTCCCCTGCTCAGACTTGACTTTTTATCACTCCCTGTTTCTTTCTTGAACACCTCCCAGAGCTCTCTTCCTACAAGTCCAGATCCTATCCTTTAAAAGCACACAACCAGAGACTGCTCCACCCCAGCAGCTGCTATATCTGTCTCCCGGCCACCAGTCAGACTTTTCTACTCAAGCAAAGATTCTAGGGCTTTCTCTTCCTGTGGGTTTCAACCTTAATCATCCTGGTCTCCTATGTTCTAATCTCCCTGAGTGATTACAGAATTCCTTCCCTCTCTCCCCCTGAAACCACCATTCAATTAGTATTTCCCCTGTTGAAACTAACCATTCCAGCTCCTCTTCCAGCTGGGACTTATCTTTAAACTAAGCCTGCCCCACCCTCCAGGTGCAGACAGGTAGCATAATTGGCATCTCTAGCCCACATTAATCATTTCAGGGCCTGCATGGGGCAGACACCCCATCATAAGCTTGTGTTTGTAGTGTAAAATGATTTTTAAAAAATAGATGCTCAATTACCTTTCTTTTCCCATTTGAAGTTCAGAAAGTAACTCCATTCTTATCCCACATTCTTCTGTCTTAGCACTGGTTCATATATGGCAAGAAATTTCAAACCCTGCATTAAGCCCTCAGTGCCTTCTCAATCTTGCAAGGTCCCCAACACTCTGGTCCTGCTCCAGCAAAGCACTTAAGGACGTCAGTGGGACTCGTGTGCTTAGAGGTAAGCACGTGCTTAAGTGCTGTGCTGAAGCAGGGCCAGAGGGCTTTGCATCTTGCAGGATCACTAAATATCCAGTGTCATGTCTTTTATGTCAATGCCTAGGCACAACAGTATTAGATAAGACTATCCTGGCAGTCCCAACACTGAATTTCAGGCAGTTTAAGGCAGCCTTTTACTTTCAACCAGAATTTCCTTTTTTTTTTTAATCTTATTAGTAATGTGAAACAGGACAAGTCTCCCATGCCACAAACAAGGCTACTTGTTTTATTATTGTAGCTTCCTTTCTGTTGTTCAGAGACTGCCATTTCATGTAATGCCATCATCTTTTAAGACCTAACACAGCATGCCAAACCTCAATTCACCAGCACATATTCTCAGAGCACTGTGGCATTGACTGAAACCTAACCATTCAGTAGCAGAGGCTTTGACAAGAGACACCCTCACTGCTCACTGATTACCATGTCAACAAGTAATAGAGGTTAATAAATGAATACTGAGCACAATGCATTGCAACAGCTCCTTCAGAGTATTACCAGTGTAATTTATTGGTCTACAGCAAGGAGTATTACGATGTAAATAACAAATTCACTTTTGCCACATGTGTTTCAAAGCTGGATGCCACTTACATAGGCTTACTTAGGGGGTTTCTAGGTCAGAACTATTAACATCTGACTGAAACATTTCCCTATTACACCTGAACCAAAATATGTACTATATCGCCCCTTTGTCTGAGCAGCAGTGGCCAAAATTTGGGGCGTTGGCTTCCATTTGGATGAGAAATTGGTGGCACAGAGCCAGGGTATATTCTTAGAATAATCTGTTTCTTTACAAAATATACACAAAGTCCTGCTTCTCTGAACAGTAGTACAAATACACAACAAATGGGCTTTTGCAAAAGTCCCAAGACAGACAATCCAGCCCTGCATCAATCAACACCTGTATCTGCCCCTGTTTCCTTTCAGGGCCACACTGCAATTGCTTCTGCTAACTTACACAGCATGGAACCAACAGCTAGCCCCTGCATTTGGAATCTCTATAAAATCCTAAAAAGCTCCACATTCCTTATCTTGGGCCACATGACTGGCCAATTAAACATGGGCCATTAACTTCCCAATATCGCTTTAATGACCCTCTGGATGGTTACCTGTCCAACCTATCCACCGTTTCAACAGAAAGAGTCTCCAATTTTAACCTTTAGCAGCACTGCATTACAACCTTTTACGTCATATAACACAATCAACGTACTACCTTCATCTTTACATGATCATTTTATTCATTTTGAAATTGAAAAGCATGCTATCAAGTAGTTCAGGCTCCATTAAAGTACATATAAAGTCAATGGTTTACGAAACCTAACAGAATAGAAATGTTTTCATAATATGTTAATAAAAGTGTCTGTGAGAACTAGAGTAGAAGGTGATTTGGATACACCCACGTTCAAGCTCTCTAAAATTCAAGACAGTGTGGAAAAGTTGCTGCTATCTTGACATCTCTGTAGTGAAGACAGTGTTTTTTTGGGAGTTTAAAGATTCATCCGCAGTGTTGGAAATCCAAGCACAACATATTTTTTATCTAGTGCATAAGAACCAAGAAAGTGAAACAGATTAAACCAGTCACTGTGGTCACTGTTATTTATATAGAACCACTGGTGTGAATAGCAGACATAGACAACAAGATCACTGCCTTGAAGATCTTGCAGCCAAAGAGATAAAACACAAACAGATGGATGGAGAGGAAGGATACCACATGAGATCAAAGTGGCTGAAAGTTTGCCATTGCCTTGTTACTTCCAAGGATGTCTTTGTTTTTTAACTCAAACTGCAATAGCCAACGGAGTAAACTACCACTGAGAAAAAGAGAGCCCAAGTGCAAAAGATACTGCAAGGTTAACCCAGAAGAGTATCCCATACATCTCTTCCTTATAACTTAATGTAGAGTCCCAAGGGAAAGACAGAAAAGAAGGAGCTATTGTAGCTCCAGTCACTCCTATGGCCTCAGCTCCTGAAGTCATCAGAACTCAAGCTTCCATTCAGGAAAAAACAGTTTCTAGCCCTCCTGGTTGTAAAGAAGTTGAAGAAGTGAACCCAGTATAAACAATGCAGGGATGTCTGCCAGTGTTTTCGGACCACCTGAATAATGGTTCCTGGATAGGGGGATAAAGGTGCCCCATTTTGATGCCCCTTTCTGGGTGGGGCAGGGAGGCCCTATTTCCACCACTCCACAGGGAGGTCAGAGTCAAGACATGGGGACAGCACCTCAGGAGCCCCAAGTCATGTTGTAGATTAGCCATGCATTAGGGCTGTAGATTGCCTTAATGCAGTCCTAACTACAGCTACAAAGCACATATTAGGGCAAAGCTTCTCTGTTCTCTTGCCCACTGAACTCAAATACTGGGGCAATTCTCTTACCATAGGGGAATACATCTCTAATGTTCGTATCTACTGAGTCCAGGCAGAGAGACAGGAGATGCTGGTAGCACCGGTTTGCTGTTAAGTGACACCATCTTGAATCATGCAAATTAGTCTAGGAGTGCTGCTAATTGTAGTATTGCAGTGATAAAAGGAAGACTAAAAATATCAATTGAACATTGCTTTGTGTATTTTTTTCTCCAACTTGTCCTTCACATATGGATGGAGTAGGTATCCCCTTGACTCCAGCTGACAGAGCAGCTTAATGGTTTAAACAAATAAAGAAAAAAGCTACCAGATAGGAAGAAGAGGAGAAAAAGAAAGTGAAGGGAGGGGTTGGCAAGCTGAAGCTAACAGGAGGAGTCAGAGGTCCATAAAATATAACTAGTCTGATGTCTAGACAAAGTAGCGCAAGTCAGAGCTAGAATATATTTTTTTTAAACTGGGGGTTTGTTAGTGAATCTAAGTATTGTTTTATAATTAACTTTCTAAAACCACATTGTTTACATAAGAAAGCATTTTTATGTCTCTTTCTTTCTCTCTCCACACTGAACTAAAATTATTATTTATTTATATTTTCATAGAACTTAAAAGTCCCAGTCATGAATCATGACCTCACTGTGCTAGCTGCATACAGAACACAAAGATAGTTCCTGTACAGTGACATGGGTTTCTTCTGAAAGGTGGCTATAAAAGAGGTATGAGCCCTCTGTGTATTTGGAGTTTTATCTACTGACTTTAGTGCCTGAAAATAAGTTTCTTGGGTTTTTTAAATAATTTACACTCCTGTTTGCACTGTAGAATCAACACATCTATGAGAGCACTGTATTCCTTCTTTCATCAATACCAGAACTGTTAGCTAAGTTACAGTTGCCAAATTCTGGAAATATTAAGTTCACAGGGGTGTAAATGAAGACTGCATGTTGTCTGCAAAATCCTTATTACAGATGTTGATGGATGAGCAAGAAAAAGGCTTCTGTGGTAAGGACTATTGAATAAGACTACCTCATGTAAGTAGTCTTACATTAAAGTTAAGCACAAGCATAAATCTTTGAGTGATTGGGGCCCGATCCTTATTTCTTTCAGTGATGAATCAGTATCAGTGCTTACACAAACAATAAATAATAATATAATCTGTTCTTCAGAACCAACATCAGATAATGGGGTCTGGCAATTAGAAAACCCCTTTTTTCTTGTAAACTGATCAAAGTAGATCTGGAAATCACTGACACATACCCAGAACTCTACAATGCTGTTTTCATGGAGATGCTATTCAAAGTAGGACTGCACTCACTCGAACTATTTTCACTGTTCAAACTGATTTAAACGCCAAAAGTAGAAACATGCAAAGAAAGACGAAGAGTACACTTGTTTATATATTTCTTTCACAATTACGATATTCTCAATAATACAGGTAGAATTTATTTTAAAACAGAATCTTCATCTGTACTCCATCGCTTTAATCATAAAGATATTTCCTTATTATAGTCACAGTCTTTGCTCACAAACTGATCAGAAATATTCAGGGTGCTCTCTTTCAACTATAAAATATAATTACTTTATTTTAGGCTTTTTTAAGGTACTCCAGGAGGGAACATCATACATGCAGCTGTCAGCTGCAAAGCTCTGTCCTTTCCCTCAGAGTTTTGTCCTCTGCACTTACGTTATATGTTGCACCTGGAATACATTCTTCACCATTATAAGACACCTATAAGCCATGGCTTCAATCTTGAAACCATCAATAAAGCAGAGAGTACCCAGCAGCTTCTCATTACAACCCACATTTCCATTACAGTAATCTCCCAGATCTGGGAAATGCTGCATATACAACTAAGAATGATTTTTGTTCACCTATGTTACTTACTCTATGAAAGTTTCTTAGACTCTTGCCTGAATCCAATTAAATATAAAACCTTTCCTTCCACCACTCATTCTACTGAATAGAATTTTTCCTACCATGTGATTTACATAGTCATCTTTGGAAGTTAGAGAGCATTTAACATATCATTGTGATGACTTGGGGTTCAACCCAGAGCAGGAGGGGGTTGTGTGACCACCTGCCCCACAACTCTGCCTGATTTAAATGTTCTGCCGCTGCAGCTCACAGCTCTGACACCAACAGCCCACATACAAACTGACAGGTTACATTCTGGCTTCCATCACCATGTTGCATTTTGCAGGGCAACCTCAACACCCTCCCAGTCACACAGACGAGTGCTTTCACTCCAAAATCCTTTTTTATTGAGTCTAAAGCACACATCAAACATAGCAATAGCCTAGAGCACCCCAGATATAGTTACCCAAAGTCTGAAGTGGTGTTGAGTAATTCAGCAGCCAGCCTCTGGTGGCCTGCTTTCCTCCTAACTGCTGGGGAGATTTCTGTCAGTGTCCCCTTGTTTGTAGAAAATCCAAATTTTTCTATAGTATAATCTCTAACTAAGCCTTTTTACAGGTTATTCAAAACAAAGCGCATACCTCATAGTAACAGCTAATGGACTGGTGATTTCCCTAGCAATAGCAAGGAACTCATAATTTCTACTTATCAATGAAGTGTCTTCCAGCAAAAAAACTTATAATCAAAGGCACCCAGATTCAAGGTCAACTATCCACACTCCTTTCCATTCCCATGAATTTGCCACTTTCATAACCTTTAAACACTACTGAAGCTGCAGCTGTTTTGTTTGCTCTCCTTACACAAAGCCTAATTTATTCCTGGGTATATGGTGTCCTCGCTTCCAGTTTATGGAGGCTGAGTACACAAAATGGCTGCAGGTTATGTCAAGTTCAAGTTACGTCAAGTCCAGTTCTCTTGTAACACTGCATATGAGAGTTGCTGACACACAGTAGTGAACTACCAATTGGCCTCTGTGTCACAATCATATACAAATACATGGTTCTTCATCCTGCCAAATGGACCATGCTAGAAAGCCTCTTTCATATCTAAGACAGTATTGCAGAATGTTATTAAGTTAAAGTTATCCCACTCATCCAGCTGTTGAAAAATATATTGTACAAAATCATGGGAACCCAGGCCTCAGATATGTTCTCCCTTATACCAGAAATAGATAGCAATTAATATACCATTCTGTTTTTCCTTTCTTCTGCACTATGATGGCTCTTTCCTAATATGAAGTCATAACTCCCAGTTATTCTGGAGCTCCTAAAATGTCCTATGAAACCTGTTTTAATAGAGTAATCAAGGAACCAGCAATAATCAATTACTTGCAGAGCTGGTCTTCTAATAACAGTGGAGCAAAATTGTGGGCAATCAATTAAATAAACAAAAGAGTTGATTAAATATCAATAATAATAAGCTAGCCCTGAGGAAAGGGCTTGAACTGAACTCTAGACTGGGGTTTGTTTGATCCTTCCCTGCCTGGTGCATCTCTCAGCTGGCATATAGTGACATTATTTATGACATCAGCAGCTGTAAACAGGGCCCAAGGTCAAAGAGGTTAACTGATTTCATCTTACTTTATTTTTTTTTGTCTCCTGATCAGAACTACTACTACTACTTAAACAAATATTTTCAGTAAGATTGTGTGAAGAACTCAGAAATACCCAGTATAAGGTCAAAGTATTTTTCACTTGAAAAATCTTTTTCTCCCCTCAATGTATATAGTATGCCTTAGGAGGCTAAAGTCTGAAAACCGTTTCCTCGCCAATTTTGCTCTGACCCAAACATGCATGTATTCATTTGTTACTGCAGTTGCTGTTGCTGTTATGTGTAATTTGAGACTTCTGAGCAGAGCTATTTATTCAAGATACACATAAACTTCCTTTCTTTTCTTTTTTTTTTACAAAGGTAAAAATCTTTTGGATTGTAAAAACAAATATAAGAGTTAAAAAAGAGGTTAAATTTCAAGGCTTCCTGCCTTGACAGACTCTGTCCAGATAAAACCTATCATATTCAAGAGAATTCACAATTCCTATGATACAAAGTGCTTTTTACACTCACTGTGTGAACTTTAAGAATGTTGTGCCTAGCAACATCTGTACAAGTTTCCTTTAAACAATTCTTAACTCCTTAAGCCCTGTGGGTACAAGAAAACTGCCTCTATCATACCCTGATGTCTGAAAGTCATTGTAGCAAGGCTCCCTCAGAGATGGACAGGGAGGGATAGCCCAACCCCTGGTGGGTGGAGCCAGGAAAACCCTGCCCACCTCACTGGAAGCAAAGGGGTGGGACAGGAAGTATAAAAGGTGAGCCCTCTAACTCAGTCTGAAGGGGCAGAATGTTTCTTCTTTTGGCTAGAGCTGCAGCCTGACTATTATGGAGCTACCTGCTGCTGAAGTCCTGTTGGTCCTTGCTGTTTACACTGGGGAAATTGAAAGTGACCTTGAGACCCTGGTACTCCAGAAAAAAGGGGTAGGAAAGAGCCCAGGGGAACCAGCCAGTTGGTGGGTGACCTGCAGCTGTATCAGTGAGTTTTGGCTGGAGCCCTGTTGGCTGAGTGGTGGAATGCTCTGCCACTGTTAGGGCCTGGGGCTGGGACATGCTGGAATTGGAAGAGTCCACTGCCCCCTCTTGCCACCCTACCCTTTTCCTATGAGCCCCTGTACCCTGCTGCTGCTCAATCCCTCCTTGTGAGCCCTGGTGCTATAGACTGGTTGCCTGGTCTGCCTGAAGGCTGGGGAATGCAGAACACTTGTTACCAGCAGGAGGGGCCAGAGCTGCCCCTCAAATGCCAGTTTCCTCTTCAAGCTTCAGTACCTTCCAGGATCACTATAGTGAGGGGGTGTGGCCTCCCTCCCAGGTGGGTGGGGAGGGATGGCTCAGTCCTGTTACAGTCATATTTCTTATGATAGGTCTACTCTATGACCTGGAAGTGTGAATCCCCTGCTTGTGTACACATTTGTGCTAGTTCTTATCAAGCTAGCATGAGTATAAATAACAGTGTAGCCTCAGTAGCATAAGAAGTGGCAGTGGAGGCACCATTTAGCAATGCCAAATACATACCCAGGGGGTTTAGGTGGGTTTCTACTCGGCATGGCTCAGCCCTGCCTCAACTGCTGCTGCCTGAGCTACCGCAGCCAGACTGTTACTGATACTCATGCTAACTCAATGAGAACCGGTGCAAGTACGTGTATGGGAGCAGGAGAATCGCACCCCTAGATCACAGTGTAGATATAGCCCCTGTGGTATTAATAATGCTTCACACTTATACAGCACAATTCATCTGTATATCTCAAATTGTTTTGTAAAAAGTGGATTACTCCCATTTTACAGATGCGGAAATGATCACAGAAACGGCCAGTTTTTATTTGGGACAAGGACTGTTTTTAGCATGTATTTGAACGGTGCCTAGCATAGTGGGTTCCCCAATAGCAGCTAGAGTACATAAGCTCCTCCATAACACAAGAATTTAATAATGAATAATAAAGTGAGAATGCTGGAGCTGGAAACAGGAGCTAAGCTCAGTACAATCCCCCTGCAGTATCATGCTCCCCATCCAACCTACCTATAGTACAAAATGAAACGAAAGTATGCTGCACATAAAAATCCAACAAAGCGTTGGAGAACTACCACAGGAACCATCAGTAAAGACGATCAGTTAGAGTGATACAAAGCCAGCATCTTTCTACGGGGAATACGTGATGGTGTAATGCAGTCATCCCAAACACATTGCAATAAACCCTTCATAGCGCACCACACTTTGCAAGGTACTATAAAGTTTTTATTGCCACACATTTGGGATGAGTGCTTTCCTCATGAGTGGTGGAGAGATGGCTGAGTTATGCAAGCCTCTTCCAGACAAGTAGCACTGACAATAAAAAATGTATAGCACTCATAATTCCACACATCTCATAATTCATTTACGGAGGATGCGTGCATCCCTTTTCACCCTCCCTTTACTTTTCCCCATTTTAAAGGGCATTGATTAATTTAGAAGTAGAGCTCATTTACATCTACATATGTCATATAGTCAGCTTATAGAATGTCTTGAAAAAAATTGTACAGTTAAATATAAAGATTTGTGTTTTAATAGTGTGTGACATACAGAAAAGTATATGATTACACATGTGTAATATATGTAAGGAAGACAACTCTAGCCAATAATGAGCTCTGTGAAGACCCCTATATTTCTTTGGGAACCCATTGCAGAACAGGGGCCCAAATCATTGTTTTTTCAATAATCATTGTGCTTTGTTTTATCTTTATAAAATGATGTGGGACCAATGAACAACAAGCTTTCTGATTTAAAAATACTTTTCCTACAAATATTGTCCCATCAGCCAGGTTTCCGCATTGCTGTATTGTCCCCCAGGTCAATGTCACCAACAAGCATTTTCTGAAAGCTCTATTTAGAGAAAGCCCTATTAAACTATACTCAGGAACTGATCTCACTTGCTCAAAAGGAAATCTTGAGCAGTTTGGAGCAACTTTCAAAAAACCAGATGGGAAGGTAGCCAATTTGGAAGTCACCATGGAAGAACTTGAAATGATTATCTGAATCAAGCAAAATTAAGTCCCTAAAATTCAAAGCAGATATGATTTGTTGAGATGACTTGAGCCCTTCACTTATGTAATATATTATGTTTGTCCTTTCCATTTCTAATGTAATTGGCTTGCTCCTTTGAGTGGTGGAATTAAAGCCAGAATTTACTACTGCACCTGTCCCAAGACTTAGGTAGTATGGCAGAAGGCCAATCAATATGGTAGCCTATCTGCCCATGTTGAATGAGGGAAGTCAACAGCCAGACAAGGTTTACTGGGATCTTTATTCAGAAATGAGGTTTACTTTATTTTTAAAAGACTTTTAATACCCCTCTGAGGGTACCTGGGCCCAAACTGTAAGCAGAGGTGGGAAGTATATTTTGTACAGCATATAATTCTTTGTCATTTCTTTGGTTTGGCTGCCACTGGAGAGACATGCCTTCAGCTTCTCCAGAAAAAACATAAATCTATTTCCCAGAGTCATTTTTATTATTTCTTGGCTATCTTTGAGTTCTGCTTTGTAAAAAAAAAATCTTCCCAAGGGACACCACAGAATCCACACTATTACCAATGGGTACGGCATGCTTTTTTTTTTTTTTTTGCGCATTACTCATGGAGATGTGTATTTTGCTACTGCAATAAAGTACAGAAAAGCTCAGCACCAAAAAGGTTATTATATCTAAAAAAAAAAAAAAGACAAATATAGTGGGGAGGAGAGAATACCTCAATAGGGAGTGTATACAGTGACAAGTTTAGATGCAAATAGAAGAAAAGAGGCTTCAGTTAGTGAAACTAGAAAGAACTAGAAAAACAGGAAGAACAAGAATGCATTTAAGGTACAGAGCAAGAGCTACACATCCAAAATGAAAGAAACAGAAGTTAATTAAGAATATGTGGAGTGGGCTTATTCCCCTTTAAAATACAATTTTATTATTAAAAAACTGTAAAAATGGCACTATTTGACTACACAGACATGCTCCCTGTGTACACTGACTTTTTTTTTTTTTAGTGATTGTCATGCATCAACAGAACTGTTCAATAGGTTCCAGTCACCTGTGCAAAACAACTGATGATGCTGGAATTGCACAAGCCTGGCTGAAGGCCTGATGTGAAAACAGTAGGGTTGCACAGGTGTCACTGAGGGCCTAACTTGATCAGCAGAAGTGCTATTACTGGTGGTGACGTGAGAAAAGGAAAGAGAGAATCCAGCTTGTCACTGAGCTCAGGCTGAGTTTGCATGTCTGGCAGACAGAACAGAACATCTTTGTCACTGTAAATGGAACACATTCAATAAGGAAATCACTGAGAGACACTAAGTCTGGAAGAGTCCTTTTTAAGAGTCCTCTAACAGCTTTAACTTAAAGATTGTTAAGAGACAAGGTCAAAGCAAGTAGCCTTAATGGCTCTAACCTGACCTCCTCTGCAACACCCAAACCAGTTTGAACAGGGTGGGTCAGGGCCCAGGAACACTTGGTAGGAAACCCAGGGAGCAAAGAGGGGATGATTGATTTAAGGACACAGTTTCATTCAAAGGGATTAGAGAGAACCAGACTGAGGTCATGTGTACAGGGTGACACTCGGCAAAGTTAAGGTGAACCAATTAAAGCTGTGAAGTCAATGCCCATAAGTTAAAGCGTCTTAAATTCCCATGTGGATGCTCTCATTCAGAAGTTAAGGTGCCTTAGTTTGTTGTAAGTGAAAACTTTTGCTGGTATAGTAATGTCATTTAGGATGTGTTTTTTATGATATTTTATATTGGCAAAATCTCTAGTCTAGATGCAATTATACCAGCAAAGATGTGAAGGGTTTGCTTGTATAGCTAGACTAGGTCTAAGAGAATGTGAGTTGGCTCAGTTCTGTTCCTGTCACTTAAGGAGAAAGTTCAGCTAATTTAGCTTGAGGAGAAACATAAGGTTAGATGTGACTGAATATTCACATAGACTGTTTGTTACTTAAAAATCCTTTTTCTCTCATGCTTTGTTCCATGTGCTAAATTCTGCTTCAAGAGGGCTGTTGTTCAATATGACTGGTCACAATTTCCAAAAATGGAGAAAACACAAGTGCCTAAAACCCGAATGGACCTGCAAAATAAGCTATTTGTATACAGGGTAGTGAGCACAGGTGCTTATCTGAGTGGAAAAATCCTGAGGTTTCCCCCCTACAACACAGACATGGACAGGAGGCCCAAGAACTGAATAAAATAGGTGCATTTAGAAACCTTGTCTTCACTAATTTTTTTTTTTTAAAGTGCAGTTTTTACCCCAAGTAACTAATGGACATGTGCTATCAAAAGATAACAACACAATGAAGAAAAGGCACATTAGTTTTCCAAAAGGAAGACTGGGTAAGGTCAATCCCAGGCAGCAGTACAGGGCTGACCTTGGGAAATTTATCTTATGATAATAGTACAGCTCCATGTCTTCACTGTGTTTTTACCTTGGAATTGCTCATACACATTAGTTACTCAAGGTAAAAACCCCAATCTTCTATAGCAGTGAAGACAAGACCATAGAGATCAGAATGGGGACAGAGCTGCCTCTAGCTCAGTAATTTTGACAATACTGTAACCAACCCCCTGTACTACAGTGCGCTGTGAACAATGTGTGAAAGTTGTGGATGCCTGGTAGCATGCTCTATGTTCTACAAGCTCAGAGCAAATGCTGCATGTGCTCCAAGCACTCCTCTCTACAGGCTGTAGTCCAGTGGCTCCCATTAATACTCACAGATTCTGTCAAAGTATCAGCAAATTGCTTTATTAGGGCCACCAGAAATAAAAGGTTCACACTCTCTGAGCTCATTTCTGTATATTTATCAATATAGTAGCTCAACATGAAGCATTCCTGGTGTGCTACTGTGTAATTAACAGTTAAAAGCTTGGACTGGGACATTGCAAATACTGTACAAGAGACCAGGCAGATTAAGCATAACATTTTAAAAAGCTTAATATTTCCCATAAAGGGGAAGTGTTAAATAGCGTGATTATTCTGGCACTGTCCTTTGTCACTAGAGTGCTGATGAAAATTGAGGCACTCACTTACCAATGGGATTCCTGGTGCTTGATACAAGCTTTAATTCAGTTCAAGGCTAATGTGAGCTAGGTTCTGTTAAAGAACTCTGCCATCCCATTAAACTAATTTCATTGCTTAGTAGGCAAAATTCAGACAGATTATGTTAAAATTTCTCAGGTTCTTCTTTACTTTTATAAATGGGGTTATCAGAGGTTACCTTTGCCACTTCAAAGATAACCATTTTGAAAAGACAGTTGTAATAAAAGATGCGTGAATCCCATCAAGTTCAGGCATTCAGAAAATCCTGAAATTCTTTTAGAGAGGTTGGTTTAAATGACAAAATTTACAATGTTTTCAATTTACCCAAACAAAAACAATTACAAATAAATGCCTTTCTAGTTACCAGGAAGTCTGTGCTGTTTTAGGGGAAAAAAATCCTCATTCCTCAGAAAACACCACCGTGGAACAAGTGGGTCTATTACACAGTGTATAATGTGTTCTGTATTTTCTCATTACATATATTAGAGATCGGAAGACATCACTTATGAAGAAAGATTAAGAAAGCTAATTATCTGTTGATTGGCTAAGTGATGACAGTGACAAGGTATAATTGTATGCTAATATTTCAAATGGAGGTTAAATCAAGATGAAAATTCAGATCCTGGCTTGGGTTCAGATTTGGAACCTTCCCAAAGTTTAGATGTGGTTGGCTTGGAAGTTCTAATTCTGGCCTGTCTCTATGTTGGAGGAAGGAGGCATGGAAGGAAGAGGCATTATTTAGGATAGTCCGACGGGACACAGCTAAAATTAGTGGGATGAAATTAAGCAAAGGAAAAATGAAAGCTATCAGAAAAATCTTCCTGACAGTGAGAAGTATTAGACTGTGCAACAGTCTCCCAAAGGAATGGGTAGATGCCTCGTTACTTAAGACAGTTAAGCCAACAAACGTCTAGTAAATGTTCAACTGATAACAATCCTACATGGAGAAGAAGACAGACAACATAATCTAAGAGGTTTTTCCATCTTCAGCTTTATGGGCCAAATTTTCTCCTCCACAAGCAAATATAAATTAGAGAAATTCCAGACTCATGCGATCCAGTGAGGAAAGAGGGACAGATTGTGCCTTTTGGGTCTGCACTCCTCTCCCCACATAGAAAAAGGGGGATCAGCTGCCTTTACAGTAGTATGTTCCTGTCCCTTTTCCCTGACCTCTCACCCCACCCTGAGACATCCCCACATGCTGGAGATCTCATGTGGGGAGGAAGCAGGCAAGTGGATGAGTTGAGGGAGAAGTGGAGAGCAGAAGCAGAACTGAGCATGTGTACTGTCCCCCTTTCATGCAGTAGGGACTCCTTCAGAAACACAATACAGTCACTCAATGAGTAGTGATCAATGGCTCCATGTCTAACTGGCAGCCAGTCACAGGTGGAGTACCCCAGGGGTCAGTCCTGGGGCCGGTTTTGTTCAACATCGTCATTAATGATCTGGAGGATGGGGTAGATTGCACCCTCACCAAGTTTGCAAATGACAGTAAGCTAGGGGGAATGGTAGATACCCTGGAAGGAAGGGATAGGACACAGAAGGACCTAAACAAATTGGAGGATTGGGCCAAAAGAAATCTGATGAGGTTCAACAAGGACAAGTGCAGAGGATGGAAGAATCCCATGCACAGCTACAGACTGGGGATCAACGAGCAAGGCAGCAGTTCTGCAGAAAAGGATCTGGGGGTTACAGTGGATAAGAAGCTGGGTATGAGTCAGCAGTGTGCCCTGGTTGCCAAGAAGGCTAATGGCATATTGGGCTGCATTAGTAAGAGCATTGCCAGCAGATTGCAGGAAGTGATTTTCCCCTCTACTCTGCATTGGTGAGGCCGCTTTTGGAGTATTGGGTCCAGTTTTGGGCCCCCCATTATGAAAAGGATGTGGACAAGTTGGAGAGAGTCCAGCGGAGGGCAACAAAAATGATAAGGGGGCTGGAGTACAACACTCATGAGGAGAGGCTGAAGGAACTAGGCCTGTTTAGTCTGCAGAAGAGAAGAATGAGGGGGGATTTGATTGCAGCCTTTAACTACCTGAAAGGGGGTTCCAGGGAGAATGAAGCTAGGCTGTTTTCAGTGGTGGCAGATGACAGAACAAGGAGCAACGATCTAAAGTTGCAGTGGGGGAGGTCTAGGTTGGACATTAGGAAAAAGTTTTTCACTAGCTTCACTGGTGAAGCATTGGAATGGGTTACCTAGGGAGGTGGTGGCATCTCCATCTTTAGAGGTTTTTAAACTGCGGTTTGACAAAACCCTCACCGGGATGATTTAGCTGAGGATAGTCCTGCTTTCAGCAGGGGGTTGGACTAAATGACCTCCTGAGGTCCCTTCCAACTCTAATATTCTGTGATTCTACGACTGGCTATATTAGATTTCCACAGCTTTCCCTTTGTGGTGCAATAAGCACGGAGAACCACAAGGACAGCCATGGTCACCAGTCCTTGACACAGAGCTGCTGCAAATGCACAGTGTGTCCCTGCAAGTCACTGAAATCCACATGCATTTCAGGATATACACAGGCTTCTCATTTCTTCCATAAAATAACCCCAACATCCCGTGAAAAAATGTAAGGGAACTTCAAAGAGTTTCCTGCACCCCTCAGCAGCTATTACCATGTAAGCATACAATCTGACCCTCTGATGCCAATATTTAAAGAAAGATGACAGGTCTTGTATTTCAAATTAACTCATGATAGAGCTAAAAGTAATCATCCTCTCTAGGTGTTCTGGCCTTGTAGGCCAGAGAAGGTAGTTTACTGTAGGCCAGCTACCCCATTCCATGTGTCCTGCAAGAGCAGATTAAAGACAGAAAAATAATTGAAGCAGTCACTGGGAGAGAGAGTAAGATGGTCCTGTGGAGCAGATAGTATCTGGGAGAAGGAAAGTATAGGACTATCCCAGACCTTTTTTCCTTTAAGGGTCTGGGTCTAGTGGGGCAAAGCTTTCCTCTCTGTCAGCCAATACCGACAAAGGTTATTAGACCCACTTGGTGAAGATCAAGAGACTGATTATTTGACTGGGCACAAGACCCAAAAGAAAACTTTAAGACCAGTCAAGGAGGAACTTGCTGAGAGGAATAACTGATGGTGGACACAATCCCCAGAAGAAAGGACTTAAGAGGAGAGATTTTAGGCCAGGGAAACCAGGATTTGAAGCCACATCATTCTCAGAAGGAAGGCTGTGGGACCCTGAACCTAAGGATACATCTACACAGCAAAATTTAAACCAAAAAAAAAAAGAAAAAGCCCTGCAGCAGTGAGTCTCAGCGCCTGGAGTCAATGGACTGGGGCTTGTGCAATGGGACTAAAAATAGCAGTGTAGATGTTCCTGCTCAGGCGGAGTCCTCTTCCCTGCTGGATTTCCAAGCCTGGGCTCTAGCCCAAGGGGGATGTCTACCCTGCTATTTTTAGCCCTGTATCATGATCCCAAGCCAGCTGACCCAGGCTGAGGCTTGCGACTAGGGGTTTTTGGTTTTTTTTTTTGCTGTATAGATGTACCTACTGTAAGGGGTGGCTAAAAGGCGCTATTCTGACAGCTGAATGATATTTTTACAAATAGAGATTAGGAGAGAGGGAATACTGTTTTTAAAGGGTTTGGGTGTGAGTAGATTACCCTAGTAATTTGAAGGAAAACTGAGCATGGGAGTCCTGCAGGGGGTTCTCTCGCGATGGTGTTCCAGTTACAGTCACCTATGTATTAAGCCAGTCTCACTAGACTCTTCAGCAAAATTGCTGCTTTTGTAGAATTTATTAAACATCTCACAGAAGCAACTTAGCACTAGGCATAGAACAGAATATAGACTTGAATAAAATTTGTTTTTATTTAGTGCATATCATGTGTGGTATATCAAATCACCTTACAAAATAAGGAACCCAATAATAGTGGCACAGTGACTGAGACAGAAAATACAAGCCAGGACACATGTACCATCCCTTTCTACTGGAATTTGCTGTGCAATCCCTAACTTTTACCCAGTTCTCCATTACAAATGAGTAGATAGGACCTCATCTCAACATCTTCCTGTGACTGTGTGTGTGTAAAAAGAATTGCAGCTACCAGACTGTTTCTGCAATGTTATATCAGCCCAGCAGGCTGGTATAGAACTTATTGTACCTGGAAATGTCTCTTCCAAAACCTTAATGGGACAGACACATTGACTTGGAAGATACTCTTTCTTAAGAATAATAACTCACTGTAGTTTCTTAAAATTCTACTTTAAAAGATTAGAGATGGACTGAAATCCATATTGCTAGTACAGAATTATGGGAAAGTGATTCTGATTCCCCATTCAACATCCATATATCTGATAATCTGTACTGCAAAATATCAAATAGAATGATTGATCGATATCACTGAAAAGATGACCGTGTTAGCTGCTCACATGGATTTTTTGTCCTTTGTGATCTACAATTCCTTTTATCTCAGATGTACTCTCCTTCTAACTAGGAATTCCAGTGGATCCCTTTGCAGCACAGAAAAGAGCAGCAACATGAGATAGCATTGTCTGTGATCCTGAGCCTCAGCAATAATGTCCTTTGAAAGTTCTCAGAGAAAGAGTTATTTGAAATTGTCACATTCTGAGGTGCAATCCAAACCAGTGAGGGGCTATGCACTGCCTTTCCTGAAACCTTGGGTGCCTCACACTGCTTAGCTATTGTAGCTCCCAAGCTGGGTCACTCATAAACAGCCTACCAGTACGCAAGTATCACCCGGAGTGTCTGTTTAGCTACAGCCCAAATGCAAAAGCTCTGGCCCCAGCAGCATGTTAGCAACACTCCAGTCACACTCTGGCTTCCACCAGGTGTGTTTACTACTTGCTGGGTGCCAACACATTCCCAGTCCTGAATATTCCCTAAATGTGTCCTGCACTGTCAAGTCCTCTCCTGAAAGCTCAGCTATTAAAGGTGTGTTACCCCTGTAAAGGGTCAACATTCAACAGTTTGCTACTTTAACTGGAGTTAAACAGTTCAATTAAAAAACACACCACTCAGTTTGGATTAAAAATAAATTTATTTAACTATAAAGAGAGACTTTAAGTGGGTATAAACATAAGGTAATTAAAGTCAGAATGGTTACAAGAGAAATAAAGATAAAATGCTTCCTGGTAGCTAAAACTTTTTACAAGCTAGACTTGGTTCAAGGTAAAATCCTTATCAGAGGTTTCCAGCAACATAGCTGACTAAATTCTCTAGTCAGGGTCTCCCCACAAAGTCAAAGGGCTGGTTTTGTTGACTTCTTAAGTGAAGGAGAGAAATAAGGGGAGATGACTTGGTGTGGTTTTGCCCCTTGCTTTTATAGTCCAGTTACCCTTTGAAGTGGATACTTTTGGGTATTACCCTTCAAAGCGAAATTTATTCAAATAGCAAAGGTGGCAACATGGAGTCTGGTGATGAAGATGGCTCTGTCTCTTCTCCCCTGGGTTTGCTGAAATGCAGATTTGCCTTATCTCCTGCCATTTCCCCCTCTTGCTGTCTCAAGGACTCTGTTTACTCCTTATATGTAAATTGAGCTAAACACATTCCTTTAGAATAGACCTGTTTCACAACTTTTGGCTAGTCCAGACTGTGGGGCTTGAACATACACTGACATCATACAGTGGAAATTCATAGCTTTACATGTTACATTGCTACATACATTTCACCATGATCTTATTGACCAGCAAGTTAATAGTTTCCAAATGATACTTTCACAAAGAATATTTTGTACAAAGATTATTATTCTAGGGTGAATAAAGGGGTGCTTTTGGTCACAGAAGTCTATGTATTTATCACAGTTTATAAAATTAGGCCCATGTAAAGGGCAAGATACCTTAATCAATTACTCAAAAAAGTAACTGATAGAAGGTAAGCAAGTAGGAGTACAGGCCGGTGGCACGGTCCCACTGGGGCATTGCAACCCTCCCTCAGGACTAGGCTCGGAGAAAGACCACAGCACCTTCCTTTAGTTGAATAAGCAGCGCCCATTTACAAGTCTTTAGCCCCGGTACCCAGCAGAGCGGGCTGACTAGCAGTCTGGTGCCCTCAGCCCTTAGGAGGGGATGGTATGATGAGGCAGCCCATAATGGCATGTGGCCCATCTGCGACTGCTAGTAGCAAATATCACCGATGGCTCGTGATGGGACAGTAGATGGGGGGACTCTGTATTACTACAGAGAATTTTTTTCTGGTGTCTGGCTGTTGGATCTTCTGAAATGCTCAGAGTCCAACTGATAACCATATTTGGGGTCAGGAAGGAATTCATTATTATTTATTATTTGCTGTATGCAATCCAATCAAGCCAAATCAAAGCATTCTTATCAGTGATGTTCAAGGCATGAAGACCTCCAGGAATTTGAGTCATTTTGTAGTCCTCAACAACATGTCATAATTTGTAGCTGCCCACATTGACATACTGGACTGTATCTAAAACATCACCAAAATTCCACTGCAGCACAAATTCCATATCCGAAACAAAATGAGTTCAGAAGGCTCCACTATCTTCACTGTAAACCAAATCTGGGTTGACATTAAGTGGGGTCTGAGACAAGATAAGCCACATATCATCTGGTTCATTTTTTCGAAATGTTTATTTGCCAAAAATATTTGCATTGCGAGTCCAGGGTCTTACTTTTAAGTCAGTTAACAATCCAGTCCTAACGTTTACAGGCGGTTAGTGGGTGAGAGCTGTTGTATTTGCTACCTGACATCTCTAATTTAAGTTACCTTAGTAATTGTGCTTTAGTGGACTCCCTTTGATTTTGGTGGTTTATTGTACTCCCTGCTTTGAACTTTTTTGTTTCCTTATTAATCTCATATTTTGTAGCCACATGTATGGATCATTGTCAATGAAGTGATTGAACAAGGTAAACTTAATAAGCTAGTCAGGTTTTTTACATACTTGGTAAAAGAGAATGCAGAAGAATAGGTAATGCCACTTAAAATGATTCAATCTAGGCTTGATCTTAAAAGGACAAGAGAACATATTGAACTAATCTTGTGTCCAAAGAAAGTCTTGGTTCTGTTCAGGACCCTGGTTAATGAAACATTCAAGGGAAACAAATTCTACATGTAATAAAATAAAGGTTAGTTTAATAGTAACTTGACAGTGTTTTTCAAGGTAACAGCCATAACCTAGGCTAAATAAATTTTGTGACAAAAGGCAAAGAGGTTTATTAGCCCAAGATAACAAGCACTTTTAAATTAATGAGATGCACCCTTAACTTTTGTTTGTACTGAAATGTGCTCAGCTGCCTCTCACCACCTCCCCTGTTCCTGCCTTACCAACATCTGAAATCTAGTATTTCCTTGCCCTGCTTACAGGTCATGCAAGCAGAAGGGAAAAGGGAAGTTTTAGAAGGACTCCTGAGAAACATAAGGACAACATTACTGCTACTTCCTTTTCTGGATTCTGTGGATTTTGCTGCAGTTCTATTGCCTATGCCCCATTGCTAGGGGTTAAAGATAGGTAAAATGCAACCCACCTACCCTAAAACCAGCAGTCAAGAAGAAGATGGTGGGGAAGCTCCATCTTTTATATGCCTGTCTGATGTCTCTCAAAACCACACACAAATAAAGGTGAAGCGAGCCAGGTTCGTACTTAAAACCTAAGGCCTGGTCTGTACTTTAAACTTTTGCCAGCATAGTAATGGTGGTTTGGGCATGCGATTTCGTTATGACATTTTATGCTTCAAAAGCCCAAGCATACATACTGGCAAAAAAAAAAAAGTGGCTTTGGCAACATAACATATTTTGCTCAGGGAACCAGTACAAGCTATACTGTTCCAGCATCCACACTAGGAGGATTTGCCAATATAGTTACATAGACACAGTGGCAAACCTTTGCTACTATAGATTAATTCTAAGTGCCAGATCTTCAATGCTATTTAGGCTTCTAATGTCCATTGAAATCAATGGGAGTTAGGAGCCTAAAGAGCTTTGAGAATTTGCCCCTTAGATTTTAAAAGTCCAAGGACAGACCAAAAACCCTTGTGTGTTTGTGGGGATAAGGCTGTAGGGGAGGAGAAAATAATTTTGTATAAAAGCTCCTTTTGATCCATGCTGTTAAGGAGGGTTTAGCCCTCACTCACTAGCAATGAATTATTTATTTCTGAAATAACTTGTATTTACATATTTTACCATCTTCCCTCATACTGTAACAGTAACCACTCATTTCAGAGACATTAACTTCAGTAATCCTGATCCAGGTCAGGTGGCTGGGGCCAGGATATAAAGGCCAGTCTCTTTTCAATATTTCTATATGTTACACCTGGGAAGACGGTGAAAATTTTATAAACATAAAAATGTACTTTAATAAACTGTTACATCACTAACTAGTGATGGAGGAGAGGGAGGGCTAAACCTTGCTAACGAACAAGGAAAAGCAGGTGCAGGGGAAGTTGAGGTGGCCATGTTTGTTGTGGCCTGAGGGTGTTGAATCACTGTGCAGGGATTTGCATGCTTTATGATTATTTAGATGAATTTGCCAGTGCTTCCTGTTTACAAGGTTGTCTACTGAAGTGGAATATTCTGAACCAATCAACATGGAGGGATGAAATCCCGCTACTGATCCATACTATACACTTATTACTGAAATTATGCAATTCCCTGGACACCGATTTAGAGGCATTATTCAGCCAGAGAACAGGGATTTGCATAATCATTGTCTGGTTATTTTCAAATAGCCGTACAGTGACTATGCATATTGTTCTCATTAACAGGCCCCTATTGCTCTCACACCTCTCCATGGACATGCCACAACACACAGGAGTGCCTCAATGTCTGACCCGAATAGTCCATAGATCTCTCTTGTTTCCCATTTATCCTTGCTCCATAAGGGAAAATTTTGTCTGACCCACCCGACATACACATTCATCCCAAACCATGACATCCTTTTAAAAATAAATTGTTTTTAAAATATAGGGCAATATATTGTGATGGGATAGGAAAAGGGCTAGAAGCTGAGGTTGTGTAAAATTAAAACCAATTTTTTTTTTTTGGAAAACTTGTCCAAAACTCAATACAAATCCAAAGCTGTTCTATAGTTCAAAAAAAAAATTGGTTAGCTCTTTACAATTTTTATTTTTCATTTTTTCTACTTTTCATTTCCTGTGGTTTTTATTTCACAGTTTCATTTCCTCTGTATCCTCCTGGGGTATAGATCCATCAATGGCCAGTAGCCAAGATGGTCAGGGATGCAACCCCATGCTGTTTGTCCCTAAGCCACTGACTGCCAGATGCTGGAACTGGATGACTGGGGCTGAGTCACTTGATGAATGCCCTCTTCTGTTCATTGTCTTTGAAGCATCCAGCAATAGCCACTGCCGGATGATAGGATACTGGACTGGATGGACCATTGGTCAGACACAGCATGGGCATTCTTATGTCATTCTGCTTCTGGGTGAGGCCACAAGCAAATAGCCAAACATAAAGTGAGACATTGTTCTGGCAATATCTTCAACAATTTGGACACTGAAAATACCAGCCATGTGAAGATTCAGTAAATTTGGATAGTTAGAATGTGCATTCATACTCTTAAGTGTTTTTCCAAATTGAACCTCTAAAACTTTTGAGGTTTACGCTTTATTAAAACAGACTCTTAAAATTTTATGAAATCCCCAGTCAGTTGTCATCTATTTTTTCCTTTTCTCATCATTGTTCAATGTAGTATTTGTATCAACAACTATCACCATTAAAACCAGTTGGCCTGTCTAATTCCTTTAACAATGTCACAACTTGATGCGAGAGATTAATATACTGTAAAATATTAATAAAATTAAATCCTTGTTTCTGTCAGCTCCACAAACATTTCAAACAATAAAGACATTTAGGCTTCAATTCTGCAAGCACTTACACCAGTGTTTCCCAACCTGTGGCCCACAGGGGCTTTCAAAGTGGCCCACAGCTCCACTCCTACTGGCTGCAGAAGGGAGCCACTGCCTAATGACCCAGATGGAGCTTGTTTCTCTGGAGCTACAAGACCAGTGTAGGCTCCTTGCTGCAGCCAAAGGGATGGGAGATCAGCACTTTCCTCCCCCAGCTCCAGCAGAAAGCAAAGTGCTCTGCCTAGGTCCCTAGGTGCTGGGGTCCCTGCTGGAGCCAGAGGGAGGGGAGCACTGATCTTCCATCCCCCTGGCTCCAGAAGGGAAACACTGCCTAGGAACCCAGGTGGAGCTCACAGGTCTATGGGACATATGCAGTTTCCCTGCTACAAACTGGGAGACGGGAGATCAGGGAGGAGGCAGCCTCCTTGCTGAACTTCTTCCCTCTGGCTGCAGTGGGGCGGGGAGCCTGCTGGCAGAGACTGGTGGCCCTTCAGGGTTGTAAAAATTATATCTATGGCCCTTGAGCCAAAAAAGTTGGGAACCACTGACTTACACATATGAAAAACTTTAATCTTTTGAGTTTCAGAGGGGTAGCCATGTTTGTCTGTATACAGCAGAAACAGTGAGAAACCTGTAGTACTTTAAAGATTAACAAATTGAATTTTTACAGGCATAAGGGGTTACAGCCCATGAAAGCTTATGCCAGTAAAAATTAAATTTGTTAGTCTTTAAAGTGCTACTGGACTCTCAATCTTTTGAGTAGTTCTATTGAGTTCAATGGGACTATTCATGTGATTAAAATTAGTCATGTGTGTTTACAAGATCAGGCTGTTAGCCCCTGTGACCATGGTGCCTAAAGGGGCCACACTGAGAATGCTTACTCAGGGCAGACTGCAAGGAATACAGCAATTCCCAAAACTGGTGGTTTATTCTATAATTAAATTTCCCTGTCAAAGTTCAAGCAGATCTGAGATAAAAAAGAATTAGGTCTGAGGCTTTTCTTACTGCTGAAGCAAATTGGGTGCTGACAGGTAATCTCACCTTGTGGGCTTTGATGAAAGGGAGCCGACAGTTTGATATCTATTGAATGGGTCCTTCCTCAGACAATACATGAAGCCATCCAAATTACCAAAACAGTTCACATGTAATTTACTATGTAGAATTATACATTTAAAAGAGGAATTAAGCCAACAATATTATTACATCACAAGTCCCATCTAAATGATACTATCCCCTTTTGATCTCTGAATCATTAAAATATAGAAAGAAGCATTATGAGACAGCAACAGAATTTTAGCATCTCTAAGCTAATTAGATCATATTGTTAAACTTTGAACAAGATATAGGTAAACACAGACAAATATAATTAGCATCTATGCTTTGATCCTTATCAATACAAAGTAATGGGCTGGAGATTGCCAGCCTGATTAACATTTCTTTGATGTCCACAAACAAGTACATGGTCTTGATTACAATTGTAATGCCACCTGTTAAGTTGTTATGGGTCATACACTGTTCTGTGAGTGTCACAGCCCCATATAGTAATACAGGTTTCTATACATATACAGTGAAATCCATGCCCCATGGAAGTCAATTAAGGTTTTGCTATTGACTTTCATGAGGGCAGGATTTCATCTGTACTATTTACCATGCATGTGTTATGGTGTCTTAAATGATTAACAATACATTTGCCCCAAAACAAGAATGTACTCTTCCTTTGACTTTCTTTTGTTAGTATTAAGTACAAATTTAATCAGCACACCTTAGCCTTGTTTTAATCCAGATCATTCACATCTAAGTACTAGGCTTCTAATAAAAGAAAACATTCCTATTCTGGAAATAAAAAAATAATAATAAAAAGAAAGGAGACATCCAAACCACAGGCAATTAGAGCTAAATTTTTAAACCTATATGCATCTCAAACCTACATCTATCAAAGACTATTAACAAAACAGTGAAGTATTTTAACCAGTCTTGTCTTTCATAGCCTCCTACTGACTCTGTCTTTACATACCCCGCTGGCTGACTTACGTCTTACCCATTGGCCTGTCCTATTATTTTACCTTTGCAATTATAATGCCTGCTTCATTACCCACATCCCACCTATCCAATTGTTTCATCTTAGTATAGTATCTTGTCATCCTAATTCTGTCCCTCCCTATTTATTTATCTAACTTCTCCTGTCTACCAGCTATTCTGCTTTTTATCATAATGGCCTATATTACTGGCTTCTATTGTATCACGCTTTTTATATACTCTCCATATATTTTTGTTGCTATTTGTTTATCATACCTTGCATAGATACAGTATTAAAATAAGAAATATCTCAAGGACAAATGCAGTTTACAGAAAATTATTCTCCAGATAGCCATTTCTGCCCAGGTAAATTCCGAATTATTAATATTTCCACAGCACCAAAAGTGCTCTAAGCATGAAGGAAAATTTGTCCCCTGTCCTGAGGAGATTACTAACTAACCTGGACATCAATAGTGTAGTCCACATGCATTAAACATATATCACAATAATATATATTAAGTCAGTAACGGTGATTTCTTGAGTCAAGGATGATCTTTTTTTACAGCTTTTATTTTAGATGGGTCCTTTGTTAACTGAGGAGTCCAATCCTTGAGCTGCAGACTCATTGTCAGACATTGCAGGTGGTGTTGGAAGGTAGAGTTGGGCCACGATTATTGCATGATAGTTGTCTGTCATTTTCTTTCTGACATTTTTATGTAACCAGAGTGAGCTGATTTTCCTCAGAAATGGTCGTTCCTGCTCTGTAAAGTCTTCACCAGTTAGCCCTATCTCGGGCTACTGTCTCCCAGTGTTTGATGGCAATGCCACATCTCTTGATGTTTCTATAAAGATAAAGAGTATCTTTGAAGCATTTATTTTGGCCTTCCCATTTCCTTTCTCCTTTGGTGAGGGGCATACAACAATTGTTTTGGTAGGTGTGCATCCAGCATGTGCCTGCTCCACCTTAGCTGGTGCTGGATAATCAGCGGCCTCAACACTGAGGATGTTGTCCTCCGTGAGAACAATGACATTAGTACAGCGATCTTCCCATTTTATGTTGAGGATCTTCCAGAGAAAGTGCTGGTGCTGGTGTTCCAGGTTTTTCTGGTGTTTTCTGTAGGTAACCCAAGTCTCTCAGCTATAAAGGAGGGTTGGGATTATCACCACTTTATAAATGAAAAGTCTAGTGTGTGTTCTGATATCCTGGTTGTTGAAGACCCAGCAGGACAGTCTGCCAAAAGCAAGGATGGCACAAGGGATTCTGTGCTGAATCTCAACGTTTCTGTTTGCCCTCTGTGAAAGATGGTTGCCAAAGTAGAAAAAGTGTTCTACATTTTCCAGTTCCTCTCTGTCAATGTAGATCTTTCTTGGTGTGTCTGATGATTGACTGTTATTTTAGTTCCAGCATGGAGGCAAGAGAGGTTGAAGAGATTGCCATGAATCAGATATTGGATGACAATGTCCTGTAGACATGCCAAATGGTCTTGGATTAACATTTTCATAGCTGCTAGGAAAATGGAGAAGAGAGTGGGTGCCAGTTAACAACCTTGTTTTACGTCAGGTCTGCATAGATAGGGAATCAAAGCTCTTAACTATCTGTGTGAAGATTCACTATATCTCCTCATTCTTATTCAACTTCTCTCTTACCCTTCTATCCCATCTTCTGCGACTAGAAATTGGAAGGGTCAGGGGAAAGCATCCAAGTATATTTTTCTCTTAAATTGTTCTATTAAAAAATCTTTCCTGTTTTTAAAAAAAGGCACTTTAGACTGCTAAATTATTGTTTAGCAGTATAGTACAGTATAGTTTATATGTTAAATTCTTGACAGACCTGTATTCAGGTCCCTTAGGGCAGCTGTTACTTAAAGAGTGTTCCCCCAGCCCTTTAATTCTGATTACTGTTAGTGTCTGATAACGATAGGTTTGAAATCCTTTTTATAAAAGAAAACCTGAAAAATAGATAGTCTGACCATTAAAAAAGATTTTTCAGACTCTTATTAAATCAATGGGGTTTGTAATACGTTTGCATATAGGTCTATGCAAAGATAAATGGAAGAAACGTTCTCTGAATTTAAGAGAGCCAAGACTGTCTCAAAGTGTGTATATGGCCAGATGAGATAAGCCTTTAAGGAATTTCTTTACATTGTCCATCTACATGTCACATTCCTTAAGGTGGCATGTAGAGTGCATACACTGAATGCCCCTAGCCCAGGTATAAATGGCAGAGTAGACAGTGAGGTACAGCTTAGGAGAGATAAATGCACACCTGAACCCCTCGGGTATATATTAGAGAGACTGCTAGTCACATTTCATACCACACAGTCCTCTTTGGGGGCTGGTTCAGTTGGATGCAGTTCAACTGGATGCAGTTTTGTCCAGCATCGGACACAGGACACCATTTTGAACTGCGCCCTGCTGTGCCCCAGCCAGCATGACCTCATATGCACGCTGCAGGTGAGATCAGGCTGATCAGTGAAGGCTGTCTGCTCTTGAAAATGGCATTCCCCATACAGGGTGACCTCACATGCCCCATGTGTACCAGTTCAGGCCGGCGGGGGCAGGGTAGCATGCTCTTGAAAGTGGTGTCCCCTGTGCGGCGTGATCTCACACGCGTATGAGGTTGTGGGGGTGGTGCCATGCCGTTCCTGGAAGTGCCAGAATGCCTGTATTCCAGGAACGTGCCTGTGGCCACTCTAGGGCATATACCCGACATGACTCTCGACCTGCCCAAGCAGTGCCTTCCCTGTCTGCACTGCTTGTTATAGTTCCTCTGCCTCCTCTCCGCCAGAGCCTCACACGGATGTGTGTAGCTGCACACCACAGTGTGGCCGCAGCCTGCTTTTCACTGCCATGTGTAGCTGCACAGTCCTGCCCTCTCCCTGCCCCCCTTACCCCAGCCGTCACTGCCAGTGGCATGCAGTGTAGATGTGGCCACAGAGACATACTGGAAAATTAATCCAAATTAACCTGACGTGAATTTAAAGTGACTTAGTTAAATCACATTAAACCTCTGTGTGGATGCTCATTTACAGAATTAAAGTGGCCTGACTCTGATTTAGCTTAATTCACTTAGTTTCAGCAGTACAATAGCAAAGTGAATTGAATTGAATTGAATTGAATTTTTCACATGGTACACACAACTGCACCCCCTCAAATCCATCCCCAAGGCTCCCCACTGCCCCTCTCTCAGTCAGTTTCGCCATAAAGCCAGTCGTTACAGATAACAGTACTTAGAGCAGATCTTGAGGTTGTCACTGAGCTAGTCCTGCAGGCAAAGAAGAGGGGGCACAGGCTGCTGGAAGCAGAGCTAGGCTAGGCAGAGCCCCAGGGCAGAGCCCTGCAGAAGCCATCCCCACAGCAGAGGCAAGGAGGAGCAGCAATCCCCACAGCACTGCCCACTTACGTTTGGCTCTGCCGCCCTCTGTTTTGAGTTTGAGTGAGTGGCATTGCAACCTGGCCTAGGGGGATTCCAGTACCACTCAGTTCTGGGGATTTTAGGGTTGTTTTTTTCCCTTCCAGATCCCAGTGATGAGTCTTAGGGGAAAAAAAAAAGAAAAGAAATGGAGATCAAAAGTCTATTAGATCATCTTCTTCACTGCCCTGCCCATGCAGGATTGCTCCCTAGAGCACATATTTTAGCGTTTTGTCCAGTCTCTGTTAAAGCATCTCTAGTGAAAGGGCTAATAGACCTCTCCATTTTAAATGTTTTTCTTCATATTCAGGCAGTGTCCCAGAGACAATTTGTTCTTTTCTTGCTTGTTTGTTATTGCTGCTTTAGGTCAGTGGTTGTTGGTGGGTTTTTTTTAAATGAAAAAGAATTTGTCATGAAATTGTTCTCTCTTGTAGGAAATTAGTGTCTGACAAATATTTCCAATTATCTGATAGCTCAAGCGTTTGGAAAGCTTATGCTTCAAATATGAGAAATGTTAAGATTTGATGTGTAAAGATAAAACCAGTCCTGTACAGCAAATATATTACTATATAATTAACAATGTCCTGATGGGATACATTTTCTAGTCTCTGCATACATACATGGAGTAAGCAAATAAGTTGTTTGCACAGAGTCCACAGAGAGCATTTTCAAAATGTACCCTATGAGGTTAATGGTTGTTAGGAATCCACACAAAATAAATATTTTTAATGCAGTAAAGTCTCTAGACCAACTAGGGATCAGATCTCATCTTATTAAACACTGTAAACATATAAGGAAAAGACAACCCCTGATCAAAAAGAGGGAGCTTTTTTGGTCTCTTTGTTTTTTTAAATGGATATGGTCTAGTGTCTGTTTTTATTTTAAATATAAACCACTTTATAGTAAGCAGATCTTCAATAGACAAGAAAAAATCAAAGAAAATACAGATGAAAGACAAATACAAATAAGAGAATACAAAATCTCTATAATTATGGGTGTTTGCTTCATTAAATTGCAAGTCGGTATTTTTTCTCACCCAGTAAGCATGGAATTGTGTTGTGCATATGTAAAAGAATAAATAAATGGTAGTGTGATATAAAGGATTTATAAGCCGTATGAATGTAGGGTGGTACAGAAAAGAGTGAGATTTATACGGATAATCTGAAACAAGTGTCAACAAAACTTTCATACCCCCTCTCATCATGAGGTATTAGTATATGGCACACATGCAACACACAAAAAAGCTGTTTGACAAATGTGTCACAGATTTTTAAAAAATTTTGGAACTATTTTGTTTGTTTGTTTCCCTGCACCTGTAAAGAGAGGTGCCTTAATTATAACTTTACAGTGTAATCAACACATGGATTTTATTGCAAATCTTGCAATAAGTGCTGTTTTTCTTAGAGCTGGAGTTATATCATTACATAAGAATCTCAGCTTTCATTTAAAAAAAAAGTAAGTTTCTAGCTGTCAGTGTCATGGAGAAAAGTATGAAAATATAATGCCAGTGCACCCTGAATGCTCAAAAACCAGGAGGCAAATGCAAAGAACCAGATTATTATATTTGTAAAATCTCATGATTTCTAAACCAATCTTGTGATTTTTTTGGGTGCCAGACTGATTACTTTTTAGCATTTGGAGATGACAACAAGGTCATCAATTCACTAAATGAACAGGGCTCACATGGAGCCATAAACATTTCCCAAGGAGTGCTTGCTGAACTGACAGCTTCACCCCCACTTAATATGGGCATAGCGTGTGTCTCCCTTGCATCTAATCAGTGGAGCTAAGCAGAGCAAAATGGAAGTGCAGCCATGGCACCTCCTTCACCAGACCTTTTCTTCTCCTCCTGGAGAGGCTGATGGCTAGCAGTCATTGTGGCTGTCTTTTTCAAATGGGCTCACTGGTGAAAGGTTCTTTGTGCTCTTTTCCTCCCCCATCTCCAACAAACATGTAGAGCAAGTCAAAATCTAGCCCTAAATGACTTGTCCAACAAGTGATCAAGAAAGTCAGGATTGGAGTTTGAGAGTTAATGGTTTCAGTCCCTTGTTTAAATCCACTAAACTGCTGCCACTCAGCTCAAATATTGACATTCACACTGTGTACTTTGCTGGTTTTGTTCCTATGATGAGCATAATAGACAATTCAGGGCCAGGAGGGAGATCCTGTTGTTATGATGGATCCATATCCTAATTTCCAGTCTGCTTGCAAGATAGAAAGCAAGATCCCTGAGATCTTCCATAAGGATGTGAAAGGAAGAAGCGAGGGCAGATGACCCCAGTGTTCAAAAGCATATATGAAGGACATACCAACTACCTACTAAGGTAGCTATTGATGCGTGGAGAACATTCCTCTCCACTGCCTAAAGAATTACACCAAATACATGTGCTTTTATTTAATAATTTTGTGTTGTGACCCTTGTTTTGAATACACAGCCCAAGGAACTTTGAGTTTTGATGAAGTGACTTTCATTTTGTGCTGGCTATGAAATAACAAAGACTTTTTCCCAAATGGGGGTATGGTGACAGATGGAAGGTTGTACCTGAAAAGGGTCTTCTGTTTGTGACAAAAGCTACAGAACTGGCCTTTTCTATGGTTGCCAAACATAAAAAGGAAAAATATTATAGCTACTTTTATGTTGTAAAGTTACATTTTTGTCATCTGCAGCAAGAAGACAGATAATAAAGTAAAAGAACAATGCTTAAGTGAAAGTGTCATTCATAGTATGAAAAGGTGAAAAGAAAAATAATGAAGATAAATTGTTTTCCCAAAATCCTAGTTAGTGAAATGTAAGTAAATCATACTATAAAGCGAAAGGGTTTTTGAAACCCAGGGCTATTAAAAGATAAAAGCAACAGCTTACATGTATTTTTATATAAAAATTTGAATTCTTGCCCTCATTCTTGTAACTTGTATGGCTAGTTTAAGCATTCCTGAATCTTACAAACTAATTTAGCTACAATGCAGCAGGACTAGTGCTGGAGTAATAGAATATTGATTGTACAGTGTTCAGAGAGAAAGAACTCATGTCGCTTTACTTTATATACATGCATGTTGCTGCAGCAGGAGATCTAGGTCAATATTCTTTGCCAGATATACCCAATCACCTCTGTACCTACTGGTAATTTGATTATGAAATATAGACTTTTTGGAGGGGTGGAACACAGTCAATCTTGTATTAAACTAAAATGTCAGTGATAGAACTGATCTTGGGGGTGTGGAGGGGGAACCTAAATGTTCAAACACATTGAAAGTGTTTGTGAAGTTCATTTATCTTTGTTACTTTGACAGTTATTCATATAAAGAAAATATGCTTCATAGAGTTGCTGGAAACTTATGTGAAGGTGAGATGATGGTCCTGAAAGGCAGAATTCACATCCTATTGGACACTAGCCCAAAATTTCTGTGTGTGTTTAGAAATAGGGTTTGGGGCCCATCTCTAAAATAAAGATAATAACCATATTCTAATTTCTAGCTGAAAATAGAAATGAATAATACTCTGCACTAATACACAAGGATGCCTTCCAAAGTACTTTATAAAGCCTAATCGAGCCAAACATGGGGTAGACAAAGACTTAAAGGGGACTGAACATTTGTCTTCCTCCCACTCTCAATTACAACTTATTCCCTGAAAGTTAGACAGCCTAGCTTCCCCAGCAGGTGACCAGCCAGCAACAATCAGCTATTCACTGCATTACTGTCCAGTTGTTCAGTTTAGTGCTTCTGTCTCATTACTGAGTCCGGCCTCCTTTTCACAGATCCTCCCCCTTCTGAAAACCCAGGGGTTTACTGCTTTCCCTTTGAATATCATTCCCTATTTTACAAACACTTTAAGCCAACTTTTAACTAGTGAGGGTGTGACAGAGTGCCTGAAGCTAACAACTGTTGAAGTCCGGGAAGCTGCAGGCTTGTGCCAGACTGCAGTAGAAGGCCCCTCCCCCAGCCTAAGAGGAGGAACCACTAGACCAGGGGTGGGCAAACTATGGCCCGTGGGCCAGATCTGGCCCCTCTACCATTTCTGTCTGGCCCGCCATGATACCCGGCAATTGAGGAAATTAATAGAATCTTCCTCCATGCAGGGGCGTAGCTACGAGTGAGCCGGGATGGGCCACCCACTTTGAAAGCAGGTCAACCCAAGCTCTGCTTAAGCTACCTTCAATTGGAGATTTTTCAGCCGGTGGCTTCCCGAATTTCCTGCTTCCAGTCACGTGGCCAGAAGCAGGAAGTTCCGGAAGTGCTTGACCACAAGTTGTAAGTAAACGTTTAGCGTTTGTGTTGTTACAAATTTGACATGTGTTCACAAAATGACTTGCAATAGGAATTGCCTCCTAAGATAAGCTTTGGAGAAACGTGTATTCAGTTGCTTGTTCTTAAGTGCAATTACTTTGTTGTGGAAAGAACATAATGGGGTTTCATTGATCTAGTAGAAAGGTGCGGCCCGCGGCGACTTACCAAAATTAGTGGAGTGGCCTCTCTGCAAAATTTATTGCCCACCCCTGCACTAGACCCAGAGTACAAATAAAGTCAGGGGAAGAAATCATTCATGTGGCTAGGTTATTCCATAAGTGCCTACCATAGGGTTTTGTTTCTTTTACCTTCCTCTGAAGCAGATGGGACTGGCCACTCTCAGGGTATGTCTACACTAAAAAGTGGGGGAGGGGGACATGCAGCAATAAGTCGCAGAGCCCTGATCAACTGATTGGGCTCCTGTGACAGGGCTGAAAATAGCCGTGTAGATTTTCCTTCTCAGGCTGGAGATGGGGCTCTGAGCTCCTCCTGCTACCTGGGTTTCAGAGACCCAGTATTGCTATGTTTAGCCTGTCACATGAGCGTGTGTCAGTTAATACAAGCTCTGAAACTTGCTGCTGTGGCATTTTTTTATGCAGAGTAGATGTAGCTTAGAGACAAAATACTGGACTAGATGGACCACTGGTCTGACCCATTAGAAATACAGGAAATGCCCTATATAAATTGGGAATCCCAGTGCCCTGCTTCATCCACTAAATTATACTCCCACAATGACATGCCATGAATATGCATGTCTCTGGAGTGGAATGTTCTGGAAGACAGTGAAAAGGAAATCTCTGAAAATACAACCCACAGCAGACAATTTAGTGTGCTAGTACTGTATTGGTATAGAAATATAGGCCCACTCCTCATGCCCAGCCTTCCTGGCTTCTCTCAAAAAACCCATCATCCTTGTTTACCTGATCATTCAATCCTCTCTTCCTCCATAAACAAATTTAATTGACTCAAACTAATCTATAGTCTTTGCTTCAAATATTATTCCCTTCTCCTCCCCCCACAGTGTGCTAGTGGAAAGTATACTAATTCATTAACATAAAAATGGCCATACTAGATCAAATTTGATTGTCATTTAGCCCAGCATCCTGTCTTCTAACAGTGGCGCGTTCCAGATGCTTCAGATAAAGTAAACAGAACAGAGCAATTTATTGAATGATCATCTTGTCATCCAGTCCCAGCTTCTGGGAGGTTTAGGGACACCCGAAGCATAGGGCTGCATCTTTGATCATCGTGGATAACACCATTGTTGGACCTATCCTCCATGAACTTATCTAATTCTTTTTTAACCCTGGTATACTTTTGGTCTTCGCAACATCCCCTGGCAAAGAGTACCATTCTATTTTCATTCTCCCTGATTCCCCTATTAACTACTTATTTCCTAATTGATTTACATCCCCTAGTTTTTTAATCCTCAACTGTGGAGGTAAAAAGGTCAGCACCATCAGTAAGCCAGCTCAAACTTTTTAATAATACAGATAAAATCTTTAAAATGTAACCCTTGTTGATTTTGTGCCCTATTTACACTGGGGCTGTCAAAGGCTCAAATTCCTCTAAAAAAATCAGATATTGGCCACTGCTGTAGAAAAGAGAACAGACTGAATGGACCAATGGTCTGAACTAATATGACAAATCTTATTGTAATGTATAAGAATTGAGCAGTATCCCTTTAAATGGGAGCTGTCTCGTAGGCCTCCCTGTCTTTTATATATAGTAAATATAGTATATATAGTTTTTCCAGTTACCAGGCTTATATGTAACCCGACTGTGTCCATGTAGGTTCCTCATATTCTTAATATTGTACAAAAGTTACAATACCTATCCTTCTGCTTAGTATACATTTGATATCACATGTAATTATTTTAAAAATATTCTACAGAAGATTTTCCTGTGACCAACCTTGTATTTCTTTAGGTTGCCCCTTTTAGGTATAAGTTGGGTAACATATAAGTAACAATGTAAGTAACAAGAAAAATGGCTATATCTCCACAATTTATCAGATTGTCTTAGAGTGTCTGAAATAGAATTGAAGTAGAATTTTCTCATAGACAATTCTTGTTATTACTTTATGCAATTTACATTATGCTGAATGGAAAGAAAAAGCTACCTTTTAAATCTAAAGCACAGAAAAAGCCTTTAAGCTTTCTAAATTTGCTATTTTATATTTGCAATCCACGACCTGCACCAGGGTTGATCTAATTAATCCTGTATATTTTGAAGAGGGAAATAGCTACTACCTAAGCTATCAGTCTATACAGTTCTATGGAATATTTTTTCTGCTGGAGCTAATTTCCCATAATATTCCTCTTATTGTTGTGCAATTGGAAATACTAACTTTTAGGGATGGACAATTGGCTGCATGATTTAGAACTTCTGGGGGACACTGCATGTTGGAGCATCACTTTATGCACTTCAGAGTGCAAAGCACAAAGTTAATGGAAGCAGGGTTTGGAGACCGAGCTATAGGAGAGTCCCATTTGGGAGCATGCCCCTTAGAATTTCTACTAGTGAAAGAGGGAGGCAAGATCCTATTTAAGAGTCCTGCTGCAGTTAGAGGTATGTGATGGTGGGAAGGGAGAGGCATGCAGTGGATTTAAGAACAGCAGCCTACAGAGCCAGATTCACTGAACCTAGCACAATGAGGAATAAATTATACTTCCTTTCATCAGGCTGGTCCTCTGCACCTGAAGAATGATTCATTCTGAAAAAGAGCAGGCCACCTTCCTCCTGCTTACATTGTTTTGGAGTGTTTGCCAGGGAGGTTAGCTTTAATTTCCATCAGAGAGCTCCATAATTACCCAGCTGATGGAAGCTATTGTGGACACACGCTGAATCAGCACATCCTCTGGTAAGACTTCCCACACACCAACTTTCTGGGCTGTGATGGCCCCCTAGAAGCTCCACCACCACCACCACACCATACTACAGACATACAATTGTGTCCACTTTTTTCTCTCACAACCTCTTCTTCAGCAGATTATCCATTTCAGAGGCAGTGCATTGGCAAAGGTGGAATCTGCCCTACTGTACATTTTGTCCCTTATCTGCGACTCTTAATCTTTCTTTCCCTCTCCTGTTGGGGAAACTCTCCTTTCATAGAAACTACATTCTGATGTACAGAGAAGGCTTCTGTACTCCAATGAGCCTCAGAGGTAAACTTGGAGTTAAAACTCCTGCAGCAGGCAAACTTCAAGCTAGATCAAGTCAAAGGGCAAGGATCAGATGAAAAGGAGTCACTGTCTCCTTTAGACTGAGGGTTAAGCAATGGACTATAAACCTATCTTCATAAAAAAGCTAAATTACAGTAACACTGCAGGGTAGCCATTCTGGCTAACAGCATGCCAAAGTAATGGAATCTGTCTCAGCATGAACTGTAGTAGTCAGTGATCAATCAGTGCTTACAGAGCTGTCAAGAGATCTCTTTATTGTGTGTCCAATGCCAACTGACTGAGCACAACAACAATAAGAGATTCACATTGCCCCATCTAGGCTCTCTGTCTGGGATGCTGAGCCTTTAAGGACACAGTCCTCATTACCATGGATGGAGTGGCATTGCCTGGACAGCAGGTCCCGTGAAATTCTATATCCCATAATGGGAAGCCACATAGTGACCTGGTCAGAGGGCCAAGTCATGAAGAGGAAGCTGCATCTCCTGGGGCAAGAGAAGGGCCCCAGAGTGAGAGAGGGGACAATGGATGGAGAGACTGCAAGGGGAGGCATCAGATTGGGAAGAGAACTAACCCCAAGCCAGGAGGTGCCAGCCATGGTGAATGAGTAACCGATCATAATCTTCCGTCATAATTCACTCTGAAACACCCTGCAGTGTTATGGTGTGTCTACAGAAATAATTCTAATTAAGTTATTATATCAAAGTACGAGCTTACGTGGCTAAAGTAAATGCAGACTTGAGCAAATGGTTCAACGCAGAACTGGTGTCATATAAAGACACATTCTCTCACCTCTCCAGTTTGTCATCGCCATTAACTTCAGTCTGAGAAAAAATGCAGGCAGATACAACTCAGGCCTCACACTGACAACAGTACATTGGAAGATAGAGAGTTTGCTGATGACAGAGCTGTTCTAGTTGACTGATCAACCAACACAGACGTAAAGACTGTCCAGCCATGCAAAAGTGAAAAGGTTAAAAATTAGAAATGAAACACAAATCTAATGAGAAGCTGAGCAACTCCCAACTCAAGTATTATATTAGAAAGAAAAGGAAAAGAAGAAGTTAATTCAGTCACATACCTTGGCAGTAACGGACAAGCCAATGGATGACTCCGGAAGGAAATAATTTCATTAATTGTCCTGGAGGCAGCTACATTCACCAGCTTAAATCTGATTGGTCACCAAAACATCAGCACCTTAAAGACCAAACTGCAAGTCTTCAAATCAAATATTATTTCAACCTGAACATATGGATGTGAAAGCTGGAAATCCACCAAAGGCATAGACAGATGCCTTCCAAAGCAAATGCCTCAAAAATACTAGGTATTAAATGGAATGAAGTTACAACAAATACTGAGATTCATCAGAATTCAACAACCCTTTATGTCCTAAGTTATCCAGAAAAGAAGACAGAAATATCTGGAACATGTATTTAGAATGAAGCCAGAGCTTCTGCTATGGCAAGCATGCCATTGGGCAGCTAGACAAAAACATAAAAGTGGCCGACAAAAAGAATCACTCAATTGAATAGCATTCAGCAAGAAAAAACGTATGGGACTTAACACAGGGGACATGCAAACAGCAGCCCAAGAGAGAGACAAGTATAGTGGAGCCTTGTTTGTGCTCTAAGTGATGTTTGACAGCATAGAAAGGATTCAAATTCTCCTATTGACTTTAGGGATGAATATTTTAGTTAATCACACTACTGTTTCTGTAACTGATACTATCTATTGTCTTGTATTCAATTATGTGAAGCTTTTAGTATGTATTTCATACTGAGAAACCGCTATATAAAACAAGGTTTTAGAGCAGCACAAAGAGAGGAATGAGGCAGAGATACTGCTCTTCTACGTGAAGTTAGAGTAGACGAACTCCTGTCCCACAAGATGTAAAGTTCATTACATTACATTACATTAATTTACAAAATAATCCAGTTGTATTAGAGTTGTACTAAGGCCCTCAAGGTGGCCTTAATGTGATGAGACAAAGAAGAAGTAGGATTCTGAACAAAAAATCTATTTACCTCTCTATTTTATCACTGAGGTTCTTACTCAGGCAAAATCCCATTTCTTCCAGGGGAGTTTTCCTGACAAAGGAGTCCAGGATTTGGCCCTGCCAGAAGAGAATTTAAAAAGACATATGGTGTGCTAAAATAGTAGAGATTAATTCTTGGGTCTGTTCTTGAAGGAAATATTATTATACTGTACTACATACTACATTATTTGATAAGTGTCAACAGTACATGATATTGCAGTCTTCGGTTATTTGGAGCTATGCCGGAAACAAATACAACATTATACAGCTCTCTTTCAAGATAGCCTGAAATAAATAAGGACTGAAAATATAACACTAAATTTGAAATCTTTATTGAACAGTTCTTTTTAATGTGTTCTTGCAAATGAGAGACTGTGTATTCTTCCTAGGGATTTCAGTAGCTTTTGATCTGCTGTTATTAGCAACTTATCTGAATGGGAAATTACTCCATAAAATAACAGTTTCTCTGTTTTTGCTGGGAGTGCAAATTTAAAGATAATGTATTCTGTACCAGCTCCCTAATAAGATAAAACAAATACTGGCATTATACAGTAATTTGGATAATTTACTGACTTTATGTTCTGGCAATATGTTTCATGCCCCATTTACTAGAAAACTCATTAGATTAGTGTAATGCTACCATGTTTTAATGCAATAGGTTCAGACTTCTTTTCTACCTAAGTTGAACCCTGTTTATTTTCTATACTTTCATGCTTGAGTTAATAATTTGTGAAGTTTTACTCTTCTGTTTGCTCTATTCTCCCTTACATACCATTTGTTGATGGTTCTGTATTTTCAGAAAGAAGGACAAGATGAAAAGCAAATTATCCCCTTGGGCTTGTGAAATAAAGTTTGCCTTTACACAATTTGTCGTCTTAGTCAGTTTCTTTTTATATTTTATTGAGATTTCAATTTGTGACAAGCGCATACATTAAAGCAAACAAATGTCAATGAGAAGGAAAACCCAAGAGAAAACAATGGAGAAAAGTTGAACCCAAGCATTAGTTTAGTCATGATTTCAGATTTGATAGCCTAGTTGAATTCAATAACTGTTTTACACAGACACTTACTATTAAGATCAGATACATAACACCATTATAGGTAAGTGAGTTGCTAACGTTCCTGTAAAAATTTAGAGAGACACTGAGACTGTTTAATTATAACTGGAGGTTTTTTTAGACTCAGATTTATTGCTAAACTAAGCCCTATAGCAAGTGTGTCCCTTCAATCAAAGTGATGTTAACCTGACCCCAGATCTTTAAAGGCATTTGTAGGCAGAAGTATAGGGGCATAGTGATTGGGGGTAGGGGTTGGGCAGGGGAAAGAATGCCACTCCCATGGTATCAACCTTCTTCTTCAGCCTCTTGCAAAGGCCCCTCAGTCCCTACTCCATGCAGATGTTCCTCCATAGATATTGGGAGTGAGGTCTTATTACAGTGTTGCCAACAGCGATGAACTGGCTAAGCAAGAAACTACTATTCTCCTTGACTGTGACTCTTCCGGGTGAACGCACAAGTGCATCCCTTTCTCCTGGCCAGTAAAGACAGATAGTCTGACAAGACTCTTACTCAGCCAGACTCTGACTCTGACTCAGGCAGGAGCAAGGTTGCACAGAAACCAGGAGCAGTGGAAAATGTGAATTCAGGGGAAAGTGACCTCCATCCTTCTTCGTACAGGAGTCTCATAGCCCTCCCTCTTGAGGTCTGTATCATTCAATTAGCTCTCTTCTCCTGGGCACAAGAGTCCACTTTGTAGCTCAGTCCTTTTCCTCCTCCATAAGCTGGGAAGAAAAGCAGCCGTCCTTCCCCCCTACTGGTGTCTCCCCTCTTCTGAGGGGAAGAGGCAGAATATATTCAGCCTTCTTTCCCAGAGATTGTCTCTATTGGCTGGGAGAGAGGGGAACCTTGCCCCAAGTACTCTACAGGCTCCTGGTCCCAGGTCCTTTAAGAACCAGCAACCTGAGTTTTTCTGAAGCTTTAATTATTCCCCTGGAAGATCTTTCTCTTTCCCAACCGCTCCCCCTGTCTTTCCCTCATTCTTCATCCACTCTAAATGTCCTAGGAACACACCCTGGAACTGGGGTTGAGTAACCCCCTAGTCCATACTACCCTTAAGGGGACAGTCACCTTGTTACAGCAAGTAAAAGAATTCCTAGATATAAAAATATCACATCTATAAAGTCTCTTAGCCTGATGCTCTACAGGCTAATAATTGTGTTCCACCGGAGAGTGATGATTCCCAGTTTCCTGATGGAACTGAGCACTCAGTCCTAGCCTTTGAACTATAATATCTTGGGCCCTTCCAAGTCGTGGTATATTTTAGGCCTCAGAAAGCTATTTCAGGTTGTTTCTTGAGATGTCTTACACTTGTTTTCATTTTTCTGAGTCCTGCACAGCTGGACTCATGGTAGCTAAGGCACACGTTGTTATTGGTGAAGGGATACCAAAAATAGTTTCAAACATTTGTATTAACATATGGCATATAGTAGAATACACAACAATGTGGTACAAAGGTATTTGCAGCACCTGTTGGGATAACTACATAATTCACTTGTCTTTGCCCCTCATAAGTAATGCAACCATTTCATGCTCATGCTGATAAATTCTTTATAACATACTGTCATGTATTCCCTCTGCATCCAAATAAATGGATTATGCATTTTTAAAAAGTTTGATATAAAATCCAAAGTATCATGGTTTTCTTGAGAGGAGTTAAAATAGAGGTGATATGCGAGTAGAGAGAAAGTGTTGGTACAGCAAAGCACTGCACATGTGCAGGCATGCGTGGCATGTTGTCTGACACAAGTTGTTCAATGATTTGATTATTCCAGACACAAACATCTGTTTTAAGCTGTTGGAAAAGCATGTTATTAAAAGTTGCATGTAAAGCATGCAGGGAGAATTGGCTGCAGGCTTTGCTATAAGGTCTACAATCATTACATTCCCTTTTGCTAAATGCAAACTAAACTGTATTGACCCCCTCCAACCTCAGTCCAGTCTTCATTACTGACATTTCTATTCTCAGAGTTTACAGAGAGTAAACTCTAAATCTCTAAAATACTTTGAATTCTTTCACTTGCGCAGATTAAGAAAGCAATGCCTCCTCTGACCATAATAGTGGGGACAGCCAACGTTACATGATTTTTCCTTGTGCCTACAGTGTGCTCAATATGCCTCTTCTATCACTGCATCATGCTCATTTCTTCAGGAACACTTAAGGTACTCTGACCAAGATGCAGTACTCTGAAACTAATTAATCTATAGTGAATTTGTAAGAAGCAGCCACATCTCAGAGAATATATTGCTTTAGTAGAGTGGCAGATAAATCTTTCTATATCTTGTGTAACTTAACATTTATTACGCACCCTCTGGCATGTTACTTTTTCACTGTTTCATTAGCAATTGTTAGAGATTGATACGCTGAGGACAGGTCTACACTAAAAGCGCTATATCGGCGCAGCTGCACCGATGCAGCAGCGCTGCTATAGCATGTCTGGTGAAAACACTGAATGCCGACAAGAGAGCGATGAGACCATCCTGTCCAGGGAGGATGGGCCCAGCCAGCTCCCCACTCTGCCAATTGGCTGTCATGGGAGTCCACCACAGCATCAGGTAACACACCTATACACCCACAGGCAGGGTCCTCCTCCTGTGATGCCCCACTCCCTTCCTCTCCCAGATGCTTGTAGATGAGGGGTCTGCCTGCCAAAGTGAACTGATAGACCTGAGGGAGAGGGGAGACTTCAGCCCTCACCACCAGCTACCTATTATTCATCTCTCATTCGGTATTAAAGTGTCAACTCCTGCCTCCAATTGGCCCATGGTGTCAGCTTTCATCACCCACTTCTTAGTTTTTCCAACAAGCACTTTCATGCTTTTTCTTATGCTGAGGAGAAGCCCCTTGTAAACATCACAGAACTAACTCATATCCTGCTTCAAATTCCTTCTTAATCTCTCCTATGCCATGATGGCTACAAAAATCTTGACAATGGCTAGGCTGCTGGTTCACTGAGACCCTTGCCTACTATCTTACCAAATAGTGTCTCATTGTTTCCTTCTGCTCCCCCTGCCTGTCTGTTAAAATCCATCCTTTGTCTCTTGTCCTCTACCTAAACTGTAACCTCTTTGGGTCAGGAACTGTCTTTTTGTTCCATGTTTGTACAGCACCTAGCTCAGTGGTACTGGTCCATGATTGGGGCTTCTATATGTTACTATAATCCAAATAAATATTCATAACAACAATAAAAATGGTTCCTTCACCTGAAATGTTTGTTTCTTTAACCAAACGAAGCCAGCCATCATTGACTGCTGTACGACTTAGCCACCATTGGTTGGCTGACGTCAAATAATAGAAATTAGCATTTATATAGAAAGATAAAATAGTAAACTAAAATTCACTCCATTGATCTTTCTGATGACGTACTCCTCTTTTTTCCCCCAGATATTTTTCCAATATAAGGTGAGACAGGGCCAGACCAGATGGCTATGCAAGGGTGCTAGAAGGCATGTATATTAGCCCCAGGCTCAGCAAAGCCTTATTCCCTGGGTGATCCAGCTGGGGCTGCTTTAAGCTAATTAGGCCACCTGGGGCTGCTTAGCTAATTAGGCCACCTGGGGCTGTTTAGGCAATTAGGATGCCTGGGGCCAATCAAGGAGCCCCGCCCCAAACACTTAAAAGCCTTCAATTCAGGCAGGCAGTTGTGGAGTGAGGAGGTGTGGAGTTTGGAGTGAGGAGGTGTAGAGTTGAGAGTTAGGAGTTTACAGGTTACAGGTTACAGTTTTGGAGTTGAGAGTTTGGAGTTTGCAGTTTAAAAGCCTGCAGCTTGGTGCTGGCAGCCTGGAGCTAGGAGACTGCAGCCTGCAGTCTGAAGAAGCTTGGGAGCTGCCACAGTTCCTGCCACAGCACTGGAGGCAGGCCACCAGCTGGGGTAGCAGGAAGTGGTCCACATACTACCCCAAGGGAAGGTAGCAGTACTCGGGGCAGAGCGGGCCCCATCACCTCCCTAAACCTTCCCCCAGCTGCCCCACCGGCCGGGCCGGAAGAGCGCAAGACCCATGAGGGCGGAGTACATCTGTTCCTCCCCCCCACTCTGTTACAAAGGCTAGAAACTCATAGAAAAATTTTCTTTCCAGATACTATCGTTAAAATGGGAGCCTACGTTTAGGTTCCTAAATCCCATTTTTAAGATCTTGACCATTTGCTTTCATACAGATTCCCCAAATCCTGAAATTTCAATACCAGAGCTGGTTCAATACCTCAGAATCATCATGTGCATACATTCATTCAAATCCCAATCAGCTGCTTTAGCTTAGCCATGTTTGTGTCCTTTTTCACAAAAATTCCTGCAAACAAGTTCCTATTTACAAAAACATTTGAGGCCTGGCTGTTTTACTTATGAATATGCTGCACACAAAAGTGTTGGTATGTGAACAGCATCTGTTTACACACTACTCATCATTTTGTTGTTTGTGTTCCTCTGTTTAAGGAGTTTGTCATCCTGTTAGAGGCCAGAGACAACACCATGTGAATTAAGTGATCCATTACACATCATGAACAAGATAGTGAAGTTTGTAAACAACCCACAGGTTGAAAATTGTTCATCCAAGCTATTCAGTGCATACGTGGAAGTAAAAAATACTTTCACATAAATTAATGCACAAATGATGCACAAACAGAAAAAAAGGATAAATTGACTAGATAATTTATGTGCAAGGAATAACATAACCAGCTCCATTCAATGCCCAAAATTTCCCCCCAAATATTCTAAGGTATATTTTTGTTGGTGTCTTAAGTAATTCTCTTGTTTCTATATCAGCAGAACTTTTTTTGCTTAACAGAAAAAAGACAATTCAGGAGACTGAATCTCTGAACCATTACACAGCTTCTCAATATAATATTAATAATAGTTAGTATTTATGTCATTAACAAGAACCATTCAAATAAAGTTTCTGAATGAGAATTTGTTATGAAATGTCTCTAGCACATGAAAAATTATCAGCTGTGGTAGATTGCCATTGAAGCTTCAGTTTGAATTCCAGGAGAGGCACAGACTTCACAAGTGAATCTCTCCCTCTCCTTTGCTTATTAGCAGAGCTGTTAAAAATTCAGTAATTTTTCTTTGCAGAGGTCTGTGCAACATAAGAAGGATCATACTGAGTTAGACCAATGGTCCATCTAGCCCAGTATCCTGTCTTCCAACACTGACCAATGCAAGATGCTTCAAAGGAAATGAACAGAAATGGGGAATTATTGAGTGATCCAGCCCCTGTCCTCCACTTTTAGCTCCTGGCACTTAGAGGCCTAGGAGACCCAGAGCATGGGATTGCATCCCTGATCATCCTAGCTAATAATCACTGATGGACCTATCCTTCATAAACTTATTTAATTCTTTTTTTAACCCAGTTATAGTTTTGACCTTCACAACACCTTCAGACAAAGAGTTACAGAGATTGACTGTGCATTGTGTGAAGAAATATTTCCTTTTGTTGGTTTTAAATCTGCTGCTTATTAATTTAATTGGGTGTCCCCTGGTTCTTGTGTTACGTGAAGGGGTAAATAAGATTTCCTTATTCACTTTCTCCACACCATTCATGATCTGATAGACTTCTATCATGTCCCTCCTTAATCGTCTCTTTTCCAAGCAGAAAAGTCATAGTCTTTTTAATCTCTCCTCACATGGAAGCTGTTCCATACCCCTAATAATTTTGTTCTCTTTTCTGTGCCTTTTCCAATTCTAATATAACTTTTCTTAGGCGAGGTGACCAGAACTGCACTCAATATTCAAGTTGTGAGCATACCATAGATTTATACCGTGACATTATGATATTTTCTGACTATATCCCTTTCCTAATGGTTCCTAACAGTCTGTTAGCTTTTTTGACCACTGCTGCACATTGAGCAGATGTTTTCAGAGAACTCTCCATACCTTCTTTTGGCATGGATTCAAGTCTCCTGAATTTCATGGAAGCTTTAGGTTTGAATTAGTCCAAATTTAAAGTGTCAAATGCAGTGTTGCTGTAGCCCTGTCACAACGGGATATTAGAGAGACAAAGTGGATAATGTAATATCATCTTGCTGGACCAACTTCTGTTGGTGAGAGAAAACCCACTTTGTCATCCTACATTTCAAGGTAAAACAGCCAAAATTGCCAAGTTCTGCCAAATCCACAAAGCATTAAATGGTTTCCAGTCCTTGTTAAATCCCAACTCAATCCAAGCTTGATGAAAAGTCTGCTCAAATTTTGCCAAAAAATTCACATATTTGATCTGAGTCAGCTCTCTACCAAAACATAATGAGCCAGCTTGTGCTTGGTAAGCACAAACCTGTACTGGGAACAGAGCCCAGCCATGGGGAATCTTTGGGAGGGATTATTCCAGGGCAAGTGTGAAGAAGGCACCATTCCTTAGGACGGCACAGTGTTGTGCTTCCCTCTCCAACCCATTCTTCACTGGGATGGATCAGAACCTGGTCATGCCGCAAGGGAGCAGTCACTGCTCACTCTGTAATATGGCAGCACCCTGTTAAATAGAGAGAAACAAGGATTATATTACTGTATTATGTTTCTCTAAACACAAGCACACTGTTGTAAAAATTATTGTATTGTCTCTGATATTTACATGGTTAGGATTTGTACACCTGTTAAAACTTCCTAAAGAAACAATTAGTTTTTAAAAAACACAGTCACTTCTCTGTTGTTAAAGCAGCGTGCAGGGTTTCTGCAACAAAACTGACTGAAATGTGACTGGGAGCTGCAAAACCCCCCGGCACGACTTTTAAAAGTTGAGATTTTGTTTTCTCTTCCAAATGACACAAAGTAAAATTCTACTTCACCCGCATATTCTGAAGCACACGCCACACCTTCAAGTAACAAATTTAAGTTCTTATCCTACATTAAGGTTATAGCCTTATTTCAGTATGGTATGATTGGTGCATGTAATTCACATTATCATTAAATCCCTGCTTGCCAAGATAAGAGAAGAGCACTATATCTTCAGTATGAATGTAAATTTTAATTATAAAGAGAACAGCAGAGAAATTACACTGACCAATCAAAACAAACTTATTTGCACAATATTGCCTTATTTGGCAAGATCTACAACTATAAAGAGTCCAGCCTATTTAAGTAATTCACAAGTTAAAAGTGCTAGAAAACCCAAATTTATATTTAGTTTACATCAAATGTTTGTGGCAACAAACTTTAACCTGGGCTGCATTTAATACTACAAAGATGCTAGATTTAAAAAGTAATATAATAAAACAGAAAAAAAAAATCCTTTAATCATTTTATTTCCTTTAGGGAACTGGCTAAGTACACTTCCCACTATTTTGAGAAATATAGTACGCCATACACTTACTTTTGCGGGACGTCATAGTACAGATGAGCAGAAGTATCATATGAATGTATATAGGATTCATATGGTGTTTTTTATTCCTTTTAATAAAAAAAATAAAGAAACGTTATTTTCTTCATAACTGACGTCTTTGCTGACAGCCTCAGCAGGGAAGTCATCAACTGAATGGGCATGGAATGTGAACTAACCCTCTGACACCTAGGGATGTGCTTTTCAAGCCAGGGTTGAAGAATATTTTTGGAGCAAGATGAGGGAAATCTCTACTGCCACCACTGTCTCTCTTCTGCCTACTCACTAAGAGGACTTCAGTTTCGAAGGCTGTCAGTCTAGCAGTTTTCATAAACAGAAAACTCGGGGGGGGGGGAATAGTTTAAAAAAGCCCAAACTCATTCAGTATAATTAGCTTAGTGGGAAATTAAAACATCAGTTGTTATACTCACATCTGCTTGCAGTTTCCCTCATGTTTCCTCTCCTGTTCTTTCTGATCATCTTTGTTACGCCCCCTTGCTGAATTTTTTATCATAAGCTGTTTACAGCAGAAGGCTGTCTTTTACTCTGGGAGCTCTGATATTGAGTATGGAGGCTAAGTGCTGCCCTGGAGCGATAATTTGGGGGATTTTTCTGTACAATTTATAAATTCTGATTGATATTATGAAATTTTATGCACTTGTTGCTATGAAAATTGCTGTATGATGAATGCCTCTCTGTCTGTGTATCCACCATCACTGGCAGGACCTGCAACTCGTACCCACCAGATGGAGGACAAATGGAAGTACTTAACTTTAATGACTGCTTTGATCAGACTATAGTTGTGCCACTCACTCAAATTTGGCACAGCTCTGAGTCAGAACCCGACCCTTTCCACTCTTCCCACACATCACACACCATGGAAATTTTTTGGGAAGGTGGGAGGCAGCAGTTTTAGATTTTGCTCTGGACCCCCAAAAACCTTTGTGCAGCCCTGGAGCTAGGCAGCTTGGCTGTGTGGTCTAAATTCTCAGGGAGGTGCACCTTGAGAATGCCTAGGGATCCAAGAGAGGGGCACTGTTCTGGGCTCTATTCAGACTCCAGAGGGAACCTAGCTGCTGGATCCCTTTCAGCAGTCTAGTGAGTGACCAAGAGGGGGAGTTCAACTGGATCTGTAATGCCTAGTACAAATAAATCATAATAATAGTATCTAGGGAGGTCAGATGTTCAAAATGGAGAACTAAGGGAGGGGATCACAAGGGATGGATTTCAGACATCTGTGGGTAACAGGTATTGGCAGATGGAGAGAGAAAAGAAATTCTACTCAATTTTCTTTCTGTGCTATTTTCTTTCTCCTTCTCTTTCCGCAGCATAGGCAAACCCAATAAAGGATGTGTTCTGAACTTGTATTAGCTATCCCACCACGGCTAATTCACATTAAAATAGCAATGAAGAATAGGCTTCTCAGCTTTCAACTCAGGTTCAATCCTAGATGGCCCTATAGGCTTGAATTTGAGCTGTTTTCCGAAATTAAAAGCTGAGTTGCCGTGTCTTCACTGCTACTTTAACCCAGTATAGCTAACGGGTTAGCTAACACAGTTTAAGAACTCTCTTTTTTTTTTTCTTTTGTAGTGTAGATGTGCCCCTTCCCTCTCTCTCTCTCCCCTCACCCACATCCTTCAATCTACTACCCCTTCCATTTTCCTCTTTCCTCTCATTCTCTACTACATTTATTCATTCTTTCTAATACATTCACTCTCGCTCTTTTGTTCTCTTTTTTTGTTCCCTTTCTCCCTCTTGTTCCCATGTGCTGCTACAACACAATGGTCACCTGCAGTGTATGGGAGATGAGAAGAAAGATGGATGCCAACCCACGCTTAGCCAATAGTCATATGGATATAGTGGCAGAAGACCTGCTTCTGCACTCAGTCATAGCAGTTCCCAGAGTCACTGGCTCATATGGAACTGACCCTGTGTGTAAACGAAAGCTGGCTCAACTGGAGAGCTTCACATATGGCAACATATGACAGGTTTGGTGAGGGGAGGTTGTCCTTAAGACATGGTTTTTTTGGAGTTGTTTGGTTGGTTTTTCTTTGTTTGTTTTGTCAGGTTTTTACAAGAGACATGGACTCTGAAAACAAGGACATCCCCCATTTTCATAGACACATAATCACCTAGCACATCCTCCTGCACAATTCCCCTGTTGATGCGCTCAAGGAACACTGTACAACTAGCAGTACAGCAGCACAGAATGGGCTATACAGAAAGGAAATGGAAGTGAGAAGAAAAAGTGGGACATGTTTTCAAAGTCTGTGAGTCATTCTGGTTGCCCTCTGCTGTGTCTACAGTACAGCAGTCATCTCTATAATCAGATTTTTATATTAAGCAGACCCAAAACGTCCTTACGGAAAGGAAATGTTCTTAGTATGCTTATGGTATTCCAAGCATGATTCCATTAGTGCCTTACACAGATGAAATTATTGAGGCACTAGCATTCATTATCTATATTGAAATATCTTGGATTTTGTTTCCCATATTTAGTTTTATGTTCTACTACTAAATGTTACATCAAGTGTTTTTCAATTTTACCTGGGATCCCTTTCCTGCTTTATACTTTATACCATATGACTATTAAATTAAATCCCTTTTTATTTATTTTTTAAAAATCCTCATTATTTTATGTCAAATTATTATGCTGAATTCAACTCAAATCACAATAATTAAACCTTAAAATGGATTTGTCATAGTTATAAAATGTCATTGTTTCGACTATTTTATCCTTAGATTTTCAAATCAGAGTGAATGATTTCTATGAAAGATAACACAGAGATACAATATATCTCCAAATACATAATGCCAGATAAATTTATTTTAAAAATATATAAAGTTAAATAATAGCAGAGTGAAAGAGAAATTAAGATATGTAGGCCAGGGAGAATGACTATATTATCAGATGAAACTTGAAATTAGAAGAAGGATCTATTTGGCAGAAAGATACAATCAGAAGTGATTCTCCACCGCCACATTGTATAAGTCAAAAGAGTTGCCCAGCTTAGAACTGGTGTAATACAGTGGAAGGAAAATTTCCAGGGGACACCTGGCATAAAACTTGTGTAATATGGTGGAGAATCATATCCAAGAAGTATGTTTTAGATTTCAGGAAATAGAGAAACGTTTTGGAAGTGGAGTAATTATTCTGGAATAAAGACACTTTTATTCTGGAATGGTGTATCCTTATGGGTACCTTACTGCAGAACACGATAGAGCAGACTGGTTCATTAAATAAATTGTGAGTCAGTGGAGTCATCTGATGATTATTTGTTTTTATGTATGTCCTTCTGCCCATGCTGGAGTGTACAGAACTGGGAAAGAGGAGAGATTGCAATAATCTAGGAAGAGGATAAAACATGTAGATGCAGTGGGCCTGATTCTCTACTCTTTTGCATCTTACAGAGTCTTTTACACTGGTGCAAAGGGGATGTAAAATGCTATGAAATGAATTCTCTGTTCGCACAGGGGGGAATGTTTTATTTTGTTTTCAGCATAGGTGTCAATGACTGTCCAAAGTGTAAATCCATACTGCACATAAAGGAGAAGGAGAGTTCAGAATCTAGATGACACCAAACTTACAGATAGTAAATGCAAATGAGAAGTCTGAAACACAGGAAGAAACAGAGGAGGCTTCTCACGTCCAGCCAAAGCAGAATGTGCAGAAGATACCCAGGTCATAAGCAAAAGTTTGCTTTGTCAAGACTGACTAAGGCAGGGAGCTTAGGGAGGATTTATTAAAATGTGATGATGGATATGTACAGTGTAGAATCATCAGCACTAAAGTGGTTGCTAAGGAAGTCACAGGTCTAAATCTCCATCCAGCATTTAGAAAATGTAGATGTTAATGTTCAGCTGTTATATGTAAAACTTATTGGACTCAAAGAATGAAAGTTAAAATCCTCCTTTTCCTTGAAGTTCTGTAAAACATCTATTAATCAGTACTGCAAAACAGAACAAATTGCCCCAGCCTCAACATAACGTTTTTCATGCTTAAAAAACAGAAGTGTCATAGGCAACAAGTCCTGTTTAATTTGTTGTTGTTGCTCTTAGTTAGCCATCTTTTCTGAGCTCACCAATAGTCACCCTTCCCAGTAGGTGTCAGTGTCGCAACAAATAGCAACACAACCCTAGCCTCCTATCATAACAGAGTTGTTGCTGTGCACAACACAACGGCTATTTGGAACTTCACAGCAACGTTGAGAATCAAACCCAGCTCCCCTTGTTCCAAAAGTACAGGCAGCTATCATTGGAATTAAACCGAAGCTCTGTTAACTTTTACCAGTATGAGGCAGTCCTCATTCTTTCTAGTGAAGGGCAGCTACAGCCACCCGCCTCCACTCACTCACTTTTTCTCATTTCATTATGTCAGTACCGTTCCCACTGACCCAAAGTATAGGAGCTGGTAAAATTGAATTGAGTTTGTAAATATATATTTTATCTTAATTCCAACAACTAGAAGCAGATGAACTTCTTCAGTGTACCACTTTTTCTTTATGGCTACTGCTCTTTGAACCTTTGTCATGGATGCCTGTTACAATCTTTCTTTCACAAAGTCCCTGCTGCTGCAAAAAGCAAAGTTGTAATAGGCTGATTTATCACTGTCAAGGAGAATTTTATTTTATTCTCTCTAAAATGACTATTATGATTAAGGCATTTCTGAGATTACTATGTTCAATATTTGATATTAAGGCAATCATTTGTGGTTTTGCAAGTGAAAATTATGAGGGTCATGGGGCTTTTTACATCTTACTTTGTGTTGTTAAGTGGTGGTGAACTGTCTCTGCCCATGTTCAGTAATTACTGCCTGTAAATGAGAACATCTGCTGCAAAGGGCATGGTTTTCATATGGATTTATCATTTTCAGTGGCCCAAATAGAAGATTTTACCTCGATGACTGGTAACTCCTATGACGATTTTAATGTAGCGCAGTGGATGGAATGTCAAGATGTCCTAGGAAAGAATCTGATAATATACTTCCATTTATGTCCACTGAACATTCAGATCTGCTCAGGGCAGTTGTCTATCCAAGACACTCTGGACTATACAACGCTTCATAATATCTGCTGCTCACTTCCCAGTTTGTATCCTCAAAAGCTTCATTCTCTTATTGTAAATCCTTCTCCTTTATTCAAATATCTAAATACAGATATTTGTGGAACTCCTTAAATATCTTCAGATACTGTATATAGGAATATGAATGAAATAGGAGTCTTTAATAATCAGAGATCTGTTTAAAAGAGCAAAAGCGCTCAGCAGCACTGAGCAATTTCATCTTCTCCAGTCATCCAGTGCAATGTGTGCCGGAACTGTATTGTCAAATTTCAAACGCCAGCTCCTTGGGACTGGGATCAGATCTTCCCCGGTGATCTAGATCACGCTTTGCAGGAGAACGGGTCACCTTGCGTGCCTTCTTGTAATGCAGGCATTATGGCTGTGTAAATCATCATGAATCCAAGAGCACCTGGCAAGCGCAGTGGGCAACAAATCTTACTCCCTTACAGCCAAATTATTGCAGTTTCTTATGCCAGCAAGCAAAGTGAGGAAGGGGTTCCCTGTGCCTTCCCCCTTTCTAGCATATCTATGCAGGGTAAAAGGTGACGGGTGCCAACTGGTCCACAGCACATGATGGATTAACCCCAGCTCCCCTCCCCTTGCCCATGGGAGAGTCAATGGGACAGCCCATGTACTTAAAATTAAGCATGTGCTTTAAGTGCTTCGCTGGATTAGACCAAGAGTGCTCAACTGACTGACGGACAGTGTCATAAAAGAGGAAGATCAAGCCCCACATCCGTGTAATGGAACTGGACTGAACCCCAAGGTTGGGAGTTATAAAAGTTATTCCTTGCGGAAGAGACCTTGCCGATGGCAACTCTTCTTTTTCTTCTTACTTATTGCTCCATCTTATGGGAATCCATGCTTGGCACTGTGCCAGTACAGATACACGCACACTGTCCCCATGGAACAAATTATTAAATCTGGCTGAATAGTTGTATTAAATGGTCATGTGATTTAGTCAGAAAACAGTGTTATTTATTATGTAAACTACTTGAGGGTTGCACACTTCATTGTTTTTGTAGGTTGAGCCTACCACACACACAGGGGGCTCCTTGCATCCCTCCATTTCCCGCCCAACATGCCCACATGTTCCCTGTGTGCTATCCTCCCCACAGGGACTCCCTTCCCATCCTCATTCCTTCCCGCATGCCAGGGGTTCTGTGTGGTCTGCTATTCTCCCCTCCTCCCTGCATGCCAGGAACTCTGGATGGCCCTCTTGAAAGAGGTTCTGTGTGTCTGTCTCTTTATTTCTCTCTCCAAAGCACCTTTCTTCCTTCCAGATTGGAATTGATCTGATGTGTTGTCCAAAAGTTATAGTGTTACATACAAACAAGCAACACTTTGAGTTTAGAGCCTTGCTTAGCTTTGCCATTTATTCAGCATTATATTAAATCTAGTTATAAGTCCAATTCTAAAGCTGGACAAATTTATTTTTTTTCAAAAAACCATTGAATAATTTCTTCAAAAAATATTGTGACATTTGTCTCATAAGTTATTTGACAGATACAATTTATCTACAAAGTAGCTCTAATAATAACAAAAGGAAAAATTGTGGTAAGTGATGAGAGATCCAAGTCAGAATCTACATCTGGGTCCAGATTTCAACTAAACCAATGTCAAGGGGTGTTCAGCTCTGGAATTTTGGGCTGGCTAGTTATAGAGAAAAGGGCCATTTCAAATCCTGGTTAATTATTATTATCTAATATTTATATAGCATAGGGCCTAGAGACTCCAGTCAGGATTTAGGTAACATTGGGAAAAGTCCACCCCAAGGAGCTTACAAACTAGGAAGACAGAAGCAAGATGAAACATCTGGTGGGAGGAATAAAAGTATGATGCAGGAAGGATAGGTTCAGTAAGGTTTGTTTCAACCTACTTTGAGAACAGTGGTGGGCATTGAAATATTATGCTTGTTACACTGATGCACATACTGGGCCTCAAGAGGGTAAATAGAGCTTTGTTGAAATTATGTATTTGTTGAATGCAGTATTGCCATCACTAAACATTCAAAGGTACTGGGTCAGGACCTCCAAAATCCAGAGTTTGGCTCAAAAAACGCAAGATTTTAGAAAATTAATACGTTTGGGGTTTATTTGTCTTTTTGAGCATCTAAGGTGAACAGGGGTCACATTTCCATGATTTTCTCCACAACCATCAGAACTTTAATAAAAGATAAGCTTTAAATGATGGAAGCCTCATGTAGTTCAAGGGAATCCAGGAGGGACTTTAAGAAAAACACCAATTACCACATGATAAAAACATGAGTGTTGCCAACTCTGGCAAAGGCTCAGGAAAGAAAATTCTCATACCAGTTCACAGTGCATAAGTCCCCCCAATTGCCACTCCTGTTGGCTGTCTCAGCAGAGGCCACTGACTGAATGCTCATGGAGACTGGACTAATATTACACAGATAGAAATGTATCCTCCTCAACAGGCTGTACGTGGGAAGTTTACACTGTCACTGCCCACACTACCCTCTACCATAGATAAACAGAATGTTTAAGAAAAAGGAGTGAGGTACAATTTTTAATAGAGAGGGTGACAAACTATTAGAACAAGTTCTGAAGGAAAGTAATGGATTCTCCATCTCTTGATGTCTTCAGATCAAGACTACATGCCTTTCTGGACGATATGCTTTAGCCAAATACAAGTTATTGTGTTCAACACAGGAGTAAGTGGATGAAATTCCATGGCATATATTTTGCAGAAGGTCAGACTAGATGATCTAATGGTTCCTTCTGGCCTTAAAATTGCATAACTCTGTCTTCATCATTGTCAATCTGGAGCCTTGACCCAGGACAGCACTGTCACTTTTCAAGTCTTTCAGTGATTGTCATATTAAATTCGCTCACTTTGAAAGTGTGTGTGTATGTGAGAGTGTGTGTAAGGCCATTCCTAGCTGCCAGCCCTGCAAATACAACCTATGCTCTGACAGCCAAACTTGGTTCTCTCCTTGCACATTATCATCAGTCATAAAAGCTCAATAGGCCAAATTTGTCCCTCATTTACCCGTGTTCAACCACCTTGGCTCTCAGTGGGTGTGCACAGATGGAAATATTGAAATATGAGTGCATAAAAAAGAATAGAAGCCAGTTCCCTCTCTTAGCTGTGTTGGCTTTACAGAGAAGCAGAAACAAAAAGCGGGGTGTAGTGAGGTGGTGTAGCCACCCGCCAAGCTGATGAGGATGGACTGCAACAATCCCCCTAGTGGACAGAACTGAATCAGCCATAACTCCCCAAAAGCAAAGGGAAGGAACAGGAAGCTTAAAAGGTAGGCCCGATCAGGGCCTCCACATGAGGGGGGGAAAGGGTATACTTTACCAGGGCCTGAAGGTCCTGTGAGATGAGGGATTGTGGTATGTATGTGGGAGGGGGCCCATGTTACAAGTTTGTACTGGGTCCGGAAAAATGCTTGGGCCCTGGGCTCTATAGCTCAGTTGTGCGAGAGCTGAGGAAAGAAGCCAAATGTCTCTTGCCCGCTGCTGAGCCCTCTACCCAAGACTGAGCTCTACTGCACCAAGGATCCAGAGGAGTTGCCTGGACTGATGAGGACACAGGAACTGCTGGGACTCCTGTTGGCCATGTACCCTTGGGAGACTGAGGAACCCCAGGAAATGGAGTTAAATTTAGAAAGGGTAGTAGGAAGTAGCCCAGCAAAGCCACTGTGACAGGATCTCCTAGGGTGCAATCTGAAAACTGTGGGAACACCATGCCCTCTTCACTCTCTAGCCTGGGCTGTCCCTCACACCGCCTTGCTAGTGACCAGCAGCAAGACCTTCCAGGTGCTGTTATCACCTAGCAGAGCACCAAACACGCAGCTAGATCGCATGAATGCTAACCTGGGTTGTCTCTCACACTGTGATGCTGTCAGCAAGCTGCACTTACAGAGCCATCCACAGGCAGAGACACATCCAACTTAGAAATAGGAGCGCCTTGCCTAGCCATTCAAGAAACAACAATAGATAGGTGCCAGCCAATTACTCCTCCAAAGTTTGTAAGAACTAAAAAGCAGTCTATCCCCAAAATTACATGAATAAGTCCATCACCTCTCATTGTGGGGAAGACATGCAACAGCTTTTGTTACTGAGCTAAGATTTCTAGACATTCCAATTCGAGACTACACTGGTTGAGATAAAGCATTAAATAAGTTTATTAACTACAAACAAATAGATTTTAAGTGATAAGTGGCAAGTGTAAAGAGATTAAATCTAGTTAACAAATGGAATAAACATAAGATCACAGTCTAAATTCTACATACTAACAAGCTTGTGAATTAGCAATGTCTCACTCTTGTTAACTGGTACAAGCAGTTTCTTAGATGCAGGTAAGGCAACTTTCCTTGTTTGGGACCTCCTTCCCCACTTTCAAAGTCCTTTTTTCTTCCAGATGATCCCTCAGGTGTTGAGTTGGGGAGAGACAGAAGCCAAGTGATGATGTCACACACACCCTTTTATAGTCTGTTTCAGCTTGCTAGAACAAATCGGGGCTTGTGACCCCCCGGGGTCATCCTCATTCGTCAGTCAAGACCCATGGAGAATGTGTTTCCTATAGCAAAGATTTCACTGTAAACTCTTCCTGTTAATGAAAGCTATTCTTGGAACGGGAGAGAGATAGCCATTAACACTGTCTGGACACTCCATTGTTGTGCCTGAAAGGCTGTTTGTGGGAGTTTCCCACCTTGAACATGTTCTAATAGCATGTTCAACAATGTTTCATAATTTCACATACAATGGTAGCACATACAGTCCAAGATATTAATGTTCAGTAAATCAAGACTTTTAAAATACAAAACAAGGCATACTTTGTACAAAACGTATTGTAACTATATGACATTGTTGAATATGGGTTTTCTGGAGTCTGTTTTCAGACACAGGGTGTCACAGGCAGACATTAGTCCCCTTGTGTGGCCAGAAAGCAAGTCATCATGTTTCGGGATCCCTGCTAACTCAGTGGTGGAGCCATCTGCCACTGTCAGGGCCCAGGGCTGGGACCCAGTGGAGAAGGGTAGGCCCAGGTCCCCCTACACCCTGCAGCCAACCCCAACTTGGGGCAGCCACCTACCCACCTAACCCAAGAGACCACTGTTTGCATGCTGCCTGTCTGAGCCAGAAAGCCAGTTGAAAGACTACTGTTTGCTCTGCCCCATGCAGAGAGTCAGGGTCCCTTTTACAGACCATTTGTATGCTATCTGCCTGAGCCAGGGGGCCAGGTGAAAAGACTATTGATTGCCCTGCCTCCCTGCCCCCCCCCTCGAGGGTCAGAGCCCCTTCACAGACTTTGTTCCTTTGCTCTCTGCTCCGGCGTGAAGGCTGCAGCTAAAGACTGCTTGTTGCAGTGCCCAGAGGACCAGAGCTCCAGACTGTGTTTGCTGTCTGATTCAGTCTGAAGGCTGTAGCTACAGACTGCTCATTGCTCTGCCCAACCCAGAGAGCTAGGACCCAGTCAATTGCTGTTTGCCCAAGTCAGGAGACTCTGGGCTAACAGCTGCTCATTGCTCTACCCTTCCCCCTACCCCACTCCCCCGTCCCCCAGAGGGCAGGGCTATAGCCTATATATTGTTGTCTGTCCTAGCCAGGAGGCCAGGCAAGAGACTGTGTGCTGCTCTGCCCTGACCAGAAGGTCAGAGTCTTAGACTGCTAATTCCCCTGTTAGGCAGTATGTTTATAGGTATGAAGTAATGAGGTGGTATGGCCTCCCTCCGAGACTCATGGGGAGGGCAGCCCCAGGCTTGTTACACAGTAACATTTACTGTTGTCACTAAAATCAGTAGATATGACTCTGGATACACGCAGGGAGGAGTTCTATAGAGCAAGATGGCATCATTTTAATGAGTTATCTTTCAGAACATAACCACATTTTAACATTAACATTGAATAATACGTATAGCAAAGTAATTGACTCTACTTCTGGTGTGTTATGAAAAATGTTCAAGAAACTAAATAACCAGATGCAGTTGTCTAAAGCAAAAGATCAATATGAAAATGAGCTGTATATATCCTTCTTCTAGGAAGAAATTCTTATTTTGTAGCATGTCCAGCACACACAGAAGGTGTGCTTTAAACTATGCCTCTAAAATCACTTACAGTTTTAGCATGGTTGCTTACAAGTTAACAAGCATTTTATATGTTACTTAAGTTCTAACCCAGCAGTTTGTACAAGTTCCTTAATGTACCTTTCCTTATCTCCATTTTGGATACCACATTTTAAAGCAGGTTCAAGTAAAGATATCTGTACTAAGCAGAACAAATGTATATTGCCTTTGTTTGACAGGCTTTATATTCACTAACGCCAAAAGTTTTGCAGAGTATTCTGGGATATTTCTTTTGACATAAGAGAGCAAAGTAGACAGAACTGTGGGAAAGACGTAATAGAATTTGGTTAACATAATTGCCTACATGCCATGTATAATACACTATTAATAGGGTATGCACTACACCTAACATATGTGTTGGCTAACACATAGTAGTTAAAGTAAAGGTAAGTAAAACAATATGTCCAGCACTTTCTGGTTCATTCCTGAAAAGACAAATTTACCATTGCAACAATCACTAGAAGGCCAATTTTTGCAGCTTAGACAAACAAGTGTAGAGTTATCCAAGTCACAGTACTAACAATAGTATTGACTGATCCTGATAATGGAAAAGCCGATAACTTTTAACTACTGTTATCTGGCACACAACTAAATGACATTAAATTGAAAAGAATACATTAGAAACCTCTTTAATTACACATGGAGGTTAAAGGGTGAAAAGGGCTTCCAAATTCAGCCTTACAAAAGTCCAGCAAACTGGAATGCTGATTACATGTCAATACTCTGAATGATGTCATAGCTCAATCATTGTGGAGCAGTGCTGGTTTGATTACATCAAAATGTGGAATCCCAGAATTCTTTTCTGATCTTTGTCCCATCAGAAGAGAGCCATATTAGTCAATTGTGAAAAATAAGCTCAATAGTTCTGTACAACATATTATTCTGTAGATGAAATTGCTAGGCAAGGTCAACCCCAAACAGGGGCATAGAACAGACCTTGACAAGTTTACCTCACTATAGAATGTGGCAAACTGCCAACTTCCCCTGGTGGGTCTCACACTTTACCTTCTCTTCCTGGGCCAGGGCACCCCCAGCTATCCCAGCTACCCCATCTCCCCTGGCTGTAGAGGACCTTTATCTCCTAGCCTGTGAGGGAACTTTCTCCTCCAGCTGCTCCAAACCTTCTGGTAACTTTTCCTGTTTGTTCCCCCCTCTCCTTCTGGGGAAGGCAGGGTTTAAATACACCTGACCTGGACCTTCAATGAGGCCTGGTGCCTCTAATCACACTACTGTGCTTTCTCTTCTGCCTCCAGGGCAGCGGGTTTTTGAGCCCTCTGGTCTGGCCCTGGCTCCTCTTTCTTTCTTTCTTTCTTTCCTTTTGCAGCTGCTTTATTTTGGGGGACCCTGCTGCTGCTGCTTCAGGGCTTTGCTGGGGAGCCTCCCTCCCAGCTGGGAGGGAGGGGGTGAGTGTGTGGCCCTTCCACCTCTTCCACCCCCACCCCCACCCAGCTGCTATCTCCACCCTCCCCCTGCTGCTGCTTCCGCAGCCAGCACCAGCTGCCAAAAGGCCACTTCCCCTTCCCTTGGCTGGCTGCCCCTTTCCCCCTTCTGCTGCCGTGAGCCCCCTTCCCCTGTTGCTGCTGCCCCTTGCCCTGGCCCCTGTGTTTGGGGGCACCCCCACCCCTATTCTTCCCTTCCCCCTCCCCTGCTGCTGCCCCCTGCCCTGGGCCCCACATTTGGGGGACCCCGACCCTCCACCCTCCTCCCCCACTGCTGTAGCTCCCCTCCGCTTTGGCCCGCGTGCTCCAGCAGCACTAATAGCCCTCCCCCCCTTAATTGACCCCCCCGGTTTTGTTGGCCCCCCCTTTCACAAACAGCACCCCCCCTCCTAGTTCATTTAGCCCTGCCCCCCCCCGTGCAGCCGGAGGAGCCGCCGACATTCCATCTTGGGCTGGTGAGTGCATCGCCCCTGAGCCCCTGCCTGGCTCGACCCACTGTCTTTTCCCCTCTGCTGGTGCCCTCCTCCCCTGCTTCCAGCCTAGCGGGGAGCAGTGGTCACCCCCCCCTTCTTCCCCTTCTCGCCCCGTCCCCTCCCTGACCCCTTTTCCACTCCCCTTCCCCCTTCCTCTCCCTCCCTTTCTTTTACACCCCCCCCGTCAAACCGTTCCCACCCCTTCCCAGGATGGCGGGTGTGCCTGGGACCGGGACCCCCTCCATAGACACTCCCGCCCCCCCCCCTCACCCTGAGGCCCCGTCCCTGCCCATAACAACTGGCCCTGCCGCCCCCGCTGAGCCGCCAGGAGTCATTCCCAAGGTGCCAGCGAAGGACGACTCTGGTGGGGATGCCAGGGACTCTGCTGCTGCCACGGCTCCCACCCCCCCAATCCAGGGGGCACGCCCTTAGTTGGGAGAAAAAAACAGGGGGGTAAAAAGAAGGGCAAAGGCCCTGCCCGGAAGGTGATGCCTCCTGTGGCTGGGGCACCTCCTCCTCTCCCTCTATCCCCTCCCGCTGTTCCTTCCACCAGCTCTGGGGGTGGCGGCGCCCCCAGGGCGTACGCCCAGGTGGCCACAGGCCCCCCGCCTGCCGCTGCCAAGACACGTGCCCTGACCACCGCCTCCAACACCATCCCAGGTGGCCGGGGCCGCTTCCCCACCCTTACCAGGAGGCCTGGGGTCCGGTGCCTCCTGGTGCCTGCCTCGCCCCACGTGGAAACCTACGTGCGGGCGATGACGCGGGTGGTGGGGCCCACGGCTGTGGTGGCGGCCTCCCGTATGTACGGCAAGGTGGTCTTTTTCCTGACGACGGAGGCCGCTGCCCAGGAGGCGATGGAGACGGGCCTGGTGGTGGGGGGCGTCCACGTCCCAGTGGAGCCCCTGGAGCACCTGGGCGTACGGGTGGTCTTGTCCTCCGAGGCCAGCTGGTGGCTGGAGTGGGGAGACGGGGTGCACCTTAGTCATCTCTCCGCCCACGCAGGCGGAGTGGCCACCCTGTTCTCCCCTGCCCTGCAGCCCGAGGTGCTGGGGATTGCCGAGGTCGTGCCAGGCCGCCTGCTGCACCTCCGGGTCCACGTGGAGGGGCTGGCGTTGAGTCTTGTCAACGTCTACGCCCCGAACGTGGGCCCAGAGCGGGTGCAGTTCTTCCAGCAGGCAGCCGCCTTCCTCTGCACATTGGATCCACAAGAATGCCTGGTCCTGGGCGGGTACTTTAACACCACCCTTGAGGAGCGAGACCGCACGGGGACCGAGCAGTGCCTGGCTGCCGCGGACGTCCTCAGGGAGATTATCAACCATCACTCCCTGGTGGACGTCTGGCGCAACCACCACCCGGACGACGATGTTACCTTTACTTTTGTCCGGGTGGGGGAAGATCGGTCGCGCCACTCCCGGTTGGACCGTATCTACATCTCCTGGCACAACCTTGCGTGGGCCCACTCCTCCAGCGTCCAGCCGCCCCATTCTCGGATCACCATATGGTGACCGTAACGGCCTCTCTCACTGCGGAGAGGCCGGGGCTGGCCTGCTGGCATTTTAACAACAGCCTGCTGGAGGACGTGGGCTTTGTGGCGTCCTTCCGGGAGTTCCGGCTGGCCTGGCGGGGGCAGAGGGGCGCCTTTCCCTCGGGGCGGCGATGGTGGGATGTGGGGAAGGTGCGCGCCCGGCTCTTCTGCCGTGACTACACTCGGTGGGCCAGCCGTCAGCGGGATGTGGGGATAGAGCAGCTGGAGCGGGAGGTTTTGGAGCTAGAGAGCCAACTGGCCACCAGCCCCGATGATCCGTCCCTCTGCGGAGCATGCCAGGAGAAGCGGGAGGAGCTTAGGGCCCTTGAAGATCTTCGAGCCCGAGGTGCCTTTGTCCGGTCCCGCATCCATCTCCTTTGGTAGATCGATTGTGGCTCCCGCTTCTTCTACGCCCTGGAAAAAAGGAGGGGGGCCCGGAAGCATGTCATCTGCCTCTTGGCTGCCAACGGCACCCCTCTCACAGACCCAGAGGAGATGCATGGAAGGGCCAGGGCCTTCTACGCAGACCTTTTCTCCCCGGAGCCGACCGACGTCGCCGCCTGTAGAGTGCTCTGGAACGAACTCCCTGTGGTCAGAGTGGGCGACCGGGACCGGCTGGAGAAACCTCTCACTCTGGCCGAGTTCTCGGAAGCCCTCCACCTCATGCCTACCAATAAATCCCCGGGCATGGACAGGCTGACCGCGGAGTTCTACCGCGTGTTTTGGGATGTCCTCGGCCCGGACCTCGTCATCGTCTGGGCCGAGTCCGAGGTTAGTGGAGTGCTCCCCCTGTCATGCAGGCGGGCAGTACTCACCCTACTGCCAAAGAAGGGGGACGTCTGTGACCTCTGGAACTGGCGTCCCCTCTCGCTCCTCGGCACGGACTACAAAATAGTGGCTAGGGCCGTCTCGCTCCAGCTGAAGTCCGTGCTGCAGGACGTGGTCCACCCCGACCAGACCTACACCGTCCCGGGCCGCACCATCTTCGGGCGACCTGGTGCGGCTGGAGGACTGCCTGGCTGTCTACTCGGCAGCTTCCTCCGCCCGGGTCAACTGGGCCAAGAGCTCTGCCCTGATGGTAGGGGCCGGGTGGCAGGCGAGCTCCCTCCCACCCGCGCTTCAAGCCATCCGGTGGAGCGTGGGCCCGCAGCTCTATCTGGGCGTCCACTTCTCCGCCACCCATCCCTCCCCGGCAGAGAACTGGCAGGATTTGGAGGGCAGGGTGTTTGGGCGGCTGCGGAGATGGACAGGACTGCTCCAGTGCCTCTCCCTCTGGGGGAGGGCACTAGTGATCAATCAGCTGGTCCTGTCCATGCCCTGCCACTGGCTCAACACTCTGGTCCCAACCTCGAGTTTCCTGGTCCACCTCCAGAAGACAATTCTGGAGTTCTTTTGGCCAGGACTGCACTGGGTCTCTGCAGGGATTCTGAGTCTTCCCCTGGAGGAGAGCGGGCAGGGCCTGTGCTGCATCCGCAGCCACGTCCACACCTTCCGCCTCCAGGCCCTGCAGAGACTCCTCTATGGTGCAGGTAGTCCGGTGTGGAGCCACTTGGCGCACGTCTTCCTCCGCCGCTTCCGAGGGCTCCGATACGACCGGCAGCTCTTTTTTCTCCACCCGAGAAGTCTTCTGCGAGACCTCTCCGAGCTGCCGGTCTTCTACCAGGACCTCCTCTGGACCTGGAGGCTCGTCTCGGCCTCCAGGCCCCTTGCAGTCACCGAGGGGGAGAATCTCCTCATGGAGCCCCTGCTACACAATCCCCAGTTACGTGTGCAGGTGGCGGAGACCCCCTCGATGCGACGGAGGTTGGTCCTGGCAAGAGTCATCAGGGTCGGAGACCTCCTGGACTACGCCCGGGGGGCCTGGGTGGACCCCTATGTGCTGGCTCAGCGTATGGGGCTCTCCACCCCTCGAACCCCCCGACGCGTACTCCAGGAGGTGAGGGCAGCCTTGCCCCCTACTGCTTTGATGTACCTCGAGCGGGTCTTGCAGGAGGGTACTCCCCACCTCCCCCTCAGCCCCGGCCCTCTGGTGCTTACCATCGGGCCTCGACCCTGCGAACCCCCTCGGCTCCCCCATCCTCACGCCCCAATCCAGCTGCTCGATCTGCAGCCGGTCCTCTTCCAGACCGTGCCTAGGAAACATCTGTACGTGCTCGTGCTCCACACCCTTCACCTCCTCGCCCTCACGTCCCACCCGGACACCAAGTGGCGGGACCTCTTACCACCCTTGGAGGGCGAGGATCCCCAGTGGGCCAGTCTGTATTCCACCTTGACCCCACGGCCCGCCGGGGACATCAGTTGGCGGCTCCTTCACGGAGCCGTGAGCACGGGCGTGTACTTGGCGCGGTTCACCTCCCACCCTGACACCTGCCCGTACTGCGCCATGAGGGAAACCCTGGCGCACGTGTACCTGGAGTGCGCCAGGTTGCAGCCCCTCTTCCGGCTCCTCCAGAACCTCTTGTTGAAGTTCTGGCTGCACTTCTCCCCGCACCTGTTCATCCACTCACACCCCATCCGTGGCCCCACGAAGTCGCGGGACCTCCTCGTCAACCTCCTCCTAGCACTGGCCAAACTAACTATCTACAAGACCAGGGAGAGAAGGTTGTCAGGGGAGGCTCCCTGCAACTGTGGGGCCTATTTCCGTTCCCTTGTTAATTCACATCTCTGGGCGGAGTTCCTCTGGGCAGCGTCCACTGGCTCCCTGGACACCTTCGAGGAGCAGTGGGTGCTGTCCGCGGTTCTCTGCTCGGTGTCCCCTTCTGGTCTCCTATGTTTGACCCTGTGACCTTCACGCCCTTTCCTGTTTTATTCATTTGTTGTCCCCCGTAATCTGTTGGACCCGGGTCCAGTGGTTCCTCCCCTAGGCTGGGAGAGGAAACTTTAGCGGTGGGTGGGCGCAAGCACGTACCCCCGGTTCTCCAAATAGAAGGGCAGAGGGGTTTTAACCCTTTAGGGCGCTCTGGCCTGACTTTATCACAAGAAATAAAATATCTTGTCTTCACTTCATTTTTACCTCAGGCTAGCTCATTCACATTAGTTACCAGGAGGTTAAAAACACACCTTTTTTTTTAGCAGTGAAGACAAGACTTTAATTTCCCTGTGATAACCATCTAAAAGTCTAAACTTCCACCTTCTTTTACATTTCTAAATGCTAGTCTCAAACTTTACTACAGATAAGATATAAGTTTACAGTACAGTAGTCTTCTAATCCCTTTGGAGTCTTCACACTTCCTTCCAGCTTCTGCTTTGTTTTTATACTAACTTTTAAATAAAAGAAAATAAAGGAAAAAGTCTTTTTAGTATAGGTAGTATAGGCTACTTCGATGTGTCAGGGGAATCTCTTGGATCCTTTTGTGAATAAAATTTAATTTATTTTCTATAACTAATAAAGTCTTTTTCTGACTATTAATCCTGTAGCAAAAGGTAAAGAAAGAGGGAAATGGATTCTCTGCAACCACACTTCTTCCTCCATGGAGTACTGTCAGTAGTTTCCCCTCTGACCAAGAAATGCTGGATGCAAGTCAGTTGGAAGCCTGTTAATGCTACTCCATATTTTGTTTGGAAAGGTAAGACTGGGGTAAAGTGTTTCACTGAAAGGGAAAAGAGGGACTTCCATCCAAACAGAGGGGGTCTTGGGAGAGTAAAGTCTCGGATAACCTAATTTATGTACACTGTTTTCTTAAATAAATCAGATTTCTGTTCTAATAGGAGAAATATCTTTGGTCCATTTCTCTCTGAAAGTTCAGAAGAGCCAGAAATGTGGCACAACTTCAGTTTTAATAGCATATAAACTGGTATATTAAAATAAGAGCTAATATAGCTTCTTTAAACAGAGAGCTAAAATAACACTGCTCCTAATGAGATGAGGGTTGAACCCCAGGATACCGTGTTGTCCAATGTCCCCTTTCCATGATGCAGGAGATGAAAAAGGAGTTTCCATGACCTGAGTAATGATTTTGTGGGTGTGGGTGTACACCAATACATTAGATACTCACAGCTATGAAGAGTCATTTTGGTTATTTGACTGGATGCCAAATATATGTCTCTGTTTTTTGATGAATAACAAATTCTATTTGTAGGACTAGGGAAGAGATCCAAATTGTGAGAACTCTTACCAAGTTTACTTAGCAGTCCTTGTAAAATAGAAACATGATGCATTCCCCTTGTCTGATTTCCTGAAGGGCAGTTCAATAACATGTCCTGTACTTTCAGTTCTTACTTCTCCATCACAATTATTAGCATTCCTTTGCAAGGCTCCCTCAGCAGTTCTTTGTGTAGCTACTTTGGTGTTGCAGAGTTTTGCATCCCATCTGAAAGAAAAGGGTCTAGCAAACAAAACAACCTCCGTGGGAGCGGAGGGTGCTCTGCACCTCACAGAATTAGGTGCTTAGATAACAAGCTATGACAGATGTACAGATATAAGGTCAAATTTAGTTGCTTTGGCCAGGATTTGAGATTACTTCACACCTCACAAGCTCTGCTCTTCATTGTACAAAAGTCCATTTTTACTACCAGTTATAGGGCCTGATCCTGCAAAGTGCCTCCTCCGAGATGCTGAACACCCTCTGATGCTACTGAGTTAAACGGGAGCCAGAGACTCTCAGCCCCGCCAAGAGTTACCCCGCATTCTGCAGGATCAGGCCCAGGGAATAAGTCTCCGGCCTGTTACCACTGTATGTGTATGAATTACCACTGCTATGGTAATGGGAATACACAATGGTGTATTTGGTTTTAAAAGGAACCTTGTGAATTAATTGGTAGTTCCTATTTAAAATGTCAATAACCTGAGCCAGCTTTATTCAAACTTGGAGAAGATACAGTACTTCGTGGAGGACTGAGGGACAGATGCTGCCTCTACTGAAGTCATTAGCAATATTACCATAGACTTCAGTGGGCAGAGGGTCAAGTCCTAAGCATCTAAAGTAAACAAGCTATTGTCTTTAATTATGGGGTGCAAAACCCCATAAGAACATGGAAAAGATTTGACAGGTTTTTAATTCAAAAGTGTCCTTCCATTATTTCACACCTTCCTCTGGCATAAGACTTGGCAAAAAAAAAAAAAAGGCAAAAAGGCGAGTTTGAAAGGTCGATAGAAGGGGGTGAGTAAGAGGGTTCAGCATGTAATGGATCCTGGGACAGTTACAATAGTCATTAGGACTCACAACGATGACTAGGTAGCAAACAAAATGGTTTTTGATATAATTTTGTCTGGTATAACTGACGGCTGTAACACAACCATTCAGCCATCTTTAGCTTTCTAAGTGTCATTATTTTGGTTGCACCGTACAGCAAACCCCTAGTGTGCCAGGTGTACCACAACAAAGCACACTGTAGGTGCTTCACCAGCGAGGGCCTTATAGACACTAGTCTTGATGGGTCCCAATAACCACTTAGACACATGGCTAAGAGAAAAGCTAAGTTACTAGGGCTAGCAGGAAAAGCAAAGGTTGTAAATACCATATGTACAGAACCTTAACCAGTTACTGTTCAAAGTAAGCAATAATAGTTCTTGTTTGGGTCCTTGGGTCAGTCCAATTGCCCAGGGCTCTTCAGGCTTAGTGCACGGATTGACCGCTCCAGTCCAATCTTGATTCCAATCAAATAAGTGCTTTCAGGGTTCCTGGCCAGGCTCAGTTAGCATCTCTCATTGGGGGCCATCTGTACTGGCTCCCTGCTCAGAACTGCTTTCCCCCATAAGTCCCATACAGATCTACACCCTGCTGTAACATGCATCCGTTACAGCCTGGTACACACACAGCTCTGTCCACAGGTCCTGGGGCTTCTGTCCAGCTCCCTGTTTGCCATGTAGCTCCTGCTTCAGCTCCCTTGCAAGGCTAGCTTGCCAAGAGAGCCTGGCCTCTTCCTGATTAAGGACTCTTCCCCTATCTGGCTAGGGGAAAGGGAAGTGCACTGAGGAGAGGGCTGATGGGCGTTTTAGGCCCCTGCTTAGCAGCTCCGGCACGTAGGTCAGCGGTTCCCAACCTTGGGGTCATAACAATGAAAATTGGGGTCACAAAGAAGCTCGACAGTGTTGTGGTGGAGTGGGGCGCAAGGGGCCCAATCCCCCCACTGCAAGAGTGTGTCCCAATCGAGAGATAAGAGACCAGGCCACTATTTTTTGGTTAACCACTATTTATGTAACTTTTATTGAAGTATATAGAGTTATAAAAAAGAAAAAATGAGTTAAATGAAAGATTACAATTAAAAAAGCTTCAATTCTTATCAAATCCTACATACATCAACCCCTCATACACATGCCACATTCCCAACTCTACTTCCCTAAAACATTCCTTATTAAATCCTACATATATCAACCCCTCACACATAAGCCACATTCCCAAAACTTTGCTTCCTTAAAACATTCCAAAAATCCTTCAAGTGCAAACATCAGCAACACCACAATCACAATCCCTCTTCCCGTGCCCAACACAGAGGACAAACCTCAGTGCCAGTCTCAGTAGGGTAAAGCTCATGCCAGACAGAGAGAGAGCACTATCTGTGGACAAAAAGGATTATTCCAGCTTAACACACATTATTATATATGCGCAGCCCAGGACAGCACGAACACCTTGCTTCTCCCCCGTGCTCCACAGACACCATGGGTCACGGCTCGGTGGGGCTAGCCATGGGCTGTTTG
>ML675604.1:46383688-46430269 GCA_007922155.1 Mesoclemmys tuberculata
GGCTAGGAGTTACAAGAGTCAGCTGGGGTGTCTGGTGGGAAATACAAGTGGATTTCAACTTGTTTTCAATCTGTGGGTTAGTTAGCTTGGAGCAGTGATAATACATACACACACAATCCAAACAACATTCCCCAATTTAAAACCCAAATTTAACCAGGTTATATTTACCACATGTGGACGTTATCTCCGGAGTGATAGATAACAGATCTGCAACTTGTTTTCTTGAGATAAAAGATTAAGTGGAGATAACAGCCCGATGTTCCATCAGCTTGACCGACTTACAGTTCATCCTGACTATAAGCAGCCATAATCAGAGCCCACCGGTCTGGTGTCAACCAATTGCACGCACTTGACTAGTTCGGTGTTCCATCGGCTCGACCAACTTATAGTTCATCCTGACTGTAAGCAGCCATAATCAGAGCCCACCGCAACCAGTTACAGTGGCTGAACACCCCCTGCCACCCCCTTCGGATATGCTAAGCTGTGCGGCCTTGCAATCCAGGGCAACCAGGTGAACAAAAAGAATCAGAAAAGATAAATCCAAAAGCAGAAAAAAGATGTGAAAAAAAAAACAAAAAAAAAAAACCAAAGAACAAGAAAACCAAACTGCAGGCTCCCTTGGTGATCAGGCAAGGGGGTTTAACACTCTTCCTTGTGAAGAGTGGGGAGGTGCCCAGGACCAGCCAGGTCCCTGGGCAAAATGACAGGCTACTAACCTATCATCTCTCCAACGTGTCCAAACCAGAACCCTGGCTTTATGGCTGAGACCCCAGAAAATTAGCATATCGCCTGTTGGCGTGGAAACTCCCTGACCTTGGTCAGTAAAGTTTTCTCATGAGCTCTGCAGCTGGTAGCTATAATTTATCTTTTCTCCTTCTCCAGGGTTGTTTCAAACCAGTTTGGGACACTGGTCGTGAGTTTCTTAGAAAACTGCTATTGTTTGCAGGTTTTGACTCCAGAAGATACCACCACCTAATTATTTATTTATCTATCTAATTTGAGGCTTAACAAGCTGCACTCCATCCCAGGCTGGAGTTTGGCCATAGCAAAAAGCAAGTGGAAAAATCCACTTCTAACAGACAGCTCCCAGCCAGGAGCACTGGGCAGCATGGGGGTGGGGCTCTAGCTCACTTCTCTTTCGCTTTGTTGCTTCCCCGCCCACACGCCCTCCCTGCCACAGTGAGTCCTGGGCCTGCCGTGACACCCAGCAGTGCCGGACTCGAGGCGGCGGCCCTGAAATGGAGGGATGCACTGCTGGGGACTGAGGCAGAAGGGAGGTACAGTGCAGCGTAGAGCAGAAGACAAAGGGGGTGTCACAATGCTCGGTGTGGGGCTGCCTGGGGTAGAAGAGCAAGGAGGGGGGTGTCACAGTGCTGGGGGACTACCTGGGGCAGCTAAGCGAGGGGATGTCATAGTGCTGGGGGGCTGCCAGGGACAGCAGAGTGAGGAGGTGTCACAGTGCTGGGTGTGGGGCTGCCTGGGGCAGGAGAGCGGGAAGGGGATGCGGTCACAATGTTGTGGATGGGGTCTAAGTGAGAGGATTTACTGAAAGGCACTAAAGAGGTGCAGCACAACAAAACTTGCAGCCCAGGGGAAAAGGGGTAATGTGGCTTTAAATCCTTTTGTATCTGGGAGCCAGAGCCACCCATGGCAAAACTGAGACAGCACTGGGGAACAGCCTACATTAGAGCAGTCCATTGCTGGATACCTATACATAGCAGCAGTGCCCAGAATCTCTGCAGTGTGTCCCCTTCCCACACTTTTAAGTCTCAATTTAGCAACTGTGAAATCTAGGATTGTTTAACAGTATGACCACACAGTAAATATAATCCACAGTTAAAGCAAAAGTAATAAATGTCAGACAAATGGATTTAATAGCTATTTTAGGCTTTGCATTCAATGTCATATTTTTTATTTTAAAAAAACGTTAAAATGTTTTAAATGAAAAATATAAATGCCATAAGCAGTGCAATGCCCTGTCTTGTTTGCTGGGGTTGCTAAAAATGTGCACTGTTTAAATGGGGTCATGCTGAGTAAAAGGTTGGGAACCCTGGACATAAGTAATGTCGCTCAGGAGTGGACAATACCATTTCTAAGTTCTTTGATATATAGCTGGGTCGTCTTAAGTGTTTTTAAAATGCCTTGCACCTTGTGGGTACCACTGGAAGCAAATAATTTATAATAAAAAAATAATGGCAAGCAGCACATGACAGCATGGCCAGGTTGATTAATTGTACTCTCAGACCTGATAGCCAAGGTCTACTTGCTGTCTGCTAGAGAAAATGAGACATGACACCCCCTGGAATCATTTTTACATGACCTGGTCATTCGTGTAGAAATATAAATATAACAGAATACTAACAACTCAATTCACATTATGCTTACGAGTTCTGAGCTAGGATTAAGGATCACACAACTATAGCTGTTGTATCTAACTGCCTTCTGTAATGCTGAGATTCTTCTGAATAGGAGGTTATCTTTTCATTCATCTGTAAATTCACTGGATGCCTGGCAAGATGTTACTGTGGACCAGATCTTTGGCTGCACTGTGGTAGTTTTGCACTGCCCCACCAGCTTAATGAGCAGGAGGATCCCCACCTCCAACCCCCACATAGGCAAATTTTCAGGTGGCATAGGGCCTCATAACAGCTCCATCCTATGTCACCCATGCCCAAGTAGCTAACTCACTGGCTGTGGCCAGAGAAAAGGGACATAGGCATGGTATCCCAGTTCTCCAGCAGCCCTCAACAGTTGTGATAACCCCCAGAACCATAGGTAGTCAGTACAAATTAAAGCAGTTAAAGTGCTTTACTTCTTGCTCAGAAGAATGATCTGGCAAAGGAGCAGCCCCAGGATCAGAAATGCAGAAGTGGTTTAAATCAGAGGCTTGATTCTATACACATTGAACACAATAACAAAACTGCTATTGACTGTAATGGGGCAGGATCAGGGCCCAGCTGCTCCATGACCACAGCTGAGATCTGGCCCTGTGTATGCAGTTGTAATATAGATGATGGGCAAGTTTCTTTGAAATGCTTTATATTTCTGGAAACAGAATTTAAACACAAAAGTATTAATGGCTCATCTGCTAACAGCTTTAAAATTTGCTCCACCACACAGCAGGTGGGAACTACCTCTATTTTCCATTCACTCTTGGGAATTCCTGCAAATTCAACAAGACATTATATACAATCAAATACTTCAGGTTTATATACTTTTACACAGTTTGGTTGCAGTTTATACAGACTTTACAGGCAAGCTTAAAGTCTCATGGAGATTCAGAATTTTAGGAAATTGTATGAATCAGTGCACTGCAAAGGGAATATGATACACCAACAGAAACTTAATACCTATTGTCATAAAATGAAAGAGTATTAAGAACTGATCTGTTAACAACTTCACATTATGCTGTCTGGAAAATAAACACAAATGATAATAAGGTTCTTCTGATTTTCCCCAAACTTAAGTAACTCACTGTTGTTTCCTCAGGAAAAAAAAGCTCTCACTAAAACCAACTCCCCCAAGAACCCACAAATGGTTTGACACAATGAAACTTGGAACAAATATTACATGGATCATTTCCTATGCATATGTATGCCTCAGTTTGTATTCCCCATAAGAAACAATTTGCAACAGCCTCTTAAGCTGTGGAGACAAAATAATTTAAAAGCAGTAAATATATGACTATTTATAACAGAGCTCCATCCAGCACTATATCCCCACCTGCCAGTCTACGACTTTAGGCTTCTTCTGAGTAATATTTACTAACATTTAGTGTTTTTATAGTTATTTATATGGCCAAAGCACCATACAACCACCAAGTCATTAATCCACACAATACTTCCACCCCTCAAATGGAGCTCCTTGCAATCACAGAGCTTTGTTCTGCTGACACTTGGCACCTGCCTAGGACTGCCCCTATCGTTTTGCCTAGAAATAACAGTGAAAAGGGTCACCATCATATACTTCTCCCTAAGAATAGGTCAGCCAGAGAGAACGATCTGTTTTAAAGCCCCCTTTGCTATAGTATGATGCCCCTTCAGTTACTGTTTTTTTCCCTCTCCAGGCCCCTATGAGTCAGAAAGTTAGTAATATCCCTATTTTATAAATGGTGAACTGCGGCACAGAGCAATTGAGTGAATTGCCCAAGGTCATATAGGAAATCTGTGTCAGAGTTGGGAACTGACTCAAGAGCTCCCAAGTCCCACTCTAGTGTCTTTACCACTAGACCATCCTTCTTTCACTAATACGTTATTGTCACAATATGGTCTTGATAAAATAAGTAATTATTTGACTAAGCAATGCACACTGCCCCAGAAAAGGATGGTGTATCTTGCAAATCTCACAGTGTTTTCCCACAGCCAGCCAAGAACTGGTGTAGAAATGGTCTGTATTGGGTATATTCTAGCCCTCAGTTAGACTAGGCCCCGACTATGGGAATCAAGAGTACTAGCCTGGGGGTGTAAAGCAGAGAAAGAGTAAAGGGTCATTAGACCTATGACTGATATGGGGCCCACCCACACCCAGGGTAAAAAAAATTGAATAATTATCTTCTGAATACTACATACCTTGAATGGTTGACACTCCTTTGGAATTCCAGAGATGATTTCCTATTGCTAGTTTTAAGCTCCAGAGATCCCATGAAGGCTAAGCAAAACAGTGCTGCATGGTATTTCTTCTGAAATTATAATGAAAAAGTTGGCTCATAGACTCATAGACTCATAGGTCAGAAGGGACCAATATGATCATCTAGTCTGACCTCCCGCACAAGGCAGGCCACAAAACCCTACCCATACACATTTATAACAACCCCGAACCCATGACTGAGTTATTGAAATCCTCAAAAGTGAGATTTGAAGACCTCAAGCTGCAGGGAATCCACCAGCAAGCGACCCATGCCCCATGCTGCAGAGGAAGGCGAAAAACCTCCGTGGCCCCTGCCAATCCGCCCCGGAGGAAAATTCCTTCCCGACCCCAAATATGGCGATCAGCTAAACCCTGAGCATGTGGGCAAGACTCACCAGCCAGCACCCAAAAAAGATTTCTCTGCAGTAACTCAGTTCCCATCCCATCCAGCATTCCCACAGACCATTGAGCAGACTTATCTGCCGATAATCCAAAATCAATTGCTCAAATTAAACTATCCCATCATAACATCCCCTCCATATACTTATCAAGCTTAGTCTTAAAGCCAGATAAGTCATTTGCCCCCACTACTTCCCTCGGAAGGCTATTCCAGAACTTAGAAACCTTCGTCTAATTTCTAGTCTAAATTTCCTAATATCCAATTTGTACCCATTCGTCCTCGTGCCTATATTAGTACTAAACTTAAACAATTCCTCTCCCTCCCTAACGTTAATCCCCCTGATATATTTATATAGAGCAAGCATATCCCCCCGGAGCCTTCTTTTGGCCAGGCTAAACAAGCCAAGCTCTTTCAGTCTCCTTTCATAAGGCAGATTTTCCATTCCTCGGATCATCCTAGTAGCCCGTCTCTGAACCTGTTCCAGTTTGAATTCATCCTTCTTAAACATGGGACACCAGAACTGCACACAATATTCCAGGTGGGGTCTCACCAGCGCCGTATATAACGGCACTAACACCTCCTTCTCCTTGCTGGAAATACCTCGCCTGATGCATCCTAAAACCGCATTTGCTTTTTTAACAGCCACATCACATTGGCGGCTCATAGTCATCCTGTTATCAACCAATACCCCAAGGTCCTTCTCCTCCTCCGTCGTTTCCAACTGATGCATCCCGAACGTATATGTAAAATTCTTATTATTAATCCCTAAGTGCATGACCTTGCACTTTTCACTATTATATTTCATCCGATTACTATTGCTCCAGTGTACAAGGTGGTCCAGATCTTCCTGAATAGCATCCCGGTCCTTCTCCGTGTTAGCAATACCCCCCAGCTTCGTGTCATCCGCAAATTTTATTAACACATTCTCGCTCTTTGTGTCAAGATCAGTTATAAAAAGGTTAAATAAGGTCGGTCCAAGAACCGATCCTTGAGGGACTCTGCTAGTAACCTCCTTCCAGCCTGACAGTTCACCCTTCAGCACGACCCGCTGTAGTCTCCCTTTTAACCAGTTCCTTATCCACCTTACAACTTTCACATTCATCCCCATCTTTTCCAATTTAACTAACAGTTCCCCATGCGGAACCGTGTCAAACGCCTTACTGAAGTCGAGGTAAATTAGATCTACCGCATTGCCCTTGTCTAAGTAATCCGTCACCTTCTCAAAGAAGGAGATCAGGTTGGTTTGGCACGATCTACCTTTAGTAAATCCATGTTGCAATTTGTCCCAATTACCATTGACCTCCATGTCCTTAACTACTTTCTCCCTTAAAATTTTTTCCAAGACCTTACACACGACAGACGTCAAGCTAACAGGCCTATAATTACCCGGATCACTTTTATTCCCTTTCTTAAAAATAGGAACTACGTTAGCAATTCTCCAGTCGTACGGCACAACCCCCGAGTTTACCGATTGCTTAAAAATTCTCGCTAATGGGCTCGCAATTTCACGCGCCAGCTCCTTTAATATCCTCGGGTGGAGATTGTCCGGTCCCTCCGATTTTGTTCCATCAAGCTGTTCAAGTTTGGCCTCTACCTCAGATACGGTAATATCCACCACCACATCCAGATTCCCGTTCGTCATCCCTCCATCATCCCTAAACTCCTCACTAGTCTTATTAAAGACCGAGGCAAAGTACTTATTTAGATATTGGGCCATGCCTAGGTTATCCTTAACCTCCGTTCCATCCTCAGCGTATAGCGGCCCCACTTCTTCTTTCTTTGTTTTCTTCTTATTTATGTGACTGTAGAACCTTTTACTATTGATTTTGATTCCCTTCGCAAGGTCCAGTTCTACGCGGCTTTTAGCCTTCCTCACTTTATCCCTACACGTTCTGACCTCACTTAGGTAGCTTCCCTTACTAATCCCGCCTTTCTTCCACTCCCTGTAAGCTTTCTGCTTTTTCCTAATCCCCTCTCTGAGTTGCTTGCTCATCCAGCTTGGCCTGCTACTCCCGCCCATGGTTTTTTTCCCCTTTCTTGGGATGCAGGCTTCCGACAATTTCCGCAGCCGTGACTTAAAGTAATTCCAGGCCTCCTCCACATTTAAATCCCCAAGTTCCTCCGTCCAATCCACTTCCCTAACTAATTTCCGTAACTCTTTGAAATTAGCCCTTGAGAAGTCGAAAACCCTAATCCCAGATCTACGTTTGTTTATCCTTCCATCTAATTTGAATTGAATCAGCTCATGATCACTCGAACCAAGATTGTCCCCTACCACCATTTCTTCTACGAGGTCCTCACTACTCACCAAAACCAAATCTAAGATGGCATCCCCTCTCGTAGGTACTTCAACTACTTGATGAAGAAATCCATCCGCTATCACATCCAGAAACATCTGACCCCTATTATTCTTGCAAGCACTCGTCCTCCAGTCTATATCCGGGAAGTTGAAATCTCCCATAATCACACATTTCCCCTTAGTGTTTACTTCATTAAAAACATTAAAGAGGTCTCTATCCATATCCAAGTCAGACCCCGGCGGTCTGTAGCACACCCCAAGCACTATCTCAGGGGAAGCTCTAGTAGCTTTTTTACCCAGTGTGATTTTTACCCAGACAGACTCCGTCTTATCCATTCCATCACTTCTCATTTCATTACAATTCACCTCATCATTGACGTACAAAGCTACTCCACCACCTCTACCTTTCTTCCTGTCTTTTCTAAACAGCACATAGCCTTCAATACCCGTACTCCAGTCATGAGTACTATTCCACCAGGTTTCTGTTATCCCTATAATATCCGATTTCACTTCCTGCACTAGTAGCTCCAGTTCCTCCATCTTGTTCCCTAGGCTCCTCGCATTAATGTACAGACATTTTAATTTTTGACGTTTGGCGTCAATGACATTCTTTCCCCCGTCACGCACAGACCTTCTACCACCATCATCACCCGTCTGGCTAGTTGCAACTCCGCTTTTCCCCCTTTGGTCAATTCTTCGGTCCACTAGGATATCCCCTCTCACTTTGCTTGCTTCCCTCTCCAGGTTAAGTTCCGGCGTGGAGATCTCCTGAACATCTCCCAACCATCTCCCCCAACTTCCTAGTTTAAAGCTCTCCTAATGAGGTCGGCAAACCTCCATCCTAGAAGTCCAGTTCCCTCCCTGCTTAGATGAAGTCCATCCCGAGCGAACAGTCGTCTGTCCGTAAACGCTTCCCAATGACCGTACATCCCAAAGCCCTCCTTATAGCACCACTGCCTGAGCCATCTGTTAACCATCATAATCTTGTCGCTCCTTTGCTGCCCCGCTCTAGGAACCGGCAAAATTCCACTAAAGATCACCTGAGCTTGGATTTCCTTGAGCGTCTTCCCCAGTCTGACATAGTCCTCCTTGATACAGTCCAGGGAGCGACTAGCCGTATCATTCGTTCCCACATGAAGGACAATCAACGGATTCTTTCCCGCTCCCGCTAGGATCCTTTTCAGCCTCAGGTCCACATCCCGTACCTTAGCCCCCCCGGCAGACAGCACACCCTTCTGTTCTCCCGATCAGCTCTAGTTACGGGCCTGTCTATTCTTCTCAGTAAAGAGTCTCCAATCACGTAGACTTGCCTTTTCCCGGCGACAGTGTGACTCTCCGGTCTATCCCCGACACCAGCTGGCCGCAAGCCCTCTCGATTCGTCTTTGCCCTCGCAATCCTCCTAGGGCTCATACTGGTTGTCGCCTCCATTGACTCCTCCCCTCCTCCCGCAGGACTAGCCGCTCGCCTCTTTTTCCTTGCCCTCTCTCCTACAGCGAGCACCAGCTGTGCTCCATCTTCATTTTCCAATGCACCAAACCTGTTCCTGAGTTCTATTTCTCCCTCGCTGGCCCGTCTTTTCCTCTGCCTGGTTCTCCTAGTCACATGCTTCCATCGTCCAGGTTCCTCACCCAGCAGCTCCTCAGAATTCTTTGGTCCTACTTCCATCTGCTCGTCTGAGCTTATCCCCTGTGGCTCATCATGTCTGTCTTCCATTATCTGCTCAAACTTGCTTCTAAACTCAATCATGGTTTCCACCTGCATCTGCAGTCCTCTTACCTTTTCTTCCAACAGTTCTATCAGGCGGCACTTCATGCAGACAAAACTCCTTTCAGGTGCCCCCTCCAGGACCATGTACATGCCACAGCTCCCACATCCGGTCATCCTCAGTGTGTCTCTCACTGCTGTCTCTGTCTCACTCATGGCCTTCCAACTCTGTGCCTGGTGGTTCAGGCCTCACACTGCCCTGCTCCTCCAACAGAACTCCCACTGAAACTCCCCTGTTAGCAGCCCTGTTTGCTGGCTCCTTTGGAACTAATTAAATGCTACATAATAGTCTTCCATTATTCTACCAAACTAAGATCTAACTCCTCAAAATGATACAATGAGAAATATTTACAGCGTTGATTGAGGCAGCCACAAATAAGAGATCTAGTCATCATCCTAGAGTTAATTTCTGTCATACTCTCTTCAAAGCCCATAAGATTTCACTGTCAGTTTAACAGTATCTAATTCTAAGAAGGATGCTAATACATTGGCCAGGATCCCATAATTATTATTTGTAAATAAGACGGTCCAATAGCTGGTAAAGTTCAAAAGATTCCTTCCTTTTTTAATTCAAGATTGAATAGCATTATATTTTCTTTTGAACATTAGGCTGTAAAAAGTAGTTCTAGGTGTCAATGGGGCGGCCCAGTTTTACTGGTGGCATGACCAAATGGTTAGGTCACTGGGCTTCCACTTTTCCCCCCATCTCTGGTGCCTCTCACCAGAAACCACTATGATACTCTGATGGCTCACCTCTTGGTAGGCAGTGACTCAGCCCTCCACCTCGGTCATCAGCTTAGTTCTCCCCCTTCCTGAGTAACAGAGCCCAAAGAAATATATAGAGTTGGTTGGAACAAGTTCTTACAATAGGGAGGACCTTAAGTCCACCTCCTGATTGCTCTAGGTGATTTACCGATGCCTAGGGGCTTTCAGCATCTCAACCAGACATGGCTTTTTCTGGTATAGGACGGGAGACAACATTTTGAATAGCATGCCCCTCCACCCTTACCTGCATGACCTCATATACATGCTGCATGTGATGTCAAATGGCAGGGTTGGGAGAGTGCATTTTTTAAAATGGCATCCTCTAGGTAGCATGACTTTGCACATGCCACAAATATAAGGTGACACTGGTAGGGGCAGGGTCATGTAGGCAGGGGCGGCTCAACACTGTTCCCAGAAGTGCCAGAATGTCTGGTATTCTGGGAATGTGTGAGTGGCCACCCTAATGTGGGGCCAGGCTGCTGGGGCTTTGCCATAGCCCTTGATCATCCATGGAGCTAGGCTAAATATACAGTTTCCTACAAGCCACCCTCCTCACCTGGCCAATAGAGCCGCAGGCAGCAAGCCCCTGGAATGAACAGCTTCAGGTCTTGGAGTTCCAGGAGTTGGGCCTACAGTCCCATATAATTTTCTGTTGGCATCACTGCATCAGCCAATGTCTCGAACCTTTGCAGCCATCTTGTCCCCAGGCTGGGACAATCCACCTAAATTGTTCTGGTGCAATCTGCTCATCCACCTGCTCCCTGGTCTGTTTTTCAGGTTGGAGCCATCAGCAATAATGTTCTTTAAGGTTCTGGGCCACTGCTCGAGGCCAGGACCCCAGTGGGTATCTTTTCCAGCAAAAGCAATGTTGGTGGGTCTCTGCCATGATGTGAAAGAGAGCTAAAATGGCCACCTTTACCCATGCATAGTGTTCTACGGCTGCAGTATTGAGGCCTTGATACACAGTTTGGGATGCCAACAAAATAGCCCAGTGTTCAGATGGCCACCATGTCTCAGTGGTGACCCAATCAAAGGTGATGGGGAATCCATCTTTTTGAGTTTTATCAGAATTTTGGGGGCTAAAGAGGGGTTCAGGGGCCCTGCTGCATGGTTTGTGGTCACCCCAGTCATCATAAAAGGGTCCATTGGCTGGACCAGGCGCTGTTATCGCTCTTGTGACCGTGCTACTCAATCACAAATGCTGCTGTTGCTCTTATGCCACTTGCTGTTGTTGCTGGGGGGCAGCTGGTTGGAACAGCTGATTTTCTTGCTGCTGGGTCACCTGTTGTTGTTGACTGTCCATCAGCCACTTCAACAATTTGTCTATATCCATCTCCTTTCCTTTCTCTCCTTCCACTCTGTGATTTTCTTCTTCTTTCTAGGCCTTACAGCTGACTTGGGACACTGCCTCCATTTTCTACAAAATTGTGACAGAGACACATTGCCCAGTGGTTAGGTTTCTGGGCCTCCAACCTTCTCCTATCTCTGGGGCCTCTCACTGGCAACCATGCAACACTGTGATGGTCCACCTCTTGGTAGGCAGCAATTCCATCATCCAGCCAGGTCTCCAATTTAGTTTGCCCCCTTCTGGGGTAACAGAGCCCAAAGAAATATCTATTGTCCCATGCTTCTGCAGAAAAGAACCTGGGAGTTACAGTGGATAAGAAGTTGGATTTGAGTCAACAATGTGCCCTGGTTACCAAGAAGACTAATAGCATATTGGGCTCCATTAGTAGGAGCATTGCCAGCAAATCACGGGAAGTGATTATTCCCCTCTATTAGGCATTGGTGAGGCCGCATTTGGAGTATTGTGTCCAGTTTTGGCCCCCCACTACAAAAAGGATGTGGACAAGTTGAAGAGAATCCAGCAGAGAGCAACAAAAATGGAGCTTATGAGGAGAGGATGAGAGAACTAGGCATGTTTAGTCTGCAATAGAGAAGAATGAGGGGGGATTTGATTGCAGCCTTTAACTACCTGAAAGGGGGTTCCAGGGAGATTGGAGCTAGGCTGTTCTCAATGGTAGTAGATGACAGAACAAAGAGCAATGGTCTCAAGTTGCAGTGGAGGAGGTCTAGGTTGGACAGTAGGGAAAAGTTTTTCACTAGGAGGGTGGTGAAGCACTGGAATGGGTTACCTAGGGAGGTGGTAGAATCTCCATCTTTAGAGGTTTTTAAGCTGCGGCTTGAAAAAGCCCTGGCTGGGATGATTTAGCTGAAGTTAGTCCTGCTTTGATCAGGGGGTTGGACTAGATGACCTCCTGAGGTCACTTCAAACTCTAATCTTCTATGATTCTATGTTCACACAACAGGGAGTCATTCTATCTACCTCCTGTCCCCTGTAAGTGACTTGCCCTCACCTTGGAGCTGTCAACATCTCTACCCTCTCCTTACTTCTGTGTAGAAAGAAGGTTTATGTCCCCTCCCCCCTGCCACAACATGGGTGATTAGTAAGGGAGTCCAGGCCCCCCCAATCCACTAGGTGTTTCAACAATTTCAAGCATCCTGGAATGACTTGAGCCTGTGTCCTTAGGCCACTTCCTTCCATTCACTTCCCTGCGAAGTTTCAAAGTGCAACATAAGATAGCAACAGGAAAATAACTGAATCATCCGACCAGCTGGGCTTAGGTGAAAATTCCTTTCTGACAGTGAAGGCTGCCGCTTTACCCTTGCTTGGGAGCTTTCAGGATAGGTCTGTCCTCCTATCCTATCTGCCCCCTTCTGAGCTGTGTGGTTCCCCTTTATGATCTACAAGTACATGGGATGGAGTCATGTGGGCCCATAACTGCTCCTTAGCCCCTTCAGTTCCAGTGGGGGTTTATATACACCCCAGCAGAATGTTTCCTTATTTTAAATTATGTCAGGCACACTTCACACGCAGTGACACAAGGGATGCAAATTGCACGCCTTAATGCATTCCAGAGCCACTCTACCCAACAGAGATCTCTTCCCTGGGAAGCACAAGCATCATGGGCACTACTGCCCTTCCCAGGGATTTCTTCAGAGGACACCCATTTCAGAGAGGACCTTAGACCCAAATCACAGGAAGACCTTCTCTGTTATGGACCAGAAAAAACATGGTGGGGTAGGGAGACCTACACTGAAGAACCCGGGGAGGCACAGCTTCTCAGCTAAGTAACATAGATACAGTCATCTTTGTCATTATTATGAAGACTATTTCTAAATTTTTGGGCAACATTTTAGGCTATAATCCTAGTTACCACTTCAGTTGAGAATGGATGCTGCACCATTAGTCATTCACCCACCCTCTGCCCTCACTCCCTATCACACTGATTAAAATGAAGATGGAGGCAGAGGGAAAAAAATTGGAAAATGATAGGTTACAGTGGCTGAATGTAATATGTTCACAGCATATAAGACCTATGATGTTAAATTAATAACAAAAAGGGTAAAAAGATGAAAATCTGAGCACCGGGCCTAAAAATCAAGATGTTGAGAACAAAATTAATCAAGGATCTAAATTATCTGAACAGAAGAAATGCTATAATTGCCTATATACCTCTAGGAGCATAGGTAACAAACAAAAAGAATTATAATTGCTCATTTATTAACTTCAATTTGATCTATTTGGTATTACTGAAACCTAGTGACATAATTTATATGATTGGAATGTTGTAATTAATTGTTATTACCAATTTAGGAAGGATCAGATGGGTAAATGGGAAGGGGGAATAGCACTATATCAAAAATGGCGTTCTAACTAACTGACTCCTCCAAAGAAAATTTTCCTAAATGCTTATGGATTGGTGTCCTAACAGATAAAGCACAAAATTGGGTTAACAAAGGGTATCCCTTCACTTACTCTACAAGTACCACTACCTAATCTATTCTTGTGGTCTCCTAGTTACTACACACACAGGCTGTTTTTTCCACCTATATAAGCATTTAATCTTCAGTTTCAAAGCATAACAGAATGTACAATACATATACACCAGGAAAAAAAAATGTCTCTGACATTTTCTCACTTCTCCTAAACTCAGTCTCTGAGCTTCCCTATATCTCCTGTTCCTCCCAAATATACATCCTTCCAATTACTGAGTGAATTGCCTCATTAGCCCAGCAATTGCCAGCAAGTGTCAATAATCCCCAACAGAAAGTGGTTAATTAACTTCAGTTAGCCTGTAATCTTCCCCAGGCTGCAACAACCTCAGTGACCATAATGCTACAGCTAGCACCCTGTCATTGGGGCATTAGCTGGTGTTTGCTATAGACCATGAAATCACATCAGGGAGCAGGATGACTGGCTCGTTAAGTGCCTAGCTATCATGAGTAGGAAAAAAAGCTCCGTGATCATAGGGGAGTTCAATCTGAATGACATACGTTGGAGGTCTCACGCTGTCAGTACTACAACATCCTTGGAATTTCTAAGTATTATAGATGATAATTTCCTAACTCAGAAAGTATTGCATTCAACATAGAAGAATTCTATATTAGGCCTTGTCTTGATAGCTAAAGTAGCTAGATCACAGAACTAAAAAATAGTGGCAACGTAAGTCCAACTGTTCATGACTTGACCACATTTGCTATGAGCAAATGGAGTAAAGGCTAGACCAGTGCTATATATATATATATACTTGGTAATTTAACAGGGCCAATTTCACAAAGCTGTAAACAATTATGAGTCAAATCAGTTGAGAGTAAGAATTTAATTAGAAAAACATGAATGCTAATTGGGAATTGTTTAAGAACACTTTACTAGATAACCATAAAGCCCCATTCCCACAATCCAGAAAGAAGGTGGCATTGGTTAAAAAACTGATCTGGTTTAGAAAGAAAGTATGGTAGAGTTTTCACCCCACATTAGCCCTGGGAAGGGTTAATATAGGCATGAGTGGTCAATTAGCCTTTAGCAGCACTGGATCGGGAGGTAGGATGTGATTTGGCTTAATTGGGGATGAAGCTCAACTGGGCAGAAATAGGTGGGACTTCTATATAGTCAGGGAGCTGATAACAATAAAGGGGGCTATAGTGAGGAAACTTGTAGTCATACTTGTTGGTATGATGGGGAGGGTGTTGGTAATAAGAAGTCTAGGGAAAGAACAAAGCTTCAGGGGCCCCTAGATTGGAATCCAGAGTACAAGGTAGCCTGGGGTCTCCTACAAACCACTATAGGAATGGTGCAGTCAGGGCATGGCTATGAAGGCTGCTTGAGATTGTGTTGAGAGGGACTCTGGTGAGGTCTTAGAAGTAGAGGATGAGGGTGACTTGACTGGAGAACTAAATCACGAAGACAAGCTGCAGCTCCTGACCAGCAGGAGAGGGGCTACAGAGCAAGTGACTAAGGCAATGGATTGAGCGACTGCTTGACAGAGGGTAAACAGTGAATTCCCCATATAAGCCGTGAGTAGCATGTGCTTTGTTACAGAAAGTGAAGGCAGCTATTAAGAGAAATAAAAGATGGGGATGTTGATGGTGATGAATATAAATCAGAAGATAAGAGTTGTAGAGACCTTTGAGAGGCCAGCAGAGTAAAGGACAAGAAGATGGAGGTTCTTTAACTCTATTAGGAACAGAACCAATGAGGTGATCTACCCCCAATTCCTTTGTTTTAGAGTGGCACCCCTTGTCTCCAGTACCCACAATGGGAGGTAGGCTAGTGGGACACTTGGTGGGTCCTGCCATCCCTGCCTCTAACTAATCAGAGTAGCTCTGTGGAGAAGAGGGCTCTGCACAGCTCCAAAGCAGGCCACCATTTCCTCCCACAAACACCAGAGTGAGCAGACTAGTTGCCTCATAACACCCTGCAAATATGAATATAGAATGATGTGATGAGTTGTGGCTCTATGAATCAAGGGTTATCATGTATTGCTTCTCATGGCCCCATACAGTACCATTGTGGGTGCAAGACATGACAGCAGAGTTCTGATATAGACAGTGTGCTCATGCTGTAGGAGGTGAGCCTACTGAACTTTGGGTAGCCCCCAATTGCACAGCCTGTGGTTAGTTTGCTGGGAGGACAGGTTCTTCAGTCTAACTTCCCATTTTGAGTGTGACTGTAACAAAAATTCCCTTTTGCTAAATACATTGGCCAGTGTTACACAGGAGGTGAGATTATATTATCAAGGTTTTTTCCTTCTGGCCTTGGAATCTACAAAAATGTATTGTGCTAGACTGCCTTTTACCACAGTTGCTATTGGAGTTACAATATTTGCTGGGAGGTAGCATGGTGCTATATTGCTAATAGCAAGTTGCTACTGCAAAAAAACATATTGTGCCTCTTCACCCCTCTAAAAATAAAACTGATATTCTCTCTTGTGGTCTTAATTATTATGAGCTCATTAAATCAAGCCATTGAGATGCAGTAATGAGGTACATAATGATGACTTTATTGATCATGTCTGCATTAAGAACTGGCATTGTACTTGCTAGACTCCCCAAATCTTGTCCCAGCATGCACTGTGCTCAGTGTAAAACATAGAAAGGATTCTCAGGGGGGAATCTCTTCTTAGATCATTCCAAAGGGCTGTTTCTGTACTTAGTGCAGACATGATCAATAAAGTCATAATTATGTTCCTCATTACTGCATCTCATACATATACAGAAAGTCCAAAGGGCTTTATAGTATATAATGTTTGTACATATATTTATTTAAGTAATGCTGTATATACAGATCTTTTCTAATACTTAAAAAATCATTTGCCACCTTCTGTAGAATGTTTTGATCTGTGATCTTGATGGTGAAAGATGAAAACACTCCAGTCACAAATTTTACTTTCACAAAATAGCCAATATTGAAGATAAGTTAAAAGGGAAAAGAAAGATAAATACTTTTTTTTCATAAAGCAGTGATATATCTTGTACTGGTGATAGTGCCAAGGCAGTAATTAAAATTAATTAAGCATAGAAAAGAAACTCCAGTCTTGGGATTTACCGTTGCTTGTCGCTGGTGAAAGGCACATGCAGTAGTGGTGTAGCTATGTCGATGTCAGGATATTAGCGGGACAAGGTGGGTGAGGTAGTACCTCTTATTGGACCAACTTCTGAAGAAGAGCTCTGTGTAAGCTCAAAAGCTTATCTCTCTCACCAACAGAAGTTGGTCCAATAAAAATATTACCTCATCCACCTTGTCTCTCTAACAGGTGAAAGGTGTAAGCTAATGAATGGTGAACTAGTGCCAAATTCAATGAAGAGTTACTTCAGGGTGCTCATTCTCTAGGAATAACCCAATAAGAATTCACTTTTCACCTATGTGACAATCATAAATAAATCCCATACTAGTGAGGGGTTTGGGTTATATACTAATGGTTTCTAGTTACTACTCTGCCGGTGCCATCTCATTTTCCTCATGCTCTGCCTCATTTGCATTTTGTCTTGTATATCCCCTTTTCAGCAACTATCTTTTGCTGACCAAGAAACCCATGAGAATAAATGCATACCAATTTATATTTAAACTGTACAAAAGAGGCATATGTGGTGGTTTCTGGTTACTTTATACACACACACACACACACAGTCATCCTTATGTAGAGTACTAGTTATTCATGAAGACAGTCTCATTTGCCCTAAACCATGCTATGCGTTTCATTATATTGTCATAAAGCAGTTGAACAATTCTCATGAATCCACTCTGAAATTCCAAAAAATGACTTGTCTGAAGCAGGAACTTTGTTTTCTGCAAGGTTGTATTTAAAAAGTGCTCTGAAAGAGATGCTTTTTCATGGCAACTGCTGCTCCTTCCTCAGACCTGCAATTGTGCCTGTGATATCCCTCCACGAAGGCAGAATGGTTAGTGGATCTAAGTAGTTGAGGATCCACAAACCTAGGCCTTGCCCCTCTTTCTGTCCCCTTAGTCTTGCACACTTGTGCCCAGGGAGCCCCAGTGATGTAAAGGGGGTTTAGATACACACACACACACACTCTGGCTCTCTCTGAATGCTGCCTCTTTCTGCACAGCATCTTGCGATTGATCCAAAACTCACTGAAGTCAATGGGTGTCTTTCAGTTGGCTTAGCTGTCTTTCGATCAGCCCCTTAGAACACAGATCTGATACTTTCTAAAATAATAAATTCATCGTAAATATAAGCACCTAGTATTATACCTTTTATGAATGTGTTAATTTGAAATAACTAAAACATATAGTTAAACAATAACCATTAATTTCTTTCCCGTCAGATCCTTATTTAGAATGTTAACGTGCTTGAATGTTACATACCGTGTTTTACATTTTCCATCTATAAGTGGTGCTAGCCCTTTCCACACTTGGCTCTAATCTTTTTGCTATTACACATATTAACTAAGAAAAAGTAAACTAAAAGTTTACTCAGTAAGGATCTGTTTACTTGCTGCATGTGACGGGAATATCTGCTGGTCAAGGCCACATTAAACCTTATGATGCAAATTCAGTTCAATGCATTTATGTACATGTAAAATTTAAAAAATTAGACTCAAATCACTTTTTCTAAGTCAAAATGCAGTGACCTTAGTCTAAAGGTATGTCTACACTGCACAGTGAAGTTGATTTACTTTACATCAACTTTCACCTGCCGAGTTTTAGAAGTCGTAGGAGCATGATCACACCACGCTCCTTGCGCCGGGCTTATGCATCCTCACTTGCTACGCTAGGGTCGACATTCAAAGCAGAGCACTGTGGGTAGCTATCCCACAGTGCAGCTAGCACCGAAGGCTGTGGGGAAGATTTTTGTTGTCCTTTGATGCAACGCTACTTCCCTTTCCCTTCCTGCCCCAAACAAACACAAAACGGGTTTTCTCACTGTTTGTGTATGCCATGTATTGCTGCAGAGACATGGCGCCTGCTCAGCTCTGCACTATCATTGTGAGCATCACAAATGCCTCGCGGCTTATCCTGGAGTATTTTCAAAGGTGAGAGAGGAGCCAAAGCACAGAAACAATGATATCACTGAGGCTGCCCTGCTACAAGCCATAGACTGGAACAATTCTTGATTGTTGCAGGCTGTCATGCATCATCTGCAGTCAGTGGAGCTCCGGTTCTGATCCCAGGAAACAAGCACAGGTTGGATGGATTGAATCATTATGAAGCTGTGGGATGATGAGCAGTGGTTTGTATGCAAAAGACCACTTTCTTTGAGCTTTTTGCAGAGCTGTCCCCAGCCCTGAAGTGTGTGAATACTTGCTTGAGATCAGCTCTGATGGTGGAGAAGCGAGTTGCTATCTCTCTGTGGAAGGTGGCAACCCCCGACTGCTACCGGTCAGTTGGGAATCAATTCAGAGACAGTAAATCTACAGTGGGAGCTGCTGCAATGCAAGTGTGCAGAGCCTTCAGTAGGCTTCTGCTATGAAGGGTAGTGACTTTGGGAAATGTGCAGGACATACTGGATGGGTTTGCCACGATGGGGTTCCCAAACTGTGGGGGTAGGGGTAATTTAATGGGACACATATCCCAATCCTAGCTCCTGACCACCTTGCAACACAGTACATAAACCGCAAGGGGTACTTTTCCATGGTGTTACATGTTTGATGTACAACTAAGTGACTAGAGAAATAGCTTTTTGATCTTTCAAAATCATTTTATAGGTACAAATTAACAGCTGGAAGGATACTAGTAATTTGGTTTTTGCTTCCAAATAATTCTCCCTAATTAATTATTCTATGACATAAAGAAGTTTGGGCTTCTTTGTGAGTATACCATATAAGAGTCTATTTACTCTTAGTTACATTTTTAGGCCCCATCCTGCTCCCATTTGCCACTGACTTCAATGGAAGCAGGATCAGGATTTGTTTGCAATTGGTACTTTACTATTGTGTGTTTGAGCATTTCCTATAGAAAAAATATACACTTTTTATAATTTTAAAAGTCTTTTAATGTTTGTTTTATAAATTATTACAAATGAAGAAATAGATGTCTTGCTGTACATGCTAGCTTTTACAGTAATTTTTTTAAACACAACACAAAAAACAATACATAGCACTCTAAGAAAAACCTAACAGGCAGACACACTCAACCTGATAAAATACCTGATTCAGGAAAGCCCTAAACTATATGTTTATTTTCAAGCATATGAAGTCCATTCCCATTCAGCATAGCTCTCAAGCATATTTCAAACTAAGCACATACTTAATTGCTTTGTTGAACTGGGCCCAAAATAACTAATCCTTCATATTCTGTGGCTGTGAACAAGTCACTTACCTTTCATGTGCCTCATTTTCTCAGAGACTTGTCATAAAATTAATCATTAGTACTCAAATTACAGAAAACGTGAAAATACTTGTTTTTACCTTAAAAATATCAAATCCAAGAACCAAGTGTCCAAGTCCAGGGACCAAACAACCAATTAATCCAGCAAGGAGACTGGGTGACTCAATGAATTAGTTATGACCTCTGAAGCCTTACACCTCTAGGTCATCCTTTCATATTGGAATAAATTCAATAATAAAGGATTATTGCTATTTGACAACTGTGTGTGGCAAAAAATGAAAAGAGCACCTTTACTTGCAGACTTAGGACGAGGTCAGCATGAACAGTGAATTCTCAGCTTCAGAGATGGTCCTTACGTTATGGTTTACCACCTTTGATAGAAAAGTGAGTATAACTGAGACAAGGAAGATGCGAGCGCAAGCCACAGGTTCACAGTACAATATATTATATATGGACCATACGTTATGTTTTAAGGGGGAAATCAGAACTATATTCAAGCCTGAATAGGTTAGGGAGATTTTCTGTTTGTTGCTGATTGTATTGAAAGATCTTACTTTTTTGGTTAATAAATCCTAACCCATAAGAAAGAAGCTTGATTTTCTAAACTCTTCTGTTCTGCTGAGCCATTTCACAGTTAATAGATGACTTTTGTGGAAGAGGGAAATTGATTTGTGGGAGTGCTGTAGCAAGATTTGTTCAAGGGAATCTTGGGCCTGATTCTCCTCTCTCATACTTCAGCTTTACACAGGCCTAACTCCATTTGACCTAGTTCTCCACTCCTTGTATAACAATTTAAGACCTGTGGAAAGCACCTTAGCTGATTTCAATTGCTGTGATATCACACTAGGAGACAGGTGGTTTCTAAACTAAACAGATCCAAACCAGTAAGAGTTTCAAAGGTCAAAACCAACAACATGAACTTCATCCAGAAATAACTGGAAGCCATTTTAGACCACAGATGGCAGGTGTAATATACTTCCTGTGGGAAATGTCCCTTGATACATGTGCAGCTGCATTCTACACCAGCTAAAGTTTCTGAATGGTCCCATTTAGTGCATTCCAGTAACACATTCTTAAGAGGACAAAGACATGGATCATTGGGTCATGGTCCACATCTCAAAAGAAAAGGTTGCAATCCTCTAGACCAATGAAGATGGAAAAAAGTGCTTTTGGCCACCAATGTTCCTGGACATACAGAAGCAGCTGGGTGATCCAGTAGGAACCCAGTTTGCAAACTGGGCTAACAATGGGCAAATCCTTTCAACCAAGGGGCAAACAAATCTTTTACTTTTTCTGATTGCAACTCCTAGTCTATCAGAATTATCCCAGTCTTATGTATATTGAATCTTAGGTAACTCATCCTCATCCAGGCCCCAAACATAGTCAGAATCCCATTCACTCAATGGCTCAGGTCAGATGAAATGGATGCACAAAGCTGCATGTTTTTCCCCATACTGGAGTCACTATAGATCAGTCTCGGGATCCACCTTAATGGTTTTAGTCCACCTGCACATGTGTCACTGCAGAATTAGGCCTACGTTTGTAAGTGAGTTCTGATAGAAGTCCCCATACCTGGTTGTCTGCTGATTACAGCTGTATGCCTTTGTTTAGTTACATGTCTTCAGCCATAAAATGATTGACTATTTTCATTTTGAGGTATGGTGTAGGATAACTTCTTTATTAATTTGTCATGAAAAATACAAAAAGGAACAAATCAATCCTCACAGTGTTACTGGTTCAGGGCAAATTACTGTGCTGTAAGGCAGGGGAAGAGGTTGAAAAAAGTCTATAAAAAGGATATTTTTACAAGAGGCCCATACCCTAACAGGAGACAAGGCTGTCTAATGTAGTTTATTTAAGGTCAAGCAAGGCTTCTTTTTATCCCTTAAACCTTTTTCAAACAAAAAGTATAAACTTAACAAAAACATGTTCAAATCTCTTTAGCGAGATCCTGCAGAGCAAATTCTTTATTTGAAGAGCTATATTTTTTTTCTAGCACTTTTGTCTTTCTCCCATGGGAAACGTTTAGCAGGACTCATTGTCTCTGCTAGCTTGTACAGCTGTTATGATAGAGAAATTTTAGCTGCTGGCCAGTTGACTGTTCATTAGTCCTTCACCAGTATAGCCCCAGCCTCCATTAAAGACAATTTATAGGCAATGAAATAGTAAACTTCAGTCAGAAATATCAAACTTGGTGTCAGTCTAAGCTAACAATATGCCTTCAAGTTATTTTTATCTTTAATTATGGACTGTTATTCAGCATATACAATTTTTATATTACCTTTCATATGTGGCTCACTTGTTCTTTAAAAGCTGTTTATGCCTCAGATTCCCTGGTGTTCAGTCTCTCTTGGGCAACAGGTCAAGTTATCTGTCCCATACTGATAGGCAGCATAAATTAGATATCCTCATTTAAAAACAAAAGAACATCTTTCCGGCTAGGGATAAGGGATGATAAAGTGACCTGACACAGGATACAGCCCAGCAGTTTCCATCCATAGATACAGGTTCCATAACAACCCATCCTGTTTTGAACAGGAGACTGAGTAGCCAGGTTAGACAAATGTGTCTCCATCCCCAGTTATTTAACTGTACACGCTGTTTATTTTTCAATGCATTTTCTATTATTAGCAACATTATTTATTTGTTCTGCACTACCTGTTTGGTAGTCACTTTACAGGCAAACACAAAGACAACGGCACTTCCCTGGAATGTGTATCATCTAAATAGAGTTTACAGTGAATCTGAGACCTGCACAGACCCATTTAGAGACTGGGGCTTCACAGATACGAGGAACTTTACACACAGGAATAGATTTCTATGGGGAATACGTGCATGTAAAGCTACTGTAACAGAGTTGCTGTAGTGGCTGAGTGAGTGGGTGTCTCTGGGCAATAGCGCAGGCAGCCCTTAAAAGGTGTGACTCCTCGCGGATGGTGAAACGAACCCCTGTCTGAGGAAGTAACTCTTCTGGAGGAAAAAGCAAAATGGTGTAATAGAGCAAAACCAACAGCAGGAGGGATCTGGCATCTATCCTTTCTAGCCAATAACGTATAGATGTGGTTCTGTTGTTTGCTCAGCTTGAATTGTTATTTCAGGGACTCAGCCATATTGTGCTAAACCATTAAGGGCTTTTCTGTATGGGAACATCCATGAAAATTAATCTGAATTAAATAAAGATGTGAGATTGAAGTGGATTAGTTAAATCCCATTAAACATTGTGTGAACATCCTCATTCAGAATTAAAGTGGCCTTATCTGAATTTAGTTTTTAATTTAGTTTTGAAGTGAATAAAAGCAAATTAAAGCCACTTTAATTTTGAATAACAGTATCCACACCAGGACAATTTTGTTTAACTAATCCACTTCAAATTTACACCTTTATGTAATTTGGATTAGTTTTCCTGGATGTCCCCATGTAGACAAGCCCTAAGAAGTGACCATGAGGTCATGTAACACCACATGTGCAATTTGTGGATTGGGGCCCATTGGCCCAGTGCTGCCACCCTTACTCACACAGATTATTTCCTTATTGTAATAAGTAATCCCAAGCAGGACAGAGTAAAATATTACTCAACAGTAGTAATTGTAACAGAACTGGGACCTCTGGACTTCACATTGTTTCAAATGTTCCCTCCCTCCTTTTTGGTACGAAGTGGGCCACGTTCTGCTGTCAGTTATATCAGTCCAACTCCCAATAAATTCACTCCAGGGTTGACCTTTAATTTGAAAGTACAATTTGGTCTGTTTAGTTTGTTTGGTTTGTTTCAAGAATTTGGGGGTTCCAATATCTTACTTTTCTTTCCATTAAATTCACATTTCTTTAGATTTTGTAGCCAGTATGTTACAAAACATGTAGTAAGTGTTACTTTTGAGTAGTATTTTATGTAGTTTTCCCTATTGAAATTCCCAGTCATGCCCCTGACTATCACATTTTTTAGTCACCGGTGTTCCACATTAACAAACTACCAGGTGGAAAGCTGAAAATAGAGATGCAACTAAAAGAGGGAGAGAGGGGAGGAAAGGTACAGAAAACCTTTCTAAAGGAGGCAAAAGGACATTTTCACAAAAGACCACATGATGTCACATCGTCCCCTGATAAAAAATCTTTAAAGGCAACTTCTTCCTTTTTCAAGGGCAGTGGCTTTCCCATCTTATCCAAGTCACAGGACAGATCATATCAGCAAGAATGGTTAGAGAAATATGATTTTTTCATGCACACCAAGTATGATGCATTTATTGTTCATTCCACTCCAGTTAAAAAGCAGGATAGATAATTTATAGATGCTTGAACGTCACATGGTTACTTTGCTGTGAATATGGAATCACTCTCACCATAAAGAAATACTGGTTTTAATGAATTGCACCAGAGCTGTTTGCAAATCAATTCATTCCCAGCACAGATCAAATACTTAGCAGTGTGCCTGTGAAGAAGAAATGCCTTCACACTTACCTTTCAGGAGACAGAAGATTAATACACAGGAATGAGAGAGTAAATCTGGGATTTAATAGATTATTTAGGAGCAAAATGACCATAATCAATTTCTTAGTTCTGCTGCAATTTAAATTTGTCATTCTGTGTCCATGTATAGATAACTATTAACTTCTATAGTGTTGTCCCAGTTGTCTTTCAGATAGCTTGGGAGAAAGAAAGTCACACCACCATTTATTCGCTTGAGAAAAATGGCAGATGCCAGTGATGAACCAAACCAATCTTGATATGAGGGAACAGATTTTACTTCGGTATTTCTTTTTAACAAATTAGATAATGTATAACCCCAGTAAGCACTGGTCACTGTATATTAAGCTAATTATTGTAATAGCTAAGAAAATGTATATTTAACCACTGTTATAAAATGTGCAGATATTTACTTCACACGTTTACAGTTAATCTGTGGCTTTATTCAGAAAAACAAACACAGGGCCTAATCCTGCTCCCACTAAAGTCAATGGCAATATAGCATTTAAAAACAGAAATAGATGAAACTCAAAATGTGAAATTATGAAAAGTTTAGATAACTGTCCCTCCCACAACCATCCCCAAACTTAGATCCTGATCTGACCTATTTTATGGGTTTTTTTTAAAATACATTCTGTCTTCCTGCCCTCTCCAAATAATAACTCCCTCACACATCCTCCCAGGTATCCTATGGATGCATCAAGACCTCAGTCCCATTATAATTAGTCCAAAACTGATCACTCCCTCCTCTAGAGACCAATTGCTCCTGAACCAATTATTTCCCCTTCTCATCTTTGGATAATACCCTGATCTTTAATAGAAATTGTCCTGCCCTGGTACCACCTGCTGCTTCAGTCCACTGCTGTCATCACCTTAATTCTGCACTGTGATCCTACACTGCGTGATACTTCCGAAGGAGTATAAAGCATTCTAAGATGCCTTGAACTCAGGGAAGCACTATGTATTGCAAGCTCAAGCCAATGGCAATGGAGCTGAGCATCAGATGTCATTGTTGCAACTGGATTGTCATTAAGTCTGGATGTCTCAGGGGAAATCAGCTGTATGTGGAGGAGATGGAGAAAAACTGGGTTAGAAACCAGCTGCATTCGAGGTAAAGGGAAGACAGGTGGGAGAATGGACTGGATTGACCAAAAGGGATGGCTGTTGAGAAGAGGTCTTGAATAGACATGCAGACAAAGCAGCCTGGGAAAGGAATGTTATTTATTTAAAAATAAAACAAACAAAAAACCTTTTTTTACCTCTAAATGGCCTTTCATCTGAAACAGTCAAAATAAATTACAAACACTAAGTGTCATAACTTCCTTGTAAAGTAAATTAGTCCCCCCATTTTACAGTTGTGGAAACTGAGGCCTGGAGACTGTCAGGCTGAGGGCAAAGATCATACAGAAAGACAGTAAAAAAGCCATTTTTCTTGCCTGGACTCTAAAGTAATTTTGGGTTTAGCTAACCTGCAGATCGGTTCAGATTAGCTTGGATTTTTTTCTGCCCAATTTAGTCCACTAAAAGAAGAACCGATCAAAAAAATCAAAGCAAGGCGTGCCTGTAGGATAAAAAATATCAGGATTAGAACACTGACTGAAAGTCGTTGGCTTCATTTAGAAAAAGACAAATATTCACAACTGTGTGGTCAGAATACGGATATTATCGGTGTACTGACCACACAGCTGCCATTAATCAACCATTAATCAACCCTTGGCAATATACCCCCTGAGAACCACCATGTGAGTGATTGTACCAGCTGAAAGTCATGCAGCTAGTCAGATGGTAGCAAGGGACTGTTAGTGTCAAAAGTGAGTCAGACCACAGAGGGCTCAGATATGAATGTTTTTAAACATTTAAACAACTTTCAACAAAGCAAAATGTTTTTATGGCCTCCAGTGGGGAAGTCAGTTAAGGATTGATAGAACAGGCAGCAGCAATTCTGAACAAGTACTACACAAGTTAAAAAGTAAATATCCGGCAACCCTGACTAGAAACTGTGACACTGGTCCAGAAAGGACTAAACAATTTCCTGCTAATCACATGGCCCAAATCTGACCTTTAAAGACATGTTAAAGGAAAATACAAACGGTAATAAGGGCCATTCCTTATAAGTAAACTAGAGCTTTGCTATGCAAGAGTATTGATGGTAGTTATTCAATGTTGTTTACATAGCCCTTGTTAAAGGTTAACAATCTAGATAAACTGCTTTCCTGTCTATTCCTGTTGTTCTATTGATTAAGAGATCAAAAGGGAATATTAACTTCTAGATAAACCTTTGTTGTAATGACATCATTTGCCTGTATTTCTCTTTGAGGTTTAAGTAAACTGTCTATTAAATGTGCTAATGTAGCTAATTATCAATGTGCGCTTAAGGGCTGGTGTACTCTACAGTTTTGTCAACAAAAGTCAGCTTTTGGTGACAAAACAGTGGTGTTGTACACACTTCAGTGGTCCCCTGCCAGCAAAACTCCCCTGCTTTGGTGACAAAATAAAACCACCTCAATGAGAGATGTGTAGCTTTTTGCAGCAAAGTTAGAGCGACAAAGAACATAACTGGGCTCCAGGACCACTCCCACAATGTGCACCCTAATCGCTCTGCTCACTGTTTTGAACTCTGCTGCAATGCCCTGCACTCCAGCTACACAGACATGCGCCCCTCCCCTTTCAAAGCCTCAGGAAGTTTTGAAATTGCTCAATGTGGAGAGCTCACACTGCTACGGCCCAGCTGAGCAGGCTGGCTCCCAGCAGCAAACACCCTCCTGCCTGGAGTGCAGGGGAGGGGGTGGATCATTCTCCTGGGTCTGGGTGCAGATGAGGCTGTGGGAGAACTCGGAGGGACGCAATCCTGCTCTCCTCTGGCAGGCATGCAGGTGGTGTGGCTGCTGCTGGGGGACAGAGGAGAGAGACTCCTGATGTGCTGTGCAGAGCCAGGGAGGGTAGCAGGGGCTGACATTGGGATGTCCCCTCCCCCTGCCCCTGTACAGGTGTCCGCTGACCTGAGGTGGAGAGGACACCACTGCCTGTGCACCAGCTTCTGCCTCAGGGTTGATTGCTTCCAACTGCTGTCTGAACTTAAAGAGACTGCGTTGGGACACACTCATTGTCCCCCAACACACAAACTGTCTCTCACACACACACACACAGTCACACTTCTGTGGGCTTCTTGTGTTTGTGTTCAGCAATGGCAATTTGGCTGACAGGGCAGTTGAAAAACGGCTGTCAATCTAGTAGGATGCCCATGGAATAATGGGATTCAGAAACCTTCATCATGTGATTCTGTGCCTGCCCCATGAGGCATTGCAAACCCTTCCCAAAGCACCCCTAGGAGGCTGAGGGGTGACCAAGGAGCAACATCAGGCTCCCTGCGTCCAGGTCACTTTCCTCACCTGGGCTGCAGCAGCCCCCTAGAGGGGCAGAGAGGAACATTGAGGGATGGGGTTGAGCAGTATCTTTGTGTCATCGCTTGCCCCCCCCCGTGTTCCTCCACCAAAGGAAGTAGGGAGACTCACAGCCCATGCCTAGCCAGGCTCACAGCTGCATAGATGGTGGCGCTCCAAGTTCACGGACCCACCCTTGGCCAGGGTCGGGGCTCACAGCTTGTGACCCCCACATGGCCACATTGTGACCCCCAGTTTGAGAATCAATGGATTCAAAAAAATTCAGCCCCCCACCTGAACCCTATGAGCCTTTTAAAGTCCATGCAAGGAGCGGACGGGCTTTTGAAAAGGCTCCACAAAAAATAATAAAGCTAGTGCAATGCCCTAGTCAGGGTACAGTAAGACAGTCTTGTCTGTATGTGTCCTTTTAAAATGTGCTGGGGAGCAGCGTAAAGCTTTGCCAGTTGGGGAAACAGTCACTGGGAAGAAGGAAGCACAAGGACACCATTTCAAAAAGTAACTGAGGATGACTTACAATATCCAGAGAGTGCCAAGCAGGGCCGGGGAGTCCATAGGCTGAGAACATTTACATATTTTTGGTTTTTATGAAATAGTCACACAACCATTAACTAAAATTAAAATCTTATCCAGACCAAGCACTATTAAAATACATTTTAAAAAAATCATATCCTGCCTCCTTTTTTCTTCCTTCTGACTAGCTCTTTATTTAAATATATCTTGCTGCTCTTTTCCATCACTCCTTTATAGTGTCTTTTTTCCCTTCAAACTAAAACAGTTTCATTCACGTGTAATGCAGGTATAATTTATACCACCCTTCACCAGACTACCAATCTGCACCCTGAAAAGCATTCAGTCCAAGGTGAGGCAGATACTCCCTTCCCTTGGGTTTAATTTGTTTGGGTTTTTTTAACATGGGGGTGGGCAGCTTTAGTTTATAGCCAAGGTTCCCCAGGTGACATATTGGCAAGGCTGCTGAACATATGCTGAATGACTACATCCCGCATCCCTCCTGGCCATGTACCACTCCCAGCCAATACCTCTCATTTCTTTCAGTGTACTGACATAATATAATGTTCCCAATCAGAAGGAAAGTTCTGGATTGTTTCCAAGGGTCCCTTAGTACAGTTTCTGGTTCAGAGCTACTTTATTGGGGTTTATCCTGGTAGAAACTGGTGTAAACCCAGACTAACTTTGATCATTTCATCCCTTTAAAATGTTTCAATTGACTGTTGCTTTTTTTGTCCTTGAAAACCCTCTCTCGCTTTTTCTTTTCTGATTCAGTCTCTCTTCCAGTCTTCGTACCTTCAGTGTGTTCTTTCCCCTTTTTGGATCTGCCTACTAATGTCTCTTGTCCCTGAAATGATGAATTCTTGACCTATGTTTCCCTCTATCTTCCATTTCACCAGCCTCTCCTTTTGGTCATCATAGGAGAAGAGTGCCACGCAGACTGCTGGCATGAGTCCCCAGTTAAGGAAGGACTGACACCTTGCCCAGAGTCTGGATCAGGGCTTTGTGTATAATTCAAATAGAAAAGTCACAAAGTAATACATAATAAAACTCTTTGCTGGTCTGTTTTGGGAACCATACCTTGAGATGGATTAGTTGCCCAGACAAGAAGTCTGAGGCATGTGTGTTGCAGAAGCCTATGTTGTTATGGAGAAGCAGTTGGCAATGGTGTCACTGAATAAAGAGGGGATCTCTTTCAAACACCTTGAGCCCAGAGTGATTACTGAACACCACATGGTACTAGGAGTAAACAGAAATTAAAGAAAATAACCTGAGTGGAAATATGGAATTTAAACAGAGCTTCACTCTGTATGTGCAAGCAATGGGTGCAAGTGAAAAGGAAGACAATCAGAAGGTAGCCTTATTTCTGACAATAGCAGGTTCTGATGCACTTAATGTGTTTAACAGTTTTCAGTTTACTCAGGCAGAGGAAACTAACTGTGACATTGTAGTACAAAAATTTGAACAGTACTACACTCCACATAAAAATGAAACATCTGGGAGGGATGTTTTTACCTGAGGTAACAAAAAAAAAAAAGAAAGTGAAACTATAAAAGTGTTTGTAACTCATGTCAGGTGAAGGAGCCAACCTTGCTATTTTTTGGGGGGGTGGGGGGAGGGCTAATCAAATCCCTGAAAAGAGACCAGAACGTGATTGGAATCCAAACCAAAAAGCTCAGAGAGAGATTACTGACAAAGCCAGAATTAATCCTTGACTGGCAATTAGAATTTCTCAAGCACAGGAAGTTATCCCATCCAGAATGAAGCTTATGGACAGTGCTCTGACAGGAATCATGTCAGAGAAGTTCTATGGCTTGTGTTATGAAAGAGGTCAGGCTCGAGAATCGCAATGGTCCCCGGTGGCCTTGGAATCTCTGAGTCTATTACAGAGAATCCAAAAGACCACAAGAAAACAAACAAGAGGCACAAAGGTATGCAGAGCGCAGAGTGAGCACAACGTGGAAAAAGAGGACAACCGCGGCACCACTGGCTCCAATGAATTCTTAATAAAAGCAATGGGCAATGTAGTAGCAGCAGATGATTGGTCTATCAACCTGAAAGCAAACCACGCTGGACAATGGTGAACAAGCCAATAGGTTGCCAGAAACTTTGTTATTAACACTGAAAGAGAAGCCACAGGTAACAGAAAGTAAACAGGTAAAACTCAGGGTTATAGTGGTGAGCTTATTCTCACTAAAAGGTCTGCAAACTAGATAGATGGGTAAATAAAGTGGGAACAATGCAATACATAATAGGACCAGGGTCAAGAGTGTACATACTAGGTAAAAAAAGTGTCACTCTCTTGGTTTCATCAAGAGAGTGCACTCACTGGAGGTCAAGCGACCAATACAATTGAGGAAGAGTTTGGGGACATATTTCAGAGCTACTGCTCAGGACGAGACCCTTCAGAGAGCAATTAAGGCTATTAGCACAAGGTGGCTAGGACAGCACAGTCGAACCCCTATTATCAATAGGAGGTAGTTCTGAATACTATATGGAATTTTGTTTCAAGGCACCAAGATAGTGATTCCTAAGATATTACAGCAACACATGTTTAAAAGGATACACGAAGGTCATTTAGGGATTGCTATATCTAAGCAAAGGGTGAGAGCTATTTTTATACTGGCCTCAAATGACCAGTGACATTGAGGAAGCTGTTAAGATTTGTCACATCTGCCAAAAAAACAGGACAAGTCAAGCAAAAGCGCCCAGGTTTGCAGCACAAGAAAAATCGGCCCCCTGGAGCAAAGTGAGCATTGACTTGTTTACAATTGCTGGAAAATATTATGTACTTGTCCTAGACTATTATTCTCACTTCTCTGAGGCAGCTTTACTTGAAGATACTACAGCTCAACAAATGACGGCACATATCAAATCTATTTTGGATAGACAAGGTATACCTGACTTAGTAATGTCTGACAATGGGACTTGGGTTAGTCGGAATGAGTTTAAGCAGTTTGCAGTGAAGTTTGGGTTTAGATGTCTAATTGCTAGTCCACATTCTCCCCCATCCAAAAGTTGGTGGAAAATGGTGTTAAAATATTAAAGCATCGCTGAAAAAGGCTGAAGAGTCTGACGCTGTTCCATATTTAGCTCTGTTAAATTATAGGATGGCACCAATGAAACATGGTTTGTCAGTTGCAGAATTTTTATTTAATGGAAAAATGAGAACTAGAAAGCCTATAATGATAGAAGCTGAGGTAAGGCAACTGGGGATTTGCAGAAGAACCACAAGACAGGTAAAGCTGAACAAACAAAAACAGTACGATTTGGGACCTAGGGAGCTACTACATCATGAACATGATGAAGGGCACATCAATGACGGAAATCGATGATCACAAACAGCTGTGGTGTAATATGAGGGTGCCCTGTAGTCTTCTAAGGTTGTCCTCCTAGATGAACATGTACTGAGGAGTAGCACCACCTTCTTCAGCTACCAGGCAGGAGGGAGATGAGGGGCACTGAGTATGCCTTTGTGTCTGAGGTTTCAACTAGGCAACAACCACAACAGGTCAAGATAACTGGGCCCTATGACATTACAGTGCCAGAACAAAAGGGACTCTCTGCCTCTTGACAACACTAGTACTGATATTTCAAGGGAGAGTTGCAAGTCCAAGCAACAGCGCAGGGTGCTTCAGAGATTACTCGAACATTGCTAAGTAGTTTATATAGTAGGTTGGTTATAAGTGCTCAGAATTGTGTGTTACATAAATGGTGTTTAAGTGTTGTTATGAGGGTGGATCAATTTTAGTCAAAGTGATTTAAATCATCAATTTGAATCATGTTTTAAATTAACAAACAGAAAATCTTGATTTAAATAATCAATTTTAATCTTAGTGTTCATTTGTATCTTTTAGTTATTTTCCTGAAAGGTTGATTCTCACTGGTTGGTATCCATTAAAACATGTTGCTTTGAACTGAATATACCCTTAACACTAAATGTGGTACTTTTTATTAACCAGAATGATACTTAGAGTTGTACATATTTATTTAAGCAATTATATAGCTTAACATTTATTTAGATTCCTAATTTTTATCATGATAGAAAATGGCATTTCTTATTTACTAGATGATTAATTTTTTGTTTCCAGTTTGTGTCAAGCTGCATTTGGCTGGAAATTGGAATTCAATTAAAAATGCATAAAAAACAGCATTTAAATTTGTTTTAGTGAAATTAACCTACTTTAAATATGCTGGATAGATGAGAAAAACGTGTTTCCATTTAAAACTTATTGACTTATTAAACAAAGGAAGTATTATCTCATAAGTAGTGAACTGAGCTTATTGCTTCTGGCCACCAGCTTCTTCAAGGTTTTAGAACAAGTAGCTCTCATCCACTCACGCCTAGTTTTTATTCATAGATCAGAACAGAGGAACAAGTTTTCCAGCTTTTTCAGCACCCAATTGCTTTCTTACCTTTGAACAAAGTACTTGAATAAACTGAAATGAAGAAAATACTCTCTGCACCTGCAGAAAAGGCTAGTGCTCTCAAAAGCTGGTTTAGTACTTGAACAAACTATGATTTAAGTTGCTTAGCCAGTGACTTCCACCAGTGCCATCTTTTGACTTTCCTTAAAACTTCAGCAAACATGTACTGTTCCACTGCTTTAAATTTAGTTAATTGCAATCATTTTACTGCATAATAATAAGTTTAGGCTTTAATATACATTTATTTTTTAAATTAAAAAACCCATTAGTCATATTTTATTCACCCTGGTTATTATTAAAGTTTTAGCTGGAAAAGGAAGATATGGTATGGAGAACTGTAGCAGGCCGCTGTGGCCTGCCCCCACTGAACAGAACTGGGTCCTGCAAGCCGAGCCACCCAGAAGCAGATGAGCCAAAGACCTGCTGCTTCTATAAGGAATTGGAACCATCCTTGGCAGCAACCCCACTCACCACCAAGAGACCGCTGGATACCTCCTTGGGCCTGGAGGCAGCGGGCACCAGACTCAACCCTGATGAAGTAGTCATGGACAAGGATGTCGAGTTGGAGGATGATGCGGAGGAAGGGACCATGTCATTTGGTGACATGGGAAGCCAGGACCTCTTCTTGATCATGGAGTGTTCAAGCCAGTCCCAGTCCTCCATCTCTTATGTGCAGGATCCAGAAGAGGGGAGCTCTGGCAAGTGATCTTTTTGAGCTGATGCTGCTTGGTTACATAAGGTACAGCTGTACTTTGCTTTGTTGCATTATACAGTTGGTTCAAGGGCTACAAATGCACAAGAGTACTTGTGTTTGCATGTGCTTCCCATTCCCCTGTTCAGCTAAGCAGTGCAGCCGAAAATGCATACTGAGATTTCATGGGAATCCTCCAACAAGATCTCTAGGAAACTTTCTAGAGGTACTCGCCAATCCTTTGCTGGAGATTCCTTGACAGAGCTGCTTTGTTTCTTCCCCCATTGTAGGAAACTTTTCCATGCCAAACAGCAATCACTGGTGCAGAGACCAAAGTGGCACACAGATGAGCAGCATAGGGACCCAGTTTGAAGCTGCTCACATGGAGGAGATGCAACCTAGCATCCCTGCTTACTGTCAGAAGTAAGATATCAGCTTCTATGGCCCCTGCCTGTGGAAAATGGTGGCACAATTTGAAATTTTGTTCCTATCTACCTCCATCAATACCCCAAGCAACTACCCAGAACCTTTCACTCAGCTTGAGTGACCCCTCCCCCCAGGCACAACTCACCATGCCCTGATTGATCGTCAAGCTGTGCACTTATTAGGGGACAGTGAGGTATATTTCACAGTAATGCATCAAAGTTGTTAGTGCACTCATAATCATGCTTCTGTTCATTGTTTGTTATACTTCTACAGATGTGCCCTGGTGGGGAAACCCCTACACACCTGCCAAGTACCTGTGGCTGATAAGAAAACAACCATGGAGAAGCAAAGAGTAGATGTTCCAAGAACTCCCCCAGTCCTCTGAGGTGGGGGGAAGGGAGTAAAAAGGGCATGGAGACACACTGTCTCTGAAAATCAGGAAATTGATAGATATAAGAGGAGAGAAATCCTGGAGCAAGTGATAGCAGGTTACGAGTGGATAATAAAAACCCGGGAGAAGTAAACAGATGCTAAAGTCACTCTTAATGTGTCAGACTGAATTCATGCATGCTCGCCCCCCATTGCAGCCAATACAGAACGGCTTTCCATGCCCTCACCAAATGCCACTCACACATTCCTTCCAAACTCCCAGCTCATCTCGGTACCCCATACACTCCACCCCTTCAGACAGCTCACAGAATGATAGCTAGGCATATACCCAGTTGTCATAGCTCACACTGCCCCTCACTGCTTTCTCCCCTCCAGCTCAGCTTTTTGTATATTGTGATTAACTGTTATTTAATAAAGACATATTCTGTGATGAATAAGCAATCTTTATTTGTATCTTGCATATCGTGGTTGCAGCTCACATTGATACACAGTGCAAGCTGGATAGCAGTCCTAGTATGGCACAGCACTGTTTACAAAAATACCACATTGTTGCTCATTGTCAAAAAGGCTCCTCGAGGCCTCCCTGATTCAAATGGTCCTCCCTTGTACCTCTCTAATAGCCCTGACATCAGGTTGTTCATAGTCAGCCACAAAGCGCTCTGCCTCTGTGCTCCACCTAGGGAGAATATTTTCACCCTTAGCTTCACAAATATTATGGAGCACACAACAGGCAGCTATAACCATAATGGCACCATCAGCTAGCTTTTAATCTGTCAAACACACATTCAACCTGCTCAACCTTTTATTGAAGCACTCCTTGCTGCTATCCAGGTTGCCTGTATAAGGCTTCATGAGCCATGGCAGTAAGGCGCACACTGGGTCTTCCAGGAACAATATGGGCATTTCAACATCCTGCATTGGAATCTTTTGGTCTGGAAAGAAAGTCCCTGCTTGCAGCTTTCTGTACAGGCCAGGGGTCCTGAAAATGCGTGCATCATGTACCTTCTCTGACCACCCCACACTGATGTCAGTGAAACACCCACGGTGATCCACAAGCACCTACAGTACCATAGAGAAGTACTCCTTTTTATTGATGTACTTCATCGCAAGATGGTCCAGGGCCAAAATTGGGGTATGCATGCCGTCTATCACCCTGCCACAGTTAGGGAATCCCATTGCTGTGAAGCCATCCACTATTTCATGCACATTTCCAAGACTCACAGTCCTTCGTAGCAAAATGTAATTAATGGCCCTGCACACTTGCGATAACACAGTGTCAACAGTGGACTTCCCGATTCCAAACTGATTAATGACTGACTGGTAGCAGTCTGGAGTTACCAGCTTCCACAGGGCGATCACCATGTGCTTCTCCACTGAGAGGGCAGCTCTCATTCTGGTGTCCTTGTGCTGCAAGGTAGAGGCGAGCTCCGCACAGAGTTCCATGAAGGTGTCTCTGTGCATTCAAAAGTTCTGCAGCCACTGCTCGTCATCCTAGACCTGCATAACAAAGCAATTCCACTACTCAATGCTTGTTTCACGCGCCCAAAAGCAGAAGTGCACTCTGTGCATATGCTCCAGGAATGCAAACAGTAACCTGCCGTTGTTTGTTTGCATGGCATGCAGCAAGTCAGACACCTTGGATTCCTGTTCCATTTAGGAGTTCATGATATACTGTATGAACAGCTGTGATATTTTCAGAACCCTGACAACAGCAGTGGAGAGCAGCGCAGGATCCATCCTTTCAGATAGAAATGATGGGCAGACAGGAAACAGGGGCCAGTGAAAAATGCTGCGAAACGCAGTCAGAATGGAATGATGGGATGGAAATCACTGCATCATGGGACGTTGACCCCACACCCACAACACCTAGTGGCATAAGGTGGTGAGTTGCACAATGGGATAGCTGCCCACAGTGCTCTGCTGCTCACTGTTGATGCTAGAGCACCATGGACGCACTTTGGCAACACAGTGAGTGCTGTGTGGACAGGCATAAGCGTTGTAATTATAGTGCTTTTCAATCATTGCTGTAACTTGCATCGACAACACTTTTTAGTGTAGACAAGGCCTCACCTGAGCTGGGACGCAGCTGACCAGTCACAGGCCTAACTCACCTTTAAAGTGCCAGACACCTTCCAAAATCATTATAAAGATTTCCTAGGGTACACAAAAGACAAAGGCCCAAATCCACTTTTGGACTTAGGCACCACTGCAATCCACAAAGCATCTGCTCATCTGTTGCCTAAACTTGCAGGCGCCTAAACTCACTTGGCACCTACATTTTCACTGTAAAAGTTCCTTAGGCACCTAAGTTGCTGCCTCCCTCTAAGCATCCAGAGGCCTATCTCCTGCTTAGTGTGCTGGCTTTTGTGAATCCTATTGTTAGGAACCTCTCTCTCCCTATGTATCAGAGAGGGACACTAGGTACCTAACTCAGTCCTTTTGAATCCCTTTGTTGTTGCAGTGTTTTTCTAGGCACCTAAACCTTTTTGTGGATTCAGACCAAAGTGTATTTCTACAGACAACTTTCAAATATGGGCCAGCTGACAGCCATACAAGAATATAGCAAAGTAACAGGATCTGCTGGTTCCTTCTCCAGTTGTTGTAAAAGCTCGTCAGGACTGGGATAAGTTATTTCCTGTAATATATTAGCAAGAAAGTTATAAAGTGTTGAAAGTGGAGAAGAGAAATGGAAGCGGGTTCAAACATTAGAGGCAGATAGGTCTAGACAGAGAAGCACAAGATGAATACTGCAGAACTGAAGGCTTGTTTACACTTAAAATGCTACAGCAGCACAGCCCTCATGCAAATAATGAAAAACAAAGAGCAACTGGGTTAAGTATAATGACTCAGCGCTAGTGAGTTACATGACCTTGAAAGGGATCAGCGTTCAATGTCTGGGCTCGGATGTGTTTCATAACTTTGCAGGAGTTTGGAGTGTTGCAGAAAATGATTTTTATAATTCAAATGTGGGTGAAAAGACATTTCCTGCTGCAGGGGATTCCTGCTATAGGGATAGTTTAAGGTTATCTTCATTTGTGTGACAGATAGGGTAATTTCCTGCCATATACTTGGGAGATCTTACTGAATTAAGTTTAAGTATTTTCAGGGTCCATTGTATTAATTAGTGGTTTATGCATTACTGTTGGTAGACAGCATCCACCTTTAGAAAAGCTGTTTTTCTTCAGGAGTGGAGCTTTATCTCAGGAACACTTTTGTCAAATGGCCCCAAAAACAGATCACTAACCATACACTATTCCCCCATAAGGCACACTTTTCATCTCAGACAGATGGGACATCACTATGGGGGAGTAGGAGGCCATATAACTAGACAAACTTGGGGTGTGGACACCAAGGCAAGAGTTTGACCATGGAGTTCACTGTCCCCCCATTTATTGAGACTATTTTGATACCTCCCTCAGCCTCAGTGAATTCCCAGTCCATACGGTTTTGAGGGAAGGGCACCTACCCTTACCCATTCACACTCTAGGGCTCAGCGTCACCCATACCCAATTTGTAGAGCTCGGGTGAAACTAACTTGGTTAATTTAAGTACTTACACCCTCTCCTAGTTCATAGGGCTCCCAATGTATTCTACTGTGGCCTTGCAGGACCTTTTACCAATCAGCGAGCCTTAATATACTTATCCTCCATTTATTAACAATTATCAAACATAACACACCTGCTGAGCATACAATGCTATGCTCACCAACCCTGATCAGGCAGGCAGACTTTCCTTGTTTGCCAAGCAAAGTCAGTCTCATCTGGGTTCTGACTGCTGCATGTCACAGTCATGCAGAGGCTCTAGCAGCTCTGATCTTGGGCTGTGTCTTGAAGGTGAATTCTTCTTCTTCTTTCAGGTCTTTCCTTCTTCTTATTATTCTTGTTCCCCAGCTGGTCTTCCTCTTGGACCCGTTTTATAGTGAAACTTGAGTGCTGCTTAGCTATAACATAACCAATCGTTTTTCTAAAATATTACAAAATAATTCTTTGACCAAGCCTAACATATTGTGAAATAATTCTTTAACTGATAATACCCAGCCACCTTAATTGCTTTAAATATTGCACACTTAGGCCTGGTCTACATTGTTGGTGGCCATCGACGGGAGAGACGCAATCTATGTGCTGCTGGTGGCCATCAACTTACCGTACTAACTTTAATTTACTGCAGGGTTTTCACTGTGCTGCGTCAAGAAGAAATGCCCTCCAGTGATGCAGTGGTACTCTTCGTGCAGGGATGGATTAACTGTGTCGGCCGGATAGCACTTGTCGGTTACCGATATGTAACCCAGGTTACCCAATGTGAGTGGAGTTGTGGATGGCGAGTGACAGAGAACGATTGAACCCAGATAAGTAAAATAACTGATTAGCTTTTATTTAGGAAAAGTTACAATATTAGGGTAAGAGGGAAAAACGTGAAATGAAATCTTGCCTGTCACAAAACTCAGGCTTACATCAATCAGTGAAGTAAAAGAAATAACCATGTATCACATGTGAGGTCTCCAACACATCATCAACACTAGCAATGTTATTACACTTAATACAAACAATAATTGTCCTTGAGCTCTTTCTAAGTTCCAATAGTTTTCAAGATCTCCCCAAGGATTTTCTAAAGTATTCCCTGTACTGTTTTCCATACAGGTAAGTATTTTTACAACAATTTAACAGTTTAACTATTCACAAAGGTAATTAACTATCAACAATATTCGATTGGTTTTACACTAGTCAATGACAAGACAAACCAAGACGGACACAAAAAGGGACAGGGCACAGACCAGACGGTAAGGGGTCCGTCTGGTTAGACAATTGGGTAACACAAAACACTGCCTCTCTAAGTGACCTAGGCGCGGTCGCCCGGCTAGGAACTGCACTTTCAAGAGGACTTCACTTACACACCCAGGAGGGGATTTCTATCACCAAGCAGGAGACTCTGCTTCACTCTCACGTATACATTCATACACCCTATTGATACTCACTAACTACTGTTAACAACATTGTACTCGGGATACGCACCAGACTCCAATGTAAACTCGGGAGCTGGGGAGGCTTCAAGCGGGCCAGGCTCGGTTTCATCAGATTGGTGAATTCGGTCATCTCCGCCTCACAAACAGCAAAGCTGTCCTTAAATAGAGGTGAGTAAACAAGCCCAAAAAGAGCGGGAAACTCCAATATTGAGTGCCGAGTGCACACAATAGGGCAGAGTGCAAAATGCCAGAGTGCCGTGTGCAAACTGGAGTGTGGGGTGCAAAACATCAACGGGCCGTGTGCAAACCCCATAATCTGCCCGGAGACAAGGCCTAAAGGCGGGAAACCATAAAACCAACTATACAAACTCTCTTTCCAACATGGGGTAGCCATATTCTGTACTGTGTCACAGGGCTAGCAAAACCTAAAAGGAGAGGCCAGAGCAAATAGGATAACAATGTCAGTTCAACATGCCCCCGTGCTCTGGCCGAGCAAAGGTGTCACCAATAGCCTAAACCTCGGTCAATGAGTTCCCATCTTCTCCTACAAGGGGATGGAACTCAGGAATTGAGGCAATGTAGGCTGATGTAACCATCCTTTTTATACATGCCCTAAGAATGACACATGTAATGCACAGCAATGTTAGGCCTACCACTACTGCAATCAAGAAAGACGCAATGTATGATTTCCAGGAAGCCCAACCTAGCCAATCTAGCCATCCCCAAAATTTAAAACTCTCCCGAGACTCCTGAACTGAGGTGCTCAGATGGTGCAACTGCGAGATTACAGAGGTAAGATTAGAAGATATTGATGGTAGTGAAGCACAACATTTACCCTTAAATTGAGCAAATACTTCAGCAAATTTTACACAAAAGTCATCTGTGTTAAGCAGATATTCTATCATTACACGATTTTGCACTGTATATTCTGCTAAGGCACTTAATTGAGCATTAATCAATGTAAACCCTTTGCTAGTAAGATTAGACAAAGATTCAATAGCTAAAGATTGGGACATAACCTGGTCTCGTAACATCATGTTCCCTATTGGATTAAAAGTTACAAACGAGTAAAACAGGTTATAGGAAAAAGTCTTAAGTAAAGTCCACACAGAACTTATACTTCTCTTAGGTCGTAAGCTCGATGGGGCTACATAAATGCCTCCACCTGCAATATAAAGGGTTCCGATTGTACACACCCCTCGTGGATTTGGGGGCAAGGTAGTATACGCTCTATTGCCACATAGCCAGAAATGTCCTGGTCTTAATTGTGACATACCAAAACCTTCATTCCCCAAATGTCCTTTGCTTTGGGGTAAAGTTTTATAAGAGCAATAATATTCCTGATGATAAAGAGTTTGTATTACAGGAAGACCTATGTAAGTATAATTGAAACTTTGGAAAAACATTGTCCAATTGGTCATAAGTCCATGATATAAGCTGGAATAGTTTTTCCACTCGCTGGACGAGGTGTTAGCTGGGATCTTAGCACAATCAACTCGGGGAAAAGCCGTCAGATTCATAACAGAGTCGGTATAATTAGCAGAGGCTATCCACTTAGAACAATTGGGATATTTCCCCACTGAAGAAAGGGGTGTCATTGTATTACCCCTAAACACCCAACAATGGGAAGCTGGTCGCGTACCTCGAGAAGTGAGGGGAATACTAGCCAACCCACGTGAAGTAACATTAAGATGGGGAAAAGCATTGGGGAAGTGAGTTGAGCAATTGTTCCAATATGAAGATCTAGCCCATTGTACGAAAGGCGAGGAACAACAATTGTTCCCTTGTCCCCGTAATTCAACACTAACAGCTGTAAGGTTATATATGAGAGGTACAAACTGAAATGGCATAGGCTGACAGAGGCTGAGCAGATGAGACATCGGGCTGGATCCAGGTGGGATAAGGAGGCATTCCCAGCAGTCTCCTGAGTCCAGTAGGCTGCATACCAAGCTGCGAGTGTAGTCTTTTGTAGCGGCTGGGGTGGAAGCTCAAACGCAGCAGCCGTGATGATAACTAAAACAATAAAATAAAGATTTTGCCCACTTACAGGCTATTAGTACAATAGCTCTAGGTCCTGCGTAGCAATGGGACAGAAGAGTAACCTAACACTAGGCACGAGAGCCCCAAATATTCTACCCTGAAAAAACAAAGCTGGAAAGTGAACACCAGAGGAAAAGTGTTAGAAATGAAAGATTCTGGTTAGAAGACTGAGTCTAAAGTTCCTCCTTGTGTTGACTAAGCCTTTGCAGCCCTAACCTTTGTACCGAACTGTCCTTCGTATACCTGGCTTCTGTCCTGAAATTATCTGGAACAAGGTAATTAGACAGAATGCTATTAACTCCTTGATCACTTCATCTACTGAGCCAATTGCGATGTACCAATTTGTTCTGCTGTCCCTTATTGGAGGCAAAATAAGTGTTAGGGTGCCTACCGGGTCCAATAATGATAGCCTCCACAGGATTTCGATTACCTGATGCGTGTGGTTCTGTAAGCCATACTAATTGATCTTTTTCGTATACAGGAACCCACGGAGGTCTGGGTTTTGGAATCATAAGCGGCCACCTAGAGTAGTTCTTATTGAGGGAAATAAGTATGTTAGGCAGTACAGAATACCAGTTCTTGAAATCTGGATTTGAATTAGCAGTACGTATCATGGTTTTCAGAATTGCAATCTTTCGTTCAACTACCCCGTTACTCTGAGGGTGATACTTTAAATGAATATGTATAGAGGCTCCCCATCCATAAACTAGTAGTTCTATAGCTTTGCTATTAAAGGGAGGTCCTCCATCTGCTTGAATTTCTTGGGGAACTCCCCAGGATGCCGCCACCTGGCAAAGAGCCACGGCTACTGTGGCAGCCGTCGTCCTCGTGAGAGGGACACAGTGAGTCTGCCGGGACCCTAAATCGACCACTACCAGGGCTTTAGGATACCTCTTTGCTCCTGGCAGGGGCCCCATTAGATCTACTTGCCATGTATCCCCTGGACTATAATGTTTCGCTGCATAGACCGACTGTTCATGTCTGGGACGATTCATCACCTTCACCTGTACGCATTTGGAACAAGATTGTACAACTCGTCTACACTGATTATGGCTAACATCAGGTTTCTGTACATCTGAACCTGTAAGGAAATCATATAATTTGTTGGGGGGTAAATGTCCCCACTCTTCATGAAGCCATCGTAAAAAAGGTTCCACCTGTACAGGAGTAGCTTCACACACTTGGGGGCTCTCTCGCATCATTTTATCTAATTTGGAGTGGAGAGGATTGGAGTCCCAGCGATGGGAAGGACAATGAGTAATGAACCAAGGACGTGAGAATTTTCGAATCATCATAAAGATCTCTTCCCATATCTCTACGAAGGCTGTGGGAGTGGCTTGCTCTGTTAAAATATCTAGGCAAAATTGAGAATCTATGCCTAACACCACTTGCTTATTATGAGAATGAGCTACAGAAATATGCTGGACGGCTAACATTACTCCAATAACCTCACATTCCTGTGCTGAACAAGAGGAGGATAATACTTGTAAATCAAAATAATCACAAGTGGCACACAATACGCCTGCCCTAGGAGAGAGCGAAGTGCCCTCGTCTGACATTACCCAGGGCTCGTACTTGGTTTCTATACACAAAGGTCTGGAAGGTGAAAGAACAAAAGGATTTTCCTCCGGGATTAAAGTCCAGTTTTTCCAAGCTACTTCTGCTCGGAAACACAACAACTGCCAAGTACGAGTAGTCCCATGAAAATTAGGAGGTGGAAAGCTTGTTAACCATGGGATCAAATGCACCCCCTGTCCAAAGAGACTTCCCACAACCCCAGTCTGAGACCAGTGGCGGGCATACGAGGCGGCCAATAACATTTTCCCAACTGGCCCATAATTGTACTGAGGTCCCAGAAGTCGACGTCCCCAATTGTGAACGGGCTTGTCATGTTGGGATATACTGAACCCCACATGATGGGAGGTAACAAACAATTTAATTTGTAGAGGTTCTCGAGAATCAAACCGATACAGAAGAGGGTTTGAAGCAAACCAATTGGCTAATGCTTCTTAACTCTCTTGAGCTTTATCATTCCACATTTCTCGCGTCTTCTTAGTAGTGAGGACGGCCTGTAATACTCCCAAATCAGAAATTAACTTCACCGGAATATACCTTCGGTGGTAGTTGAGTACACCTAATAACTGTTGTAGCTCTTTCTTAGATTTTGGTGGAGAATCCAACCAGGGATGTAAAATCCCTTCAAAATTCTGAAAATGGGTAGTGGAAGTCACATTTAACCCTAAAAAGGTAAAATGCTGTGAAACTCGTAGGTGACTTTTCTCTCTATTAAATTTGCCACCCATCTGCTAGATGTGTCTCTACTACACTGTGTAATGTCCTGTACAGTTTTTGAGTCCGAACCACAAATTATGTCATCTACATAAGCCAACACAAATACATCTGTTGGTGTTTTTATCCGTTGTAAAGTGTTATTTAAGGATGATGTGGCAACCGCAGGTGAATTACAAAAACCTTGGGGGCATACCTTCCATTTATACGGGACTCCCTGAAATGCGAAGTTCAGAATTCCCTGAACATCTTGTAGAGGAATCTGATAAAACATGTTTTTTAGGTCTAGAGTACATGCCCATTTATTGTTTTTGTCACTTAGAATTCTCTGTATCTCTGGAATAGTAACCATACTTGAAAAAGCAATGGGCTCTACTTGGGTGTTTGCTTGTCTGTAATCTATAGCCAAACGGTATTTAGTATCACTCCCAGGTTTGGGAATACCCCATCCTGGAGACAAATAAGTGGAAGCCGTAACTCTCTCAATTTTCCCTTCCTTTAGAAGATTCTCGAGTAGTTCTATGATTAGAGGAATCCCTTCTGACTTGGTAGGGATTGGGGTGTACCTCCAAGTTTTAAAACTGCTTAGCTTGGGAGAATATGGAACAGTCCCCTCGGTAGCTGCTGGTAAGGCTTGTAATACTTTATCTCATAACTTAAACCTCTTTATATCCGAAATTCCTAACAAATTCTGTGAACCCAACAAAGCTTTAATCTTTTTACTATAGTAACCATGTGTAACGGTTATCATAACTACAGGTTTTTGCTGTACAATGTTTAACCCTTGTACAAACATAACAGATCCTGTAAGATAATGGGGAACTTCGGGTTTAATAACACTTATTTGAGCCCCAGTGTCCAACAAGGAAGAAACGGGAACACTTCCATTAACTATTAATGTAACATAAGGGCGCTCGTCCATAAAATCTTTAGTTTGGGCCGGGGAGCACCCGGCCTCCACTAGTTTTTTGACTGTGCGTAGTCACCCCATTTTTTCCATCCAAGTTTGTCTGCTAGGGCTTGCTGCTCCTTATCTGACAACTTACGCAGGGACTCCTTTGACATTCCCTTCTGTAATAGGAAGCCAAATCGTGCTCGTTCCACTCTAGATCGCTCGGGGAAAGTTTTATCGGGCTTAAGTGTATCTACCGGTATGGACCTAACCAATGGAGCACTAAAGCGAGTAGGCTTAAGTGGCATGACAGCTTTAGCTTCAGGGGAAAATTCTAACTTAATTTTATTCACTGCTTCGAATAAGACTAATATAGGTCTTCCGACTGCTGTATGCAAGTACAACATAGCCCCAGTGTCTGTTTTTGGGGTTGCCTCTAAAGCCATATCTATGGCGGCAGCCGATACGGGCACTTGTGAGGGGTCAGTAACGAATATTATAGGTGTTCGATGGGCTATCTGTTGAGCCGTTAACCCCAACGGATGCTGTGCAGGAGACCACATCATTATTGAAGCTCCTGCTATGCCCCAAATTAATTTATGAGGAGTCGTAATGCTTCCCGGTGGGATATAAAACCCCTTAAATGTTCCCTGTAAAGCTAAAACGGCTGCCGCAGTCGCTGCAACTGGCCATACGGTATTATTTAGCAAGCCATGTCCCGGGAATCTCTTCAACCAATTGGCTGCTTTTGCCATTGCGTCAGCTTCTTCCCGGTCCACAAAGTCTCCCCCACATTCTAGAGCTAACCTTCCGACCCATAACAATGGAGGTTCCTGGGTTCCCCTCTGAGTATCTTTAATAAACTCCTTCAGCTCTGCCTTTGTACGGGTTCTAAATTCAGTGACCTGGGAGGTAACTCCCGTTGCATCCACTTTGGTCTTAGTGATGGTCACAGGAAGAGTCTGTGCCGTATCAGAAATCGCTAATTTCCTCAAAGAGGGATATAGCGGTGTCGGCTCAGCTGGAGCTGATGCTTGAGCGTATGAGGGTGGCGATCCCTCTTTTTGGAACTCACCGCTGGGTGAGGTAGCTTGTTGTGCAGCATGCATGATACTGCCATATAGTACAGAGCAAGTATCCAGTACTTGTCCTAAAGCTTTAAACAGAACTCCAACCACTTCCTCTGATTTAAATTCATCAGATCTGAGGCGTCGAGAATGCTTAATAGCCTCTAAATCTGTCATCAACTTCTGAAGTAGCTGATGTGCGGGGTCCAAGGGGAGTATTCTGGGGAAGGATGCCAATTTGGAAACCGCTCCTCCGGCTTTTCTGATAATGCGGCCACAATCCTTCCACAATAGGGAAGGATCTGAGCCGCTGACAGCACCACTACTAACCCCTGTGCACTGAGGTAGCAGTGAGCTGTCAGCAGGCTGGCACCTAATTTTTCCGTGGCACCGCATTAGGCATCCTACCGCAGAAAGGGAAAGAGGAACCGTGTACCCCTTTTCTCCCCCTACATCCGAAGGGAGGGTGCAGACCCAATCTAATACTGGGTTATCTCCCTGCTTACTAGTTAGAAGGTGGAACTGGAGATGTTGGAATTGTTCCATTTCACTTTCTCCGCGGTCTGTCATTTGCCAAGGGCACATCTCAAATTCCTCACATCCTGTCCATGACGCCATGTCGGTTACCGATATGTAACCCAGGTTACCCAATGTGAGTGGAGTTGTGGATGGCGAGTGACAGAGAACGATTGGACCCAGATAAGTAAAATAACTGATTAGCTTTTATTTAGGAAAAGTTACAATACTAGGGTAAGAGGGAAAAACGTGAAATGAAATCTTGCCTGTCACAAAACTCAGGCTTACATCAATCAGTGAAGTAAAAGAAATACCATGTATCACATGTGAGGTCTCCAACACATCATCAACACTAGCAATGTTATTACACTTAATACAAACAATAATTGTCCTTGAGCTCTTTCTAAGTTCCAATAGTTTTCAAGATCTCCCCAAGGATTTTCTAAAGTATTCCCTGTACTGTTTTCCATACAGGTAAGTATTTTTTACAACAATTTAACAGTTTAACTATTCACAAAGGTAATTAACT
>ML675604.1:46430279-46470798 GCA_007922155.1 Mesoclemmys tuberculata
CTATTGATACTCACTAACTACTGTTAACAACATTGTACTCGGGATACACAGCAGACTCCAATGTAAACTCGGGAGCTGGGGAGGCTTCGAGCGGGCCAGGCTCAGTTTCATCAGATTGGTGAATTTGGTCATCTCCGCCTCACAAACAGCAAAGCTGTCCTTAAATAGAGGCGAGTAAACAAGCCCAAAAAGAGCGGGAAACTCCAATATTGAGTGCCGAGTGCACACAATAGGGCAGAGTGCAAAATGCCAGAGTGCCGTGTGCAAACTGGAGTGTGGGGTGCAAAACATCAACGGGCCGTGTGCAAACCCCATAATCTGCCCGGAGACAAGGCCTAAAGGCGGGAAACCATAAAACCAACTATACAAACTCTCTTTCCAACATGGGGTAGCCATATTCTGTACTGTGTCACAGGGCTAGCAAAACCTAAAAGGAGAGGCCAGAGCAAATAGGATAACAATGTCAGTTCAACAGCACTTCCTGGATTGATTGAGCAGGTCTCCATTGCCTGCTCAGTTGATCCTGCTGCAACGATTTGTGGAGGCCGACACCGCACATGCAGAATAGATATACCCTTAGTTATGCAACAGACAGAAATAATCAAAGAACCAGACAAAAATCATTCAGATAAACAATAGAGAAGTGGGTACCATAAAGACAAAACAATAAGAAGTGTAGATTTTACAACCACAAATGTTGATAAGTGATTCCTTATCAGACAGAATGCTATCCAACGAAGTTTTCTTTAAACATCTTAAGATCTGTTTCTTTATCTGGTGGTGGTAGGTACTATTAGGACAGTAGCACCTTCTTAATAGCCTGATATTACATTGTTCTGAAGTAATTTCAGGAATGTGAAGGTGTGATTACATGCTTCCTAATTTATGGCTGCTTTCTCTCCTAATATGGCTGCTACTGCTTAGCCAAAAAGAAACAAGGCCTTAGACCTTACACTACCTGACCAGGAGAGACCAGCTGTAATGGTGACCAATAGTCAAGGTCAGGGAGCCCTGGCCCTAGAAGAAAAGCAATGCCCAGAAATCTGAATAGGTCAACTTGAGGAGGATCAAAGCAATGTTCCAGCAGAGAACAACCAATTCACAAGAGCAGATACAGATATAAGGGCCATAGTACAGATGAAAGAAAGCACAATGGTATCTGAATTCAGATCTTCCTTTATTACCTGGAAGTCAGGGTCACATAGCTTGAACAGCAATGAGACCTGGAATCCAAGAAACATCAGGCTGAAGGCCAGTAGGCAGCCAAAATGGAGAAGAAACTGTTGTGATAATTGGGTCTACCAATTTACACTAATTGTGAACTCATCTGTGAAAAATATTTATGAAGTGTCACAATAGCCTATAACAAATGTTAATAGGATAAGTTGCAAAAGGGAGACAGAAAAACTGCCTTAGTCTAAACAAAAGGGCCTACTGATATAACTCAAGGACTGCATTGAGATCTTGATTTGTAAATAAAAAAATGTGGGACCAGAACTCAATCAAATCAATGTGTCTGATATGAACCCTAATGAGGGGATAGGCTATTCCACTAATCACTCCCTTCTGGGTTCCTCAAAAACAGAGACTTTGGAAGAAAACTTCAGCGACTGGAGTGAGTTTCACCATCCTGATCCTGACAGATGTCAAGACTAAACTGGGCCAGGGAGAAGGACCCAGATGACATCACCTCTACCAGCTCTGGCTAAATACTAGGTCACCACCTGGAACATGAGACTTTCTCATCCAATTCTCCCCATTTTTCCCATGTGTCATTTTTCTTTCCTACTTTATTTTTTCTCTCTCTCATCTCTCCTATTTCCTTTGGTCTAATAAAATTCTGGCTTAGCCAGCCAAGACAGTATATTTTGCAACTCTGCTGTAAGCCTGTGACTAGGAAGGCAGCTAATAGCAATGTCCTAAACAGCCCGATGCTGGGTACAAGTTTGTCAGGTCTTGTAGTGGTTACTTGGATCATGTCCTGTGCCTATGCTTCTGAAAGAGTGATTCCATAGGCCTTCCCCCAGCCTAAAGAGAGGAGTTACTGAACCCAAGGTTCAAATGAGAACAGGGAGCAACAAATGATAAAACAGGAACATGTGTGAGGGTCACAGGTTCAAAATCAGGAATCCAGCAGGGGACACCAAGCAGAGAACCACAGACAGCACCCACTGCTCCTTGAAGGGGTCTAGGAAGCCAGAGGATGAAGCCCAGAGGAACTCTGTCTGGATTTGTGAACCAAGAGAGGAACAGAAATAGGCCCCACAGTCACAGAGCACTTCCCCATCCTCTTCCTGCTCTTATAGAGGCCACCCTGGCCAGTGCCAGGAGGAGGTTGACAATGAGGTCTTGCGACTTCATGGGGCCATGGGTGGGGTGTGCACAAATTAGGAGGTGTGGAGTGAGCATAATACGAGAGACAGAAGCTGAATTTTCTGCCTTTGTTTCTCTCTCTCTCTTTGTGTGTGTTTGTCTTGTTTTGCCTTCTAAAAAACAGGACTTTAACAACAATAGCAACAACAAAAGTTCCAGCCCATTTCAACTAACTTCTTCTCTTTTCCCCAGAAGGGCAGTTATTACCATCTTTGATAACATTTAAAGGACTGTCAAGACAAGGCGAGCTCTCCTTCTAAAAATCTGTCTCTGGCTAAAAGGAAATGGAACAAGAGATGTTGTTAAAATGAAAGACTTATTTAATACTTTACATTTCAAATGCTTTAACTGTTTTTCATCTTAAAAACATTTTAATGGGGTGATTGCCATGGTACTCAGCAGGCTGAAGTCTCCTTATATTAAACCCTGAACCCGGTTTAAAACTATTTAACTTTGGACAGCTTCAGGGTCAAGTTAACACCTTTGACCCTTTGGGCCCTTTATTCCATCTTAATTAATACAACACACCTAGGCAACAGAACAAGTTCCAGGAGCTGTAACAGAAAGAACCTGAACAAGGCCTATAGCTCCTGACAGAGAAACTTTGGAAAGGGCAGTCAGACGTGATTAATGTGGCTAACAGACACCATGAACCAGCTGAGACAGGAGTTGTAAGACACAATGGATGGACAATGTGTACTGGAGCAGAAACTCAGCAGCCTGCTGATGAATTTGAAGCGGCAGCTGCACCTGGAGCAGAAATGAGCAGGCAAGCTGCAGGAGTGACTGGGAGATCTTGGCCAACAGCAAGACCTGCAGGTCAATCCCTCCCAGGCCTGGCAGTTGCTGTCAGAAGTATAGATAAAATGGGAGATGGAAAAAGAATAGAAGGGGCTGCTAAAGGAGCAATTACAGAGGGTCTTACAAGGCAACTTATGTCAACCTAATTATGTCAAAGTCTACACTACAAAGCTGCTGCTGCTGCAGTAAGTGGCCTGCTACACCAACATAATAACTCCGCCTCCACAAGAGGTGTAGCACTTATGTTGATGTAGTTAGGGCAATGCAGTGTCTGTGTAGACCCAGATGGGGCTGACAGCTGGAGCCCTTCCCCCACCATGGCACTGACAGCTGCAGGGGTTGGGGCAGTTGGAGGCAGCTATGAACCTCACGCCTAAAGCTGAGGCTGTTAGCCACAGGGCTGTTGGGCTCCAGCTGTCAGTGTTACACCATGCCCCACTTCAGTTGGTGGAAGGGCTTGTGGTGAGGCCAGAAGGAGCAAGGGTGGACATTAATCACCACTTTCATTACTGTGGTAGCTGTATGTCAACTTAACTTACATTGACTTAATTTTGTATTGTGGACAAGCCCAGAAACTGAAGTTGGTGAAACAGGCCAAGACCCCTCCACTTCAGGAAGCGTTGAACAAGCTCACCGAAAAACTGAACAGGAAGCAAGAGTTTCCTGCAGCTACAGACAGAGAAGAAAGCTCTTTATAATGACAGGAGGACTGGAAACAAGGTGATTCAGCAGAGGACAAAGAGCTGAAATCTTTGCAGCTCCTCAAACAGAAACTGCAACAGGATCTACAGGCTGCTAGGCAGAGTTAGTCTGGGGTGCAGAACCAGCTGCAGAGCCAGAAGAAGGAACACAACATAGCACTGCAAGCTCTCCAGGACCAGACCCAGACATCGAAAGGAGCTAAGAGACCAGAACATAGCGCTCAGCCTGGAGCAGCAAGTAGGAGACACTCATGGGGCACAGGAAGATCCCAATGTCCAGCTGCAGAATTCTTCTGAGCCAATGGCCACCTCTCTGAGCAAGAGAAAGAACTCAAAGGACTAAAACTGGAGGTCAAGGAGAGGGCAGAACTGCATGAAGAGGGCACAAGCATGGACACGAATATAGAAAACTTGGTAACTGTTTACCCAGTGGCTCACATGCCCACGTAGGAGATGTGAAAATGGTCCTGGAAGCATCCTGGAAATGGTGAAAGGAGACTGATTTACCACTCAGTGGAAGACTTAGTATTGATGGCCACCCATACAGAGGCCCAGTCTATACTTACCTGGCGATTCGGCGCAATCAATGGGAGTTTTGCAAGCTATGCAGATTAGCTTGTGTAACTCCCATTGACTGCTGTGTTTCCCTTCTGTGCGGCATCTTCTCTGCACTGTGCTGATGTGATGCAGCACTACACCACTTGAGGGGATGGTTTTACTGTGTCGACTTCTGAATCTATTGAGTGGGACTTCACTGACCACTCAAACGATCCAGACAGGTCGATCTGACATTGCTGTCGTCTGTGTAGACGTACCCAGAGGCTGTGGCTACTGAACAAACCCTATCCCTAAAGGAGTGGAGAGAGTTAGAAGTTTGCTTTATTTTACAAGGGCAAGATGGAAATCGTGGCAAAACTCAATGCGCTATAAGACCAGAAAGCAGTGTCTTTGCAGGCGCTAGAGGAAACACACTCCTTCAGGAAATGGATCCTCTCTGAAGCCATAAAATGAGAGTGAGTCAGCCTATCTGAGGATAAAAGAAGACAGGAAATGACAACACTTACTGTTACCGAGAGACCTGAGTGAACTCTTTGAGAAAACCCTAGAGCGGGCCCAGGTTATAAAGACCTAGACTAAGAGAATTGAACTACTAGAAGAGGAGAAAGCAGCCCCAAAGCATGACTACTGAGCTTCAGAAAAAGTCAGGCACAACACTGCCAAGAAGAGGCAATACTTCAAACCTCTGAAAGGGAATGCTGAATTGTGATGTGTGTGTGGAAGAAATTGTTTCATTTGTAGCCGAGCTCTTGCTGGAGGAAAGTCATCTTTACTACTTAAAAATGTATAAGCTGAAAAGGTAATGGTGAAAGCACAGCTGTTTGGAACAGAAGGGCATGAAAAGTGATATTAAACAAATCCAAGGCCCTGTTTACTTCTGACTCCGAGTAATGTTCTTGAAGCGACAATGTTGTTGCGCTTTCTATTGCAATGCACGCATTTGCGTGTGTGTTTATGACTCTGTGAAGTGCCCGAGATAATTAATGCTACTTCCCTGCACATTACTGAGGAGTTGTAGTCAGACGCCTCCAGGCTGGAAGGCTGTGCAAAACCCTCTCGTTTCTTATCAAAGGAGGTGTTTACCACGGAAGAAGTCAAGCGGCCCGAGGGCTGCCGACCCGCTCGGACGGCTAATTAACCCGCACTAACCAAGAGCGGAATCCCGCTGCTAATGTCGATTTCACCTTGGCCAGCTTCCTTTTCGGGGACGTTCAAAGCGTCAAAGGGAAGCGCGCCCCGCCCCCGAAGCAAACAGACGCCGCGAGAGAAGGCGGCTAATTAAAAAGATGCCACAGATGCGGTCACAGAACGAGCGGGGCGTGGGTCGGCTGCGGGCGGCGCCTCATCGCTGCCGCCGCGCCAGGACCCCGGAGCTGTTTGCGTTACCCGAGGCGGGCGAGGCTCCGCTTCCCCCCGCCCCCTCCAACGCGTGTGCGCGCGCGCGCTGCGTACGCCTCCCTCACACAGACACACACACACACGCCCCGCCCCAGGCCCCTGCAGGCCCCGCCCACGCTCTGATTGGCCCGGCGGCGCCGCTCCCCCTGGCTCTGGCAGGCGGAGGCCGGCGCTGCCGGGCAGTTGTTCGTGGGGAGCCGAGTGTGGGAGGCGGCGCGCGCGTGAGCCCGCCGCGCGGGGAAGAGGCGCGAGCCGCGGCGCTCTGCTCTGGGGCCGGCGGCGGCAGCATGGTCAGCAGCTGACAGGCAGCAGCGCCGCCCAGCCCAGCCTGCCCGGCCGGGGAGAGCGGAGCGGAAAAGTTCCCGCCGCCGCCGAGGGGGAAGTTTGCGCGGGGGCGCCCGGCGCTGAGCCATGCCCGCCGTGAGCCTGTTGCCGCTGTTCGGCAGCCCGGCGGGGCCCGGCGCGCTGGGCGGCCCGCTGGGCGGCGGCCCGGGCGGCGGTCGGAAGGCGTCGGGCCCCAGCGCGTTCCGCCTGACCGAGAAGTTCGTGCTGCTGCTGGTGTTCAGCGCCTTCATCACCCTCTGCTTCGGGGCCATCTTCTTCCTGCCCGACTCCTCCAAGCTGCTCAGCGGCGTCTTCTTCCACTCCGCCGCCCTGCAGCCGCCGCCGCCCCCCGGCGAGGAGCAGCGTCCCCCGCTGCCGCCCGGAGCCGGCCCCGCGGCCGGGAGCAGCAGCGCCGGGGAGGCGGCGGCGGCCGCGGAGAACTTGGCCAAGATCCGCGAGGACCACGAGCGGGCTCTGCGCGAGGCCAAGGAGACGCTGCAGAAGCTGCCCGAGGAGATCCGCCGGGACATCAGCCAGGACAAGGAGAAACTTCTCCAGGACAGGCGCGGCAGGAAGGGCGGGGGGGCCGCCGGGCTGCCCAGCCTGCTCTTCCGCAAGCCTGTGGGCGCCGTGGGGCGGGAGCCGGCGGACCCTGCAGTCCAGCAGAAGCGGGCCAAGATCAAAGAGGTGGGTGCCCCGGGGAGGCTCCGCGGTCGGCCGGGCTCGCTCCTCGCCCCCGCGCTTACCCCGCGCGTTGCCCCTTCGCCGCCAGCCCCCGGTCACTGGCGGGCTTTCCCCGCGTGGCTCGGGCAGCTGCCGGCTTGCCGAAGTGAGTGCGGGGGCTGACGCCGGCGCCTGCTGAAAGAGCAGAAAGGGGCTGATCGGAGAGAGACGTTCGTGAGCGTCTGGGACCTCGGGGTCCGCCAGGCGCTTCGCGGGGGTTTGTGCCGCTGTTTACACGGGCAGCGTTCGAAATGCGGGGTGGCCGCCCTTCGCCCGCCTCTCCCATGTCTCCCAGAGAAGCTACCAGGGCTAGAAGCTCTTCACAACTCTCTCTCTCTGCCAAACATCCCCCCCCCCTGGGAAGCAGGGGGTCTGGGCGCCTTACCTCGAGTTGTCAAGTTTCGTTTTAGGTTAACTTTAAAGCTCAGAGAGCCGTACGGTGTCAGGATGGTGTGGCAGAGCCAGTCCCGAAGGGGAGCCGCATCTGTGAAAGTATCGCGGTTACTCTGTACTGTGCTCGGAGGTATAAAGCATATGCTCCTAACTCGGTACAGGTGTTACTTTACATCTCTAAGCACCAGAGCAACTGCCTTTGTATCCTCCTGTTTGTGTGAGTTTACATTCCTAACGAAGTGTAGGCTTCTGCGCAAAACCGTGAAACCCAGCATTTATTGTGTATTCAGCAACAGGTCTTTAAAAGCATTTTGCTGACTTGTATGGCAAACTGATTCTTAAACCATTATGTAGAAATCATTATGACTGTCATTGATTTAGTCCTTTCGGTGCATTGATAATCCTTATTGTGCTGGTACGTCATGTCAGTTTCTTCCCTTTGTCAATTTCCCACTTTATTTCTCTTCTGGTTAATTTCCTGTGTCTCTGAAGATCGCTTCTCTTGTCTTTTGGTATCTTTCTTACCCTGGTCCCTTATTCTTTTTGCCTTAAAGAAGCTATTCAGGGATGGCATTTTCTATCTTGGTGGAATTAGGTATACATACAGCTACAAACTAGCTCTAAGTATATTTTGTCAGTTTTTGCTTCCCTGCTTTCAGATATTATCAGCCTCTCCTGCACTGGTCCTGCTCTTGCTATTATATAGTTTACTGAAGCATAGGCATTTTGACTCAATAGATAGGAACCCGAATGAACTATATTCACTAATCATAGCAAGACATGGCTCTAAAACAGGGTTTTGGGAAGCCTGGAAAATGAAGTTTATCAGGCAGTGGAGAGAGATGAGTGAGGCTCTGCCTGTCTTCTTTGGACCCACAAGGTGATCACTGTGGCCAGTTCTATTGCGCGCGTTCTTTGTACTTTACTACTCATGCACATATATAATAGACTTGTTTACTTCTTTGACTGCACTAGATTGGGGAGGGTGTGTCATTAATTGCTGCACCTAATGTAAAAGAACAGCTCTGCTGGTAGGAGATGTAACAGGAGATTGAACTCCTCTCTCTCCTGCTGCATTTCACATATGTTATAATACTGATTTTCAAATGTGTGTGTTGTAACCTTGACCAAACTATATTAATGTAAAGTCCTAATTAACAGAGTATTTAGAAAAAACTTATTTTATAGCATGTAGTAGTGAAATGTATGACCAGTAATATAAATTTTGCCAACTCCTTATTTTATTTATGCAGACTGATCTGATTGATCAGAAAGCTTTAAACATTTTAGTATCTCAGACTAAACCTCTTTGTAGGGGAATTCCCACTCCCTCTCCTTTATTTAAACCTTTCTTTTCCTGAAGGAGAAAAGGGGGACGTGAAAGTTTTTCTCAACAAAAATAATTTAAAAAACTGGACATTTTTCATTTTTTTTCACTTAAACTATTCTGGGACATTCTACACAAAATGAAAAATATTCAGATTCTTGCAAATTTTGCAATTTTCAACCAGCTCTAGTTCAGTGCTGTTGATGATTTGGGTGTGGATCAAAGTGACTCCACAAGACAAAATTTGTTTTCAATTTACATTTTAAAAAACCTGCAACATTACATTAAAATTGGAAAATCAGGTACTTGGAAGTTTAGCAACTACAGAATTAAGGTTGTTCTTGCAACCTGAGCCTGTGCCCCTAATGTACATTTCCAATATGTTAGTTTTTAATTATATGTTCCCATGCTATTTTTTTCTTCAGGATCCCAGCCTCATTCAGTGCATAGAATGAACAGTGTTAAATGAATGGACAGAGCTCCTCTGTATCTCTTATTCTTTTCATTTGATGTGTGATCTCCTTACGTACCATCTAAACCTGTACTTAAGTACAGGCAGAAGTAATTTTCTCATGGGCTTTTTTATGTGCTGTTCACGATAGCATCTTAGTGCTTCACAAATGGTCAATTTATTTTCCCAACACTCTTCTGAGATGATCTTATTTCCATTTCACGGATGGAGATCTGAGATGCAGATTAAAACCAAGTCTTCAGGTGTCCCCTAATTTTGGGTATCCAACTTGAAATGCCTGAGACATATTTTTCCAGAGTACTCAACATTGTCACTTTATATATTCAAAGCGCAGCTCCCATTGACTTCTGAGCACTCTCAGCTGCAGCTGTACTTCTGTAAATCAGTATCCAGTTATCTCAAACTGGGCACCTGGAAAATGGGGAACACAGAGTGGCCACCCCTGAAAACTGGTTTAAGTGACTTGCTCTGTGTCATAAAGGAACTCAGTGGCAGAGGCAGGTGTGATGCAGAGGCCCACTGGTGGTTCTCGACTGTCAGCAACTCTTGTCTGGCCTGCCATACTTAATATTACTTTCGCCATAATGTGTATAGGTACTCAAAAGATGGCATGTAATAGATCATGGGAAAGCTGATAACTCACTGATCATTAATTCTGTTGCGAGGTGTACATAAGGGCTATGTATAAAGTTATGGATATGTGCTAGAAATTATGTTCTTACAATGTGTTTGACAAGCAGTGTGTAAGCACAATCCGCCTTAGACAAATGGAATGTGTATGTGTTCGGTTGATCAGCCTGGTCCTGAGGCAGAGACAATGAAGGGATGTTTACATAAAAGGTAAACAAAGTCCTCAATCTAGTGAGTTGAGGAGATAGTTCCTGTCTTTATAGGTAAGAGGCTTTGAACCTCAAATTACAATCAGTGGATTCAAGATGGTGAATTACTGAAAGTAAATTTTATTCTTGGTGGTTTGTTCTTTTCTTTTGTTGACTTGTAATCCTTTTTATCTTAATTATTTATACCTGATATCACTTATTCCTGTCATTTTGTTAAATAAACTTTTTTTACTCCTATACTAAAAACCAATTAGGTGCTGTGATTGCAATAAGAGTGATTGTTCACTCCAATTAAATTTAATGAGAAGCTGTTACTGTCTCTTCAAAGGAGCACCAAACTCAGTAACTTCTGTGAGTGTTTCAGGAGAGGGCTGGACACTGCAGTGAGAAGTCACTGGGGGGAATTTAGGGTTTCCTAAGTGTTACTGGCAAGGCAAGGGCTGGTAGCATCCTGAAGAATTTGTGGGAGAGAGAAACAAGCTGGTGCGTCAGAAAGTTGTCACATAGCTAGTAATATCAACATTCTCACTGAGGTGGTGACAAGGTCTAGGAACCTCATGAGATTGGCAGATGGTTAGGGACTAGGAGGGTGTGTGTGGGGGCGCTGGGGTTTTCACTTGGCAAGAAGTACCTGGGCAGTAGAAGGGAGTATGTGACCAGTGTACCCATAAGGCTGGCTTTTGGTGTCAGAGCTGTGGGCTACAATAGCATAAGCTCTTCAGTCATCCAGAATTGTAAGGCAGGCAGTGACATAACCTTACTGGCCTGGGTTGAACCCCCCAAGTGTGGCAGAAGGGACACTCATCACTTAGTCGGAAAGCCTGTTGAACACTGGCCACAGAACTTCTAAGATAATTTCTAGAGTGTGTCGTTTAGAAAGACGTCCAGTCTTGATTTGAAAATTGTCGGTGATGGTGAATCTATACAACCATTGGTAAATTGTTCCAGTGGTTAATTACTCTGTTAAAAAGGTATTCTTTATCTCTACTCTGAATTGGTCTAGCTTCAACTTCCAGCATTGGATCATGTTAGACCTTTCTCTGCTATATTGAAAAGCCCACCAAATACGTAATAAAGGGCTCTTCATTCTAGCAGAGGAAGGTGTTTAAATATTTGTTCCCCATGTAGATACTTGTACACTAATAAAGTCACCCCATAATCTTCTTGTTGTTTAAGCTAAATAAATTGAACTCTGTGATTCTGACTATAACATCAGTAGATAGAATCCAGTTCTCTGGGGTGACATTCAACTGCCTAAGCTGGGAGATCATGCTTTTCCTGCTGTGCTCTCTCTGCCTTCACTACCCACATCTCAGTTTCTGCAACCAATTAAGCAAATTTCCTACTGAGAGCAGCCTCCTTCATTGATAAACCCTGATGCACAATGCATCATTTGCATTGTGGCAGGGTGTGTGTGGGTGGGATGATGGTGCATGATCATATGTTTAAAGGCTATCATAATAGATACACACAAGGTGGCTAACATAAGATTGGACAGTACTTATAAACATAAAAGCGAAATGCTGTTATATGTAGGTGACAAGATAGGTGAGGTAATCTTTAATTGGACCAACTTTTGTTGGTGAAAGAGACCAGCTTTTGAGCTGATACAGACCTCTTTTTCCAGGCTTGGAAATGTACTCAGACACTCACAGTGAAATATAAAGTGGAACAGATGGTTTAGGATAAGTAGTCCACCTTGCATAATAAGAATATAGTGGTAGGAATATACTACCGACCACCTGACCAGGATGGTGGTGATGACTGTGAAATGCTCAAGGAGATTAGAGAGGATATACAAATAAAAAACTGAGTAGATATCCCTCATTATTTATCCCCATATTGACTAGGTACATGTCAACTCAGGATGAGGTGCAGAGAGTTTCTTGCCACCTTAAATGACTGCTTCTTGGAGAAGCTAGTCCTGGAATCCACAAGAGGAGAGGCAATTCTTGATTTAGTCCTCAGTGGAGCACAGGATATGGTCCAAGAGGTGAAAATACCTGAACTGCTTGTAATAGTGACCCATAACTTAATAAAATTTAACATCTCTGTGGGGAGTGGGGGGACACCAAAGCAGCCCACCAAGGTAGCATTTAATTTCAGAAAGGGCAACTACACAAAAATGAGGAAGCTAGTTAAACAGAAATTAAAATGTACAGTGCCATAAGTGAAATCCCTGCAAGCGGCGTTTTAAAAAGACACCATAACAGAGGCTCAATTTAAATGTATAGTCCAAATTAAAAAACATAAGAGGACCAAAAAAAGTGTCGTCATGGCTAAACAAAGTAAAAGAAGCAGTTAAAGGCAAAAAGGCATCATTTAAAAAGTGGAAGTTAAATCCTACTGAGGAAAATAGAAAGGAGCGTAAGCCCTGGCAAATGAAGTGTAAAAATATAGTTAGGAAAGCCAAACAAGAATCTGAAGAACAGCTAGCCGTAGACTCAAATTGTAACAGCAACAATTTTTTTAAATACAGCAGAAGTGGCAAGCCTGCTAAACAACCAGTGGGACCGCTGGATGATTGAGATGGTAAAGGAGAAATCAAGTAAGATAAGAAAATTGTGGAGAAACTAAACGAATTCTTTGCATTGGTCGCCATGGCTGAGGATGTGAAGATTACCATATCTGAGCCATTCTTTTTAGGTGACAAATCTGAGGAACTGTCCCAGATTGAGGTGTCATTAGAGGAGGTTTTGGAACAAATTGATAAATTAAATAATAATAAGTCAGCAGGACCAGATAGTATTGATCCAAGAGTTCTGAAGGAACTCAAATGTGAAATTGCAGAACTACTAACTATGGTATGTGGCCTATCATTTAAATCAGCTTCTGTACCAGATGACTGGAGAATGGCTAATGTGATGCCAATTTTTCAGAGGGGATCCAGGCCAGTACAGGCCAAGCAGCCTAACTTCATTACTAGGCAAATAGGTTGAAATATAATAAAGAAGAGAATTATGAGACACACAGATGAAAATGATTTATTGGGGAGGAGTCAACTTGTTTTTATAAAGGGAAATCATGCCTGACAAGTCTACTAGAATTCTTTGATGGGGTCAACAAGCCTTTGACAAGTTACCTCACCAACAGCTCTTAAGCAAAGTAAGAAGTCATGGGATAAGAGGGAAAGTCTTCTCCTGGATCAGTAACTGGTTAAAAGATAAAGAAACGAAAGGTAAAATAAATGGTCAGTTTTCAGAATGGAGAGAGGTAAATAGTGGTGTCCCTCAGGTTATGTACTTGGACCAGTACTGTTCAACATATTCATAAATGACCTGGAAAAAGGGGTAAATAGTGAGGTGGCAAAATTTGCAGATAATTCAAAACTACTCAAGATAGTTAAGTCCAGGGCAGTCTGGGAAGAATTACAAAGGGATCTCATAAAACTGCGTGACTGGGCAACAAAATGGCAGATGAAATTCAGTGTTGATAAGTGCAAAGTAATGCATATTGGAAAACATAATCCCAACTACACACATGATGGGGTCTAAATTAGGTATTACCACTCAAGAGAAAACTTGGAGTCATTGTGGGTAGTTCTCTGAAAATGTCCATCCAATGTGCAGTGGCAGTCAAAAGAGCTAACAATGTCGGGAATCATTAGGAAAGGGGTAGATAATAAGACAAAAAATATCTCATTGTCTCTTTATAAATCCGTAGCATGCCCACCTCCTGAATACTAAGTGCAGATCTGGTTACCCCATCTCAGAAAAGATATATTGGAATTGGAAAAGGTACAGAAAAGGCAACTAAAATGATTAGGGGTATGGAAAAGCTTGGAAAAGAGACAAGGGGAGACATGATAGAGGTCTATAAAATTGACTGCTGTGGAGAAAGTAAATAAGGAAGTGTTGTTTACTCCTCCACACTAAACTAGGAGTCATCAAATGAAATTAATAGGCATCAGGTTTCAAACTAACAAAGTATTTCTTCACACAACTCAAGTCAACCTGTGGAGCTCCTTCCCAGAGGATGTTGTGAAGTCCAAGACTTTAATGGGGTTAAAAAAAAAAGAACTAAGTAAGTTCATGGAGGATAGGTCCATCAATGGCTATTAGCCAGCATAGGCAGAGATTGCTGTTTGCCAGAGGCTGGGGATGGCCAACAGGATGGATCACTTGAAGATTACTTGTTCTGTTCATTCCCGCTGAAGCACCTGGCATTGGCCACTGTCATAAGGGAGAATACTGGGATAGATGGACCAATGGTGTGATGCAATATGGCTGCTCTTATCTTGAATGGTCCCTTGAAACGTATTAAGTATAATAGTGAAACCTGCTTATTTTGATTTTGCTCTGAAGTGTAGAAAATTAAGATCTGAACTGCCACATTGCTTAGGGTGGAGTTTCATTCAGATATGCTAATTACCTTGGAAGGCAGTGTTTTGCCTTTAATAGCAGATGTGCGGTGCTGCATTCCAAAGTATTATCTCCTCCCAACTCTTCTTCAGAGCTGAGCAGTAGGGAAAGGGGGAACAACAGCACCAGTTAGTGAAGACTTTATGCTCTCCAAGCCTGTGGGAGTGAAGAAAGGGCCGCTGTTAGTTTGGTAGACAATTTCAGTACAAATAAAAATAACACTATTTCTCCCAAGGCTAGGACTTTGTTGGAATCTTAACACAGGTAAGCCCATGCCAGTGTAAACTGATGGCTTGTTGTTTTTTTATTTCTAGTAAGGTCATGAGAATATATTGCACACCAGTCTTTCTTTTTAATTACTTCACATTAACAGATATGCAGACTAATCTGAAGCAATTTATTTTCTCTTGGCCTTGAGCAATGAAGATGATGTAATCTCCCCAGTGGGGGAGCATGTCTTTATTTTATCTTGTACAATGTCAAGCAAATGGTGATACTTTACTAGTAAGTGAAGACACTTGGTTGAGACTGACCCTCATGGAATTCATCCACCATTCCCCTTCCTTCTCATGTTGTTAATATGAGGTTCAATAAGGGTTACTGTAGATATAAGGATTTCTTTTAACCTGTATCATAAACATCTCTTTATCCCCTTGCTTCCATTTCTAGCACTTGCTTCTTTTCTGTCCCTCCATTAGTCCTTTGACGCTTCTGTGTGCATCTGACTCTGCGTCTCTACAGTTGGTTGGTGTGGTGGATTTTTTTTTTCAGTCACAAAAACATGGAGCCTTGAAGAGCTTAAATTTTAAAAATACAGGATAAAGAGAAAAGAATGAGAACGGACATGCAGTGAAGTAGTCAGTGGTTATTGGTCATGCTGCTAATAGAATTAAAAAAAATATAGACTCTCATAGTACTTCACAACTTTATAATAATCCAGATTCTGGTAGATATCCTCCAGTTTCTCATAAGAATCAGTGAAAATGAACCCTTATTGACTACTGGTTTTTTGGGGGGGGAAAGGAGGGGTGTTTTTGTCTCATCACCTTCTGCCTGGACTACACCTTTTAAAATTTTCCCCTCTAGTATTCGTATCTTAGGGTTTTATACTGCCATTGTAGATGAGCAATACTATTTATTTTTAGGAGACGTCTGAAATGCACAATTTAAATTGTGTTCTTTTCCATTTTCCAAAATTTCTCCCCTCCAGCTACAACTCTCAGTTTGTGAAATTTATCCCTGAAATGAGCTGATAGAGGTTAGTTAAGTGTGACTCTTACCTGTTCAAATATTAACCATATCTAAGCCTGCCTAGTTTTGAAAACTGAACATGAGGTTATTTAGACTAGAGAAGGCGGATTTGAAGCATCCACTTAACTCTTGAATTGTAACATAACATCGCTATTATAACCTAAACAGCCAAGGATGTACATATGTTGTGTACATTTTCTATGCAGTACCTACAGCATAGGTATCTGAAAGACTGGCTTAGTCAATTGTAACATTCACCTTTTTTCTATATCTGATGCTTTCAAACATGTCACACTTGTGGTTTATTGTAATTAAGTGCAAGACCAGATTGACCATCCAAATAATTGGCTCTTCAGAGTTATTGGAGAGCAAAAAGGTCTAAATGCTCTCTGCAAGAAAACAAAAAACCACAAACCCAAGACAACAACTTGTCACAAAGATAGTGTCTTGCCTGAATTCCTTAAATTTACCACCATCACCACCAACTTCTATGTAGAGACTAAGCATAAATCTGAACTAGAAAGGGTGAGGGTTTTTTTTTTTTTCGTGGGGGGGGGGGTTGCTGCTGATTTTTTTTTGGTTTTGTTTTGTTTTGGTGAAAATTGCATAAGGCTGGGAGGAGACAGGCTTAGAATGGAATGTTTTTCCTGTGTTTTGACTAAAATTATGAACTCCTAGTGGTAACTTCATATTTTAAGGTTCTCTTAGCAGCTTGTGGCATCCAAGCAGCATGAAGGAGTGGAGTAAATCATAATTTTAGAGTGCAGCTGCTGTAGGCTGTAAGTCAGTCCTCTGTGGTAACTGAAGGCAGAAAAGCAGAAATTAAAGATTGAGAAGTTTACTTTGAAATCCACTACTTAAGCTGCAAATAGATCTGAGATGGGAGAAACTGAGAAGTGGGCTTCAGTGGATGCTGAAGTGAATGAAAGCAACATCTTTTATGAAAAGCTGATCAGTGCTAGTCAGAATTTGACAGACTGCATTTCTTATGCAAGATAGTTAACTTCATTATAAGCATTTGTACTGTATGGATGACACTTATCTTTTTAAAAAGCCTTAAAAATATTGCTGTGAAGTTGAATAACCTGTGTTCTTGGGAAGATTGGGATGTGGGTTCTCCCTCCTCCCTCTCCCCACAGTCCTTCACTTTGAGGAAAAGCTGTAATATAGTGAGACTCTCAATCCTTACTGTAAATGTATAGAAAATACATTAGCATCTAGTGTTTACTCACACATTAAAATGCCAAACAGTTAAACCTAATTTTGTACTGTGCATAAAGTCTTGGTTTGCTCATTTTAGGCTATCAAGTACAAGCACTATTTGAATCTGGCTTTTTTTATGGAGTTCATTATAGTATACTATGGAGTAGCTCACTCTCTTACTCCATGTATAGTAAATAAAGAATATATTATCTCTTTTTTTGTTAGCAAATTGTTTTCTGAGATAGCATGATAGTAATTTTAAGAAAATGCACTTAAGCTAGTAATCCAAAAATTCATTCTGCCTTATTGCTCAAGAAATGACAGCACTATAATGTGTCTTGGGGAAATTGGCCTCTTTTGTTGATTCTATTCTTTTGTAATTGGGAATAATTTACTCTTCTAATTTGGTTCTTCTGGGGTTATAAGCTTGAGGAGAGGAATTTCATAGGTAGGCCTATAAATGGAAGAATATGTGCAAAGTAGGGCTGTGAAATAGATTTTAAAAAATTGCAGTTAGTCACGAGATTAAAAAATGGTCGTGACTGCAGTTTTATTCACACTATTAAACAATAATAGAAAACCAATTTAAATTTAGTAGAAAAAATCCACAAATATTTAAATATTTTCAAATATATTTCAGTTACAACACAGAATACAAAGTGTACACTGCTCACTTTATATTATTTTTATGACAAATACTTGCCCTGTAAAAAAACAAACAAACAAAAGAAATAGTATTTTTCAGTTCACATCATACAAGTATTGAAGTGCAATCTCTTTATCTTGAAAGTGCAACTTAAAAATGTAGAATTCTTTTTTTTATAACTGCATTAAAAACAAAACAACCTAAAATTTAGAGCCTATAAGTCAAAGTATGAAGGGGCATAGGAATGTTTAGCATATCTGGCACATAAATACCTTGTAATGCTGGCTACAGCAGTGCTATACAAATGCCTTTTCTCACTTTCAAGTGATGTAAATAAGAGACCAGCATTATCTCCAGTAAATGTAAACCAACTTGTTTGTCTTAACGATTGGCTGAACAAGAATTAGGATTGAGTGGGTTTGTATGATGTGAATTGAAAAATACTATTTCTTTTGTTTTTTACATTGCAAATATTTGCAATAAAATAGTATAAAGTGAGCACTATATACTTTGTATTCTGTTTTAATTGAAATCAGTATATCTGAGAATGTAGAAAAATATCCAAAATATTTATTACAAATTTAAATTAGTATTCTATTGTTTAACAGTAAGATTAAAAGTATGATTAATTGCAACTATTGTTTTAACCTAGTTAACTTTTTTTTTGTTAACCACATTCATTAACTGCAATTAATTGACAGCCCTACTGCGAAGTACCGGTTCTTCAACACGTTGGCTCCTCCTTTTTCATCTTGCATTTTGGGTTGGGGTGATCTTTAAAGGAAATGTGTGTATCTTTCAAGGCAGTGTATTTGTAATTTTATTTTTAGTTTCTGATATGCCTAATTCAGCTTTGCCTAGGTGTTATGAATATTGTCAGCTCAAATATAAAATGGGAATTTACTGAAATAGCTTAATTGAAATACCTTCTAGACTACTTGTTGCTGTTGTAATGAGCACTCTGTCTCAAAGCACTCTATGAAGTTGAAGTATAGCTTTTCTCCAATAGGGAATCTGTTCAGATGACTCACTGGAGATCACACAGTGGATCAGTGGTAGAGTTGAGAACTGAACTCAATTACCTGACTACCATTCTTCTCCTCTGTGCACTAAACCATGCCATATTATGCTGCCACTAAGGGCAAGATACGGCAGCTGTTATCCCATTGAGTAGCTCCTTCTTAGGGAAGTAGTCTCTTGGGGGTCGGTGTAAGCTAAGCGCTTAGAACCTGGCCCCAACGTAAGATAGCTAATAGCAATAGTTGTGGTGGTAGAGGACGTCCACTACAAATGTATGCAAGTCTGAAACTTGCTCTTAAAAATATACACTGACCAGTAGGTCCAAATAGTTAAATGATCCTGTAAAGTAGAATCAAGTTTGATCAGTACTTGAAGGGCGGTTGAGTGATGGTAAGCTCCAACTTTTTCTCAACATCTTATTTCAAACACCCCATCTCTCCAGTTTGAGTTCTGCTATAACCAGGAAACACTTCTCTTGATCCCATTAATTTGTACAGTAAATAGATAAATTTGACTTTAGCAAATGTACTGGGGTTTATTGGCTGGTGCTGAGGAAGTTTTTAGTATTGCATATCATTCTGTTGCTTTTTATTTTAAAGTCTTTGTAGACATTAACAGCAATGTGTGCTCATCCAGTTAGTCTTACAACTGTTAGAGTTAAGCGCACACAGTGGTTGAGGAAACACTGCTTGTAGGCAACTATACGTACAAAATTTGCTTTCTTAATCTATCTATACCTTGGATTTTAAATTATTTAAGAAATACAGCAAGTGAATGAAATCTGACCTAAAAGAATTTCTTAAATCTCTTAACATAGGACTCTAATGAGAAATTATACAAGAATCAAAAGAGGCAGGATTGATAATATAAGAACGTTGAAGGAAGGGCTGAGAAGATATATTGCACAAAGGGTGAGATAATGATTTAGAACATCATTTAACCATTAAGAAAGACATGTTACCTGCTTTTCAAAATTTCCTGTAGAAGAATCAACATTTCTTCTTAAGTTGAATAGAAAAGTCACAATTAGGAAAGAACTTGTTTCTGTGTAGTTCTCAGTCACATGGGCATATCTATCTAATGTCTTTATTTACTACAGACACAATAACTTGTCTCTATTGACAAAATTAAAATGGAAAAGAAGGTAAAAGGAAAATGTTTAGTCTGGTACGGATTATCCTTTCCTTTCACTCTTTTGTCTTATTGTGTGTGTCCAGAGATGCTTTTACTGTTCAGCAACATAGAACGTGTCTCTGATAATCAAACCTCTAAAGTCTTGGATTACAACATTATTTAAAATGTAGCAAGAAAATGTCTTGCATTAGACAAATATAACTTGTTTCTTTAATTAGTGGCTGCCAATATTGAATTGTTCTCATCAATGGAAAAAAAATAGTTCAGTAGTTTTAGGCTTTTCATGAGCATAGCACACTACATAATATAAAGGACCCCTATGCCTTTTGAGTCTCTCCCTCTTTAAAAGCTGCTTGCTTTCAAAGAAATGTGAAATTGCCAGCGTGAAGAGTGTAAGTTTTTAAGATTGGGGGCAGGTGGGAATGTTGCTTTGGAAAATTGCACTGTTTAAGGAGTTGGTATTTTTACAGTTGACTAAAATGTGCACACACATGCAGACCCATTATTTCTAGCTCACTGTATTTTGTCAGTTTTTCAGCACTAGCATCAATAATTGTGATGACTTGTTTTTACAGTTTTGCCAGTACTGCTGGAAACCTGCTGCTTGTTACTGTGGTTGTAGTTCTCCACCCATCTGTAATTCTGAGAACTGCATTCCCAATTTTGTGTTGGACCTAAGTAATCATTTTAAGATACTTAAATGAATGGAAATAAATAATTATCACTTTAAATTATTTATTTGAGCTTTGTCGTCCTGTAACAGAAACCCCAACTGCTGTTCAGGCAATGGTGGAGATGTACCTCTGATGTACTAGAATGTGGTAATGCTTTCTTTTTCGTATTGAAGTGGTTCTCTGGACAACCTTGTCAGAAAAGTGGCTGTCTGATTGCAAACTGCATGTTCACTAATATTTGCATAAGTAGTTTGTGACTCTGGCAGACCAGGTGCCAGCTCATGCCAAGGCTCCTGGGACTTACTGAGCCCTGGCAACTGCATAGCTGGAAAACCAGTCTGGCTCTCCTGTGTGTTTAGTATTGTTAAAATAGCTATTAGAGTATAAGCAACGAAAGTCCTGTAGCACTTTAAAGAGTAACAGATTTCTGCAGACATAAGCTTTCGTGGGCTGCAACCTACTTCGTCAGATGCATATTTATAAATATAAGAATGTTTAGTGTTTAGACAAGGGGTTTTCAAAGTACCGTGCCACCCTTACCTGCATACACGGACATTGACAGCTTGTGACCCCCCCCCCCAATAAGTCACGACCTCCTGTTTGAGACCCCCTGGTTTAGACTATGCAATACATGTAGGGTTCTGCATGTATTGATCTTGCTTATGATATCCATATCCAATGTTCTAAGGTAATATGAAGGTCTGTAACTAAAAATGTTTAACACTGTAAACCCCACAGTCAGGAGAGAAGTGTTACCAAGTGTGAAATAGTAGTTTACCACAAGAAGTTGAATCTCAGCTGCAATAAAATAACATCTATAGACACCAGACAAACCTCTGCGGAATAACAGTGAACAAAAGACTTTGCTTCCCCCACACCCATGAAGAGGGTACGTGCACAAGCCCCTTTCCCATCACAGTTTGGATGCTGGGGGAAAGGACTAAAAGCCCCATTAACAAGAAGTTCTCATTATGCTGCTTGGAATTGAGAGGGGGCAATATTTCTAACATAAGCAAGGAATCCCCAAGCTGCTTAGCTTGTCGTTGCTCCGAAGGACATATGGAACTTGCACATTACAGCAACTTCTATTTTTTTTTTTTGAAACCCAAGGCTAATTGATTTGTCTGCCTCTTTTTTAACCTTGTAAATAACTATTTCTTTAAGTTAATAAATCTTTAGTTTATAACAGGATTGGCTACAAGCATTGCTTTTTTTTCCACCAGAGATCTGGTAGACTGACCTGGGGTAAGTGACTTGTCCATTAGGACTGGGAGTAACCTGAATATAGTGATTGTTGTTGTAAAGGACCATCTGTCACAAAAGCAGCCTTGCCTGGGTGGTCCCAAGGGTACTGTCCGTGACTACATGTTAGAGCTGTTATAATGCATGCGGAGTTCACACTTGATACTTGGTTGGTAGAATCTGATTATAGAATACACACCATTTTGGAGTTTGTGTCCTGGAACGTAACAGTTTGCACTAAGGTTGGCACTCACATTCATGAGCCACTTGACATAGCCTATAAAGGCTTAGGCTAGGTCTACACTGCAAACCTATATCGGTATAACTGTCACTCAGAGTGAAAAATCCATATCACTTACTAAGCCCTGGTCTACACTTACCTGGAGGTTCAGTGGCAGTCGACGGGAGTTACAGAAACTATGCAGCGTAGCTTGCGTAACTCCCGTTGACTGCCATGCTTCCCTTCCGCACACTGTCTTCACTGCACTGTGCCACTTGAGGGGGTGGTTTACTAACATCGACTTCCTGATTGATCAAGCGGGTCTACACTGACTGCTCAATCGATCCGGACAGATCGATCTGATGGCAGCCACTTTGCAAAGTGGCCGCCGTCAATGTAGACATACCCTAACAGTTATACCAACCTAACCCCCATGTAGACAGCTACTGCCTCTCAGGGAGGTTGATTAACTACAATGATAGTGTAGTAGCATCTTCATTAAAGTGGTACAGTGGCATAGCTGTGCCATTGTATATGAAGACAATCTTAGACTGAGCAAAACTGTTGATCCAGAAAGCTGTGGACCACAATTAGTGTAGCCATAAAGTGAATCTGCTAGGAAATGTGTATATATAGCAGGAGGTCAGAATAGATGATCATGATGGTCCCTTCTGGCCTTGAAGTGTATGAGGCCCCATCAAGGGTTAAGTGACAGCACAAATCAGAAAACTGCATTTCAAAGAGTTACCTCAGAAAAAGCCTCAAAGACCCCCCTGCAGTTTTTTCAATAATTATTAGAACAACAAAGCTTCAGACAACTGGTGAGCAGTTAATCCAGCCATCCATTTTTGAGGATGTTGAATTTTTTTGTTTTTTAAAAAGGAAAAAATAGTTGACACAAATAAAATGTTTTCAATTTCAAATAGCAATGAAAGATTCTAAATTTATTAGGTGGCCCTCTGGGCAATCTCAGTGCACTGAGACAGAAAACAAAGCAAATCTGCACTGCAACTTGATAAAGTCTACAGATATTGCTGGGTTGAAAGAAACTACTACTCTTGTTTTGTTTTTAAAATGTTTAATTGTGCAGATTAGTGGTGAGCATGCTGATTAAATTATTTAAAAAGGAAACATTAAGCAGGAACAATGACGTTGCATCTACAAAGATGGTTCTACAGTTTGACAATTTTTGCTTACTTTAAAACAAAACAAAAAGCTTATGAATGAGGTCTGTATTGATGAATGCACACACTCAATGTTCCTTTTGTCATGTCACCTTATTTTTTCATTTTACCATAAATTAGATGATTGTCTTATCAGAGAATGACTTTTTTATTCCATCTACACTGCCTGGCACAATGATTGAGCCACCTTGGAGGCTCCTCTGCACTATATTGGTACAAATACTGGATGATAGTGGCAGTTGTGACTGGTTTAGCTTTTATGTAAGATAGGTCCACTACGTTATCTAGAGGCACTTGCGGCAAAAGAAATTCTGAACCAAAGCAGACTCACCCGTTGTGGTAAAACTGGTAAATTTTCATCAAGTCCAAGGCACTTGCTCCAGAGTCTTCCATTTGTGCTGAGATGGGAATTGACTCAATCTCAATAGCTCCTTTTCTATATTGATGTAATATAGTTGTTGAAAGGAAATTTCTTTTCAGCTGACTGTTTAAACTCAGAAATAAGCTCTTCGTTTTTTTTCTGGATAGTAACTCTGCACAGAAAGTTTTCTGACTGGTGGTGTAATTTAACTGATACATTTGATAAATTAAATATGCTGTATTTGTCAATATGGACATGATTCAAACATTTTGAAAATGATAAATAAGGCATTGGCATTTGAGAAATGAGCTTGTTGATGTGAGTGAGAAGGAGAAAATATACAAAACCATGAGCTGTTACCTTGTGGAACTACTTAGTGACTGTACAAATACGAGCGTTCTCCATTTTGTTACATAAGAAACAATAAATCAGCCCATCAGAAAATTACAACAGAGTTGATGTACTGTTTCCAAAAGTCTGAAACGAAGGAAATTATAACAGGGTGAGAACTTAATTCAAAGAATCAGCTGTTAATTTTGTTTCTCACCAATAAACATACTGAAATGCTGACTGATTCTTTTGACCAAGTGCTGCATGAAATAAAACTTCATTTGCAACTTCATTTGTACCACTTTTGACTGTAAGTGCTAAACAAGTATCTGCACAAAGGCTGAGAGGTGTAAAAAGTAGCAACTCTTCAAGGATCTATGTGTCAAGTGTGAAACTCCTTTCCTTGCAATGGCTGTGATTAAAAACAAAACCTAAATCATTGCCATCTGGATAATTTGATAGTATATGTTACGAGAACGAAGTTAAGAATACAGGAGTTGATATGAAGTTTAATATAGTATATTAGTCATGATAAACACTTTGAATTGGTTCAGTTGAAATGCATCTGGAATGGCAGTGGTAATATAGTGCTCTTTATATGCATTCATATAAGTATAAATATATTTTGTTGAATAATTGAATAAAATCAGAAAACTAAGATTTGGTAAAAGAGGACAGTGATCAGTTGTTCTCCATGTCCAAGCAGTAATGGTTTTAATCTACAGCAAGGCAGATTTAGGTTAGATATTAGGAAAAGCTTTCTAGCTATTAAGGTAGCGAAGCTCTGGAGTAGATTTCCAATGGATGTTATGGAATCCCCATCATTGGAGGCTTTAAGAACAGGTTTGACAAATACGTGTCAAGGATGGTCTAGAGCAGGGGTCTCAAACTCGCGGGCCAACTGCGGCCCGCGGGCTTGTCATGTGGCCCGCAGTCCGAATCCGGCCGCAGGCTTGTGCTGTCAGTATTTTCTGAGCGGAGCTCAGGCAAGTTGTGGCCGTCTTAAAAAGGAAATGGCCGCCGTATGTGGCCCCACAGGGAGATTTAACGGCGGAGAGTGGAGTCTGCAAGTCCCTGTGAGAGCCTCTCTTCTACTGTGCCGCCGAATTTTACCCTGCGGGGAGATTTTTTCGGCGGAGAGTAGAGCATGAAAGGTAGAGCAGAGAAGTGTGTGTTATGCGTGGCCCCCCTGAACTCAACTCAATGTAAATGTGGCCCGCCATACCAATTGAGTGTGAGATCCCTGGTCTAGGGGTTTACTTGGTCCTATCTCAGCACAAGGGGTTGGACTTGATGACTTTGAGGTCCCTCCCAACCCTATGATTGTATGAAATACTGTCCTTCTTTATTATATCTCAAATATAAAACCTCTTCACCTGCCAATACAGTTGAATTAAAAATAGCACTGCATGCTTTGAATATACTTTAATCTCAGTATTTGGCAATTATTTTTTGGTTTTTCTGACTAAGATTTGCAATACTCTGTCAGTATTGCAGACACTGCATTTAGTAATAGTTGTTGGTTACACTGCATATAGAAGAAATCTAGATGTAGAGTTGATGTTGCATTTCATCTGTCACTATTTTGCAGATCTTTAAGGATTATTAAAAATGAGACTGCCTTCTGGTGTGGTAATATTTTTTTTTGTTTCTATATGCTAAGTCCTGAAACTGTTTAAAAATTCTAACATTTTAGAAGTACTGAATCCAGTTTAGTCTTCCCTAGTCTTGCTTTTGGAAGATCCTATTGGGGTGGGAAAGGGAATTGGGGTGTGTGTGTTGGGATTGCCATCTTCTCAATATTGAATCTTTAACCAAAAAAAAACCCACAATGCTTTGCTTAATCAAAATGTTGGTCCACTGAACATAGCAAACACACATCAACCTATTTTCTGTTTCAAGGAATCTCTTGTTACCAACGTTCATTCCCTTGGCTCCTGTCACTTATCTAGTTCTCCAATCATAGCAGACAGAACCTGAATACCTAGTTAAAAAACAAGCAGGAAAGGAAATAAAAACCTTTTGGGCCTTTTTAAAAACATCATAAAGAAGCAGAAAAAGCAAGCAAACCAAATCTTCCTTTCCAGGCCACTCTAAAACATACTTCAGACACATAATGTCTATTGGTGCCGAATAAAAGCTAATACAAGTATTTCCTCTTTGTTTCTGGGTAACTTTATTTTAAAATGTAATACTGTTTGATTTTATAGATCTGGCCTTACAGCAAAACAAATGAAAGTAATCATGAGGGGTCTTGAGTTTTCTGAATTCTTCCTAGGCGCCCGGTCAGCTGTAGCTACTCAACCACTCCTACAGCACAGCATTGCTAACTTGTATTAGGCTAATTCTGTACATTGCACTGGCTTTCTTGTATTCCTTATCCCTATTGAACCAGTTAATAAAACAAACACAGTCCTTTGTCTGTCTCCAGAGTTGTAATCTTCCTACAATGATTTACTGTAACTCCACAACTATAGACAGTTGCTAAAAGCATCCAGTTTGATTGTATTTGAAGACTTCTTTTACGTTTTAGTTTTTCTAATGTTCAAGTCACTGCTTTCAATGATATACATTCTAAGTAATCTTGTAAATGCTTACAGTAGTAACACAGATTTTACTCAGAAATTTGTTTTCTTTCATTGCAAGGGTTTTGGGTGCACATTTTTCCTACTATCTGGCACCTATCCATGAGGTAGACATGTCGGTAGACAAATGCTGAAAATACGCCTATCAAAGGTGGTGATGAAAAAATGAACTGCCTGTACAAGATTTACCTGGGTAAAGATACTTTCCCACATCAAAATAAACCTCCACTTTCCCAGACTAACCTTGGCAATTCACCCTAAAATCTAATCAATCATTGCTGTCTCATATAAGAGTGGGAATGATCATATAAGGATGTTCTTCCTCTGAAGAAGATTTTGCTATATCAGTCTTTTCTTTCTCCCACCCTGAAACATGAGATCTGTGAGCATAAGTGCCCTCTTGGTGGAAGGAAGAGATTTTTCAATTAGTCAGGCCCCAAACCATTTGAGAGTACAGGTCAAAATCAATTGGAAGCCAGTGCAGACTATGGAGCACTCGTAATGTGTGTTTTGTTTGAAGTGCTGCTCATGCAGCATGCACATGTTTCTCTAGGAGTTTACAGCACAACTTGGGTAAATGCCAAGCTAATACATAGCTTAAATGATCGTATAGGCTATCTGTAAAAACTTGCTGTGTGCTGAGAACTGGGTTAAAGATCTTTCTCTCCCAAGAAAGCTTGGTGTGGGGTTAATGGACCACCAAGAAGATGTTAACATTTAGGACAAGGAGTTGGCCCATTTTTTGAACTGTTAATATGCCGTGGCTAGTAATGCTCTTGCAGTGAATTTAGGATTGTGTTCTGAAAGCTTCTTGTTGTAAAATCTCCCTTCTTAAATTTCAGTTAACTAGCTGAGCATCAATAGTGAAAGATGTGTGTATATATATATTTTTAAATGACCATATCTACAAGTAACAAGTGAAGTAAGCCTTACTCCAGAAAGACTGCCATTTTCCTTCAGAAAATAGAAATCCGGTTAAGAGAACTCTTGTTAAAACCAGAAAATCACTAGACTTCAAATACCAACTTTAAGTGAGTTTTCAGAGTATCTTTTCAGATAATTGTAGTGTTTTTAAACTTGCGTTTCTCTATTTTTGTTGACAGCATTCAGAAATTTCAGGTGAAGTTGGACTTTGCTTCCAATCCTTTTCATTTTTTCTCTGCTTTTTTCAAACGATCTTTTATTTGGACTTAGCCCCCTTTCCTTCTACTAGTGGAGGAAGTCAGCCTGGTCACGAGATTTCCCTCCAGAGTCACCCTGCAGCTGGAGTGGAAGTAGTAAATGATGGGGGTGAGCCAGGTTGCATGTTGATGTGGTGGACCTTGTAGAGGGAGGAGTTAAGGGTGGATGACAATGAAGCATGGAGAGAGTCAACAGCTGTATTAATGGAAGAAAGGGAACAGAGGGCTGGGGTATCTTGGTAACGCCTCATCTAAAGTTCTTAGCCTTGGACATTACATTAGTCTGTGTGTAATTATGTTAAACTTCTTTGCAAAATCAAACACTAAAAAGTTGGGAAATTACAGAATTAGTTACCTATGCAACTGTAATTTGGCCCCCTTGTGCATATGCATTATTATGAACCCCCATTACATGATCACATTGTCTTTTTTTTCCCTTCAGGACCCTGCCTCATCCAGTGCACTAGATGGATGGCACTCATTTAATGCGCAACTATTCAATATTTGGTTTAATCTTCTTTCAGTATGTGACCACACGTCTTTACTGCACATTGTTCAATCCTTGACTGGAAGACAGTTATTTATTTCCTCATGGGTATTACCGTAGTGCTGAGCACCATAGAATCTGAATACTTTACAAATATTAATGAATTTATTTTCACAACATCCCTTTGAGGTGACAGGGATGATGGTATCCCCATTATACAGATAAGAAACTAAGGTAGAGATATTAAGATCAAAAGTATCTACTAATTTTGGTTGCCTTATTTGAGATGCCTGGAACCTGAATCTTTCCCCTCCCCCATCAAAGTACAGTAGACATTTGTTTGCAACAACACCTTTTAAGAGCCATTGCCCTTTACAAGCAACGTTTCCTAGGGGAACACTTTCCCTACTGTGTATTGTTGATTCTCCCCATAACAGCAACAGCTGCTCAGGAGCAATGTAGGAAAAGGGCACCGGTACATTGCTATTAACGAGTGTCTACTTACTGCATTTAACATTCTATAGCACTTTATATGTTCAAAGCACAACTCCCACTGACTTCAGCTGCAGCAGAGAGTGCTTGGCATACCTGCAGATCAGACCCCAGGGTCTCAAGTCAGACATCCAGAAAACAAGGAACATGTAATTAGTGGCCACCTGTGAAAAGCTGGGTTTAAGGAACTTGCCAACGTTCCTCTCAAACTCTGTGGCTAACACAGGGATAGACCCCAGTTCTCCAGGGCAGCATTCAACTGCCTTAACCTTGAGACCCTCATTTCTCTTCCTGCCTCATGTTCACTAGGTGCCATCCAAGTTCCACAACGTGAGGCAAAAAAATCCCTACTACACAGTCCCGAGTCATCCTCAAAACAGGTCCATTCTGTGCACTGTATGAAGCAGTGGTCCTGTGGCAAAAAGTTAATATGTGAGTGCATAAGTGAATGCTGACTTTTAATGCAGCCACGTAAGGGGGATGAATTGAGGTTGTGTAGGCAACTTCAATTCTGGCGTCTCCTAACTTTTGAGTGATTGACTTTGCAACCTTAATGTTTTGTTTTAAAGTCTTCAAAAAAGAATGAATCATGTGCCATCTGAAGGATTGGCCACTCGTGTGTACGGGGATAACATAGTTGTAGTAGGTTATTTTCTGCAGCCCTGCACTGGAAGGGAATGGAATACTTCAGAAGTGAATTTTGCAGTTAGTTTGTTTGACTGCAGAGAAATAGAAAGACTCAAGGATAATGAGTACCATTCCAAGCACTTGAGGGGGGTATTCCCTAGAGGGCACAGACTTTTTGTCCTATTCCCCCCAAGCGTGACTTCTACTTCTACTCTGACCTTACCTCAGTTCTTTTCACACCAGTCAGCCAGTCCCAGGCTTTCCCGAAAATCCTACTCTCACCACTCTGGACTCCTAGTTCCAGATTCTCATGTGATCTCTCTCCGTGTCTACCTCATTCACTTGCAAAGGATTCCAATGATACAGAAGGGGGGGAGGCCCCAACTACTGGAACTTGTCAGATCCTTTAATTGAAAGAGACGGCGAACTTGGATTGCACACACTTCCTTGATGTTTCCCTTGGTTTTTTTTTTTCCTCCCCTCTTCCTTCAGGGACTAAATTTGGTTTTTAGTTCTTCTACAGAAGAACAGAGAAATGGTACTTGGTGGTCATGGATAACATCCGGACCTATGTGGAGCGGAATATTTGCCTCATTCAATAGGGGAGGCTCCTCAAGCCCAGTCGCCTATCAGGTAATATATAAGTGCAACATAGACGATAGAGATGAGGAAGTGATGCGGTGGCTAATTTAAGTGATGTCCAGTCCTCCGTCTTATCCAGCTTGCCCGGTGCCAAAGCCCCTGACATTATAGATATCCCTGCATCCATCCAGATCAACAGTTCACAGCCTGTGATCCAGCACCATAGTCCCTAGTGCACCATTTGAAGAAGTGATTCCATGCCAATTGCGCACAGCATTTATGTTTCCACAACTGTCAGTCTGATGCCAAGATTTTGGCACTGTTGACTTGTGTACTACTTGATGAAGTGCTTCAGTGTATGTTTAAGTTGCATTTGGTCCTTGGATCCATCCGTGTCTACGGTCTAGTGCTGAGTGTCTGACACAATTGACTCTAGTCAGCCATTTGCTTGAGGCGGGTCCATTCCAGTTTAATTAGCCCAAATGTTGACCTTGATTGAAGTGGTTCTGTACCAAATTCAATGGCAATAGGATCCATCTGAGTCAGCATAGTTTGATGATTAAAATACAGCACTATTAATTTTGGTAAACCACTTGTTAGTAGTTTTTGTTGTTAATATCAGCAGTATGCAGTTTAGTCCAAGTCATCTAGGTCCAATGCTGGCAGTGTCTCTGAAGAGTCACTTAATAAAATGTTGTACTGCACATCAGTGTCTCTTAAGATTCCTTTGTTTCTCATGGTCAACTGGGTCCAGCGCCTTTGATTTTTTTTTTTTTTGGCATCATCAGCTCAATGAGGGGGCATAAGTCCAGACTTGGTCTCTTCATTACTTTGGAGAACATCCTCATTCTTCAGTTTTTCCCCCTGCTCAAAAAAGATGCAGTGTCATTGGCAGACTTACCTTTTCTGGTCTGGAATTGGCAGTTTTTCTGTGTGTTTTTCCTCTAATTCCTTGGTTCAACAAGTCTGTAGGTCAGTTGAGAAGGAGCCAAGCTGTTAGTAGACCTAGCTTGTAATTGGGTCTTTGGACATCCTGAAGTCACATGTTATCCAAGTAATTTGGAAACTCCTGCTCTTAGTTTTCAGATTGGGATCAGAGTATGCACCTGAGTCTGAATCTTGTTGGGCAGACACCTAGACTTCTGGAATGCTGAGGTGCTTGATGAGAATTTTCTTTGGAGTCCAGTAGATACTATTGAAAAGCAAAAGTTTTGATATTGAACACTTTGGTCCCTAAAAACTGAGTTCTGTGAGGATGCATGGGGTGTGACTTTAGAGCTCAGCTCAACTGTGCTCGCTTACTTTACCATACATATCCTTACTTATGGAAGGGTTATTCATTACCTCAGGAAACACTTGTGGTGGTGTTTTGCTTTTCTGGCTATAACAAAGGAATCTGGATTTCTTGGTGGCTGAGTGAGTAACATGAGATGCATTCATTTAGCTGTCCTGGGGGTATTCCTTCTAGTGCAGGACTCTGAAACCAAATTCCAGTGCCAAAGGGGAAAAAGAGACCAAAATGCTTGGTACCTCTGGCTGATATTTGTCATGGTACCATCTGTACCATACACCTGTGAAAAGGGTGCTCCTCAGTCACTACTAGAGAGCTGATGAGATAAAGAGGCTAGATGGCCAATTGTCCCATGTGGCTCCTAATTTTAGACATGTCAGTGTTTTTATCCTCGTTTTCAGTCTTAAGTCATGTGTTTCCATCTCATCCAATCTGCTAACCTGTGTGCGCATCCAGGTCTCCTATGCACACTTGTTATGATTAATCAGGTGTTGATTAATATAGATATATCAAAAAGTATTTATTTAGAGCATCTATTGCAGACCTTCTGTCTCATGTAACAGCTTTGCAATTTCTTTGAAGCTCTACATGACCTGGAAACACAAATTTCTCTCACTGAGGTCTGATCTGGGATCGCAAAACTTTAGTCACTTCTAATGTTCCTGACTTGCCATCCAGAGCTGATGCTCATTTTCTTAGTGTGTTGTAGTCCTGTTAACCTAGAACAACTCAGCAAATATTGTGGAGTGGGTGTGGAGTCCACTTCCAGAGTTTCTCTCCTCTGCATATTCACGCTTCTTGCCCACTTTCCCACTTAGTCAGAGTAAAGAGATTTAGGTAATGTGTTTCTAATATGACTGTGTAAAGTCATATAATCCATATTTAGGCAATAGGAGCTCTGTGTAAATAGGATCTTCTGAAAAATCAAGCCATTTATCAATTAATACAAATTTAGGTGCTTCACTTTACTCACCTACTTCGGGAAAACTTTCTTGGCTCTTCATCTCTTAGACCAAATATATTATAAGATCAAATATATATTTGATCTTACTGTAACACCGTATATTGAATCTGATTCTTTCCTTGACAATTCTTTTTTCAAATGGGGGGGGGTTAGAACATTCTTTCCTTTCTGCTGAATCATAGTAGTATGCATGAACAGATTTCAGAAAGAGAACTCCGTTTTTTTTGGTTTTCACTTTTTTGAATGAAAGATGCATAAGAATGTATTTTCTTGAAACATTTGTCAGTTTAATATTATGGGGGAGAGGGAGAGCATATACCAGTATTACATGCTTCATTTTCTGTTCTAAGCTTTGTATTGTAATTTAAATCTGTGCACAGGATGGTAGGTTGTTGAAGTTCTAGGCCATGCCGCTTATCTATTAAGAAATAAAACTTTTTGCTGCTGCTTCAGATTCCTCCACTTAATAGCACTTCACTTAAATATCTCATTGCTCTTAATTTTAAACACATTTATTGTCAAATTAGTGTTCAGTTGAGCTACTGTGATATAAACTGAAAATACCTCAGTGCCGTACAGCACAAGGCTCAAGACTGCTGGTATAAACTTAAAACGGCAAATGGACTTTAAGGGTGTTATGTAGCTGTTAATAGTTCTGCCAGTAGTCCATGTGCTGAGCAAACATGAGGTCTTGCATAGGAGTAATGAGGATTTTTTCTGTGCTCAAGAATAAAAGACAGGCTGATTTTTTTTTTTTTATATTCCAATGTTTGAAGTGAGGCTAGGTCCTTCCTGGCTAACCTGGAGCAATCAACCTTGTTGGTGTGGATTTGGGTGGTAGCATGCTGATGAAGTTTCTTGTCGATATATCCTACCAATCTTGTCTTGATATGGGAATATGCCTTCAGCTTTTTCCCAGGGGAGAAAGTAAACCACATTAAGCTTCCCCAACTTGAAGCATAAATGTTATTTATTTGGTTGTATTAATGGAAAGTAGTAGTGGATACAGCAGAACAAGTTCACTCAAATGATTCCATCTTCCTACTCCGTCCCTTTTTCAAAGATACAGTGTGGAATCTGGCTATCTCCCAGTGGGCTGTTTGTCTGTATGTAAGTAAAATGAGGAGATCTAAGGATTTTTTTTTTTTGTGTATGTAGTTACCGTGTTTGGGGCAAGGACCATCCCTTTCATATGTTTATGCAGAACCTTGAAAAATGGGTCCCTGCTTGTGGCCCCTAAGAATTGCCGCACACTAAGAATAATACTGAGTGGAGGAGCAACACAGAAAATCCTTTCTGGCCTTTCAGGCAATATTATAAGTCCCTGCTGCTTCGCATAACACTATAGAATGCAAAGGTCAGCATGACATTAGCAAAGTAGCAGGCATTGCAGAATAGTATTGAAAATACAAGTGAAGCGTGAAAGTTTTGGGGCATTTGCCAGAGTTCCTAGTTGCTGAACCTTTGTCATATGTATGGCAGTACTTTAATTAGGAACATAGGAAGTGCAATACTAGATCAGATCAGTGATTATCTTGCCTATACAAAATCTATTCTATTTTTGCTTTGATAAGCTTAGCTTCAATTGTATCTTGTGGCAGTGATCCCGTATGTGTTGTTTTCTGTTTTTATAAAAATGTCCCTTTTATCTGTTTTAAATTTGGCATTCAATTTAATTGACTGAGTAGGGGCTCGTGATTTATCTTCTGTAGATCATTTACTTTGTATATCTCTATCATGTCCTCTGATTGGCACTATTTATTTTGGAGGCAATCTCTCTCTTCTCATAAGAAATTCTTCCCATGCCTGTATGGCCTCAAGTCTTTATCCCTTCTATTTCTGTTATATCATTTTGTGCGGCAGAATGGAAAATACTAGAATTGATACAACCATACCTGAATAGTGGCATATGATTGGATATGTAAACTAAATCAATGGCGTATCAATTCTAGTATTTTCCATTCTGTTTTCTAGAAATGTGAACACTTAATTTCTTTTGACTGACACCAAACAGAGGCTTATGTTGAAATGCCCACATAAAATGTCCAGGTTCCTTTCTTGTAGTTAATTTAACTGGTCTCTCACACTGCTGAGTTCTAAAATTACTCCTTTCAAAGTGCACTGTCAGTTATTTATTAGCTATGAATTTAATCTGCCATCTCGCTGCCTCCTTACTTTTTTTAAGTTCCTCGGTCGTCTTTAATCTTGACTAACCTAGTCTGTAAACTAATTCCTTAAACTTCAACTTTCTCTTGTTGAAAATATTAATATAACTGGAAAACTAGTGTTAACGTTTTACTGCTGTCTTTATACTGGGTTTTGTGTCCCAAGAACAGTAGTGAGATGAAGTATTTATATGAATAATACCAATCTTATGGAACTCTCGGATTCATTAAAGTATCTCATAAATAGGGCCCTGTCAAATTCACGGCTGTGAAAAACATGCCTGACTGTGAAATCTGGTCTCCCCTATAAAATCAGGACTTTTGTGTACTTTTACCTTATACTATAGGGTAAAACACAAAAGTGCACAGCACTTCTCAAGCTCGGGGTCCCAGCCTAAAAGGAGGTTGCAAAGGTATTGTGGGGGGCTGATTGTTGTATTCCCACCCTTACTTTTGCACTGCCTTCAGAGCTGGATACCCAGCTCTGAAGGCAGCACAGAAGGAAGGGTGGTGATACCACAACCCCCCTAAAAGAACCTTGTTGGACCCTTTGGGGTCAGAACCCCCAATTTGAGAAATGCTGAGTCTTCAGGGCTTTACATATTTATATTTTGCATCTTTAAAATACATATTCATGCTTTGTTACAGAACTGTGAAATTTAAGATTTAAATATCTAAAACTGAAATTCAAGATTTTTAAAATGCTATACCATTAAATTTATGAAAATGGACTGTGAATTCGGTAGGGTAAAAAGTATCCAGTGACTCCTGAAGTGATACCCTTAATCAGTAAAATAGGAAAATACCAAGATTAAAGAAATTTATCAGAAGGCTTTTTGCAGAGATGTCCTTAATCAACAAAGTATTCCCTGGAAGGGTATGTAATCCATAATCACTTCTTTATGATGAAAACTTCATCATAAAACTGCTGTCACATTTATCTGGTGTGGAATAAAGGAAATCGTTGAAACTAATGGGACATTTCCTCTGTGTACAAGTGTCCCATATTCCTTTTCAGGAAATAATGGGCCTTAATTGGAATACTAATAAAACTTCTAAAACTGGTTAAATATACTATAAAACCTTGAACAGAATCATAGAAGATTAGGATTGGAAGGGACCTCAGGAGGTCATCTAGTCCAACCCCCTGCCAAAACAGGAGCACCCCAACTAAATCATCCCAGCCAAGGTTTTGTCAAGCCGCACCTTAAAAATCTCTAAGGATAGAGATTCTACCACCTCCCTAGGTAACTCATCCCAGTGCTTCACCAGTCTACTAGTGAAAATGTTTTTCCTAATATCCAATCTAGACCTCCCCCATGGCAACTTGAGACCATTGTTCCTAGTTCTGCTATTGCCACCACTGAAAACAGCTGAGTTCCATCTTCCCTGGAACCTCCTTTCAGGTAGTTAAAGGCTGCTATCAAATCCCCTTCATTCTTCTCTTCTGCAGACAAAACAAGCCTTGTTCCCTCAGCGTCTCCTCATAAATCATGTGCCCCAGTCCCCTCATTAATTTTGTTGTCCTCCGCTGGATTCTTTCCAATTTGTTCACATCCTTTCTGTAGTGTGGGGCCTGAAAACTGGACATAATATTCCAAATGAGGCCTCACTAGTGCTGAATAGAGGGGATGATCACGTCCCTTGATCTGCTGGCAATGCTCCTACTAATGCTGCCCAAAATGCCATTTGCCTTCTTGGCAACAAGGGCACACTGCGAACTCATATCCAGCTTCTTATCGACTGTAACCCCCAGGTCCTTTTCTGCAGAACTGCTGCCTAGCTCATCGGTCCCCAGTCTGTAGCTGTGCATGGGATTCTTCCTTCCTAAGTGCAGGACTCTGCACTTGTCCTTGTTGAACCTCATCAGATTTCTTTTGTCCCAATCCTCTAATTTGTCTAGGTCACTCTGTATCTTATCCCCACCCTCCAGTGTATCTACCACTCCCTCTAGCTTAGTGTCATCTGCAAACTTGCTGAGAGTGCAGTCCTCCAGATCATTAATGAAGATGTTGAACAAAACCAGCCCCAGCACCGACCTCTTGGGCACTCCACTTGTTACCAGCTGCCAAGTAGACATTGAGCAGTTGATCACTATCCATTGAGCTCCTAGCCAGCTTTCTATCCACCTTATAGTCCATTCATACAATCCATACTTCTTTAACTTGCTAATAAGAAATAATGGATCCCCTAATTACACATCACTTTTTATAAGGCAATGCTACATGAAAACCTTAGGAATAATAATAATGTTCTAGAGCGATGATCACTCTATACTGTTGACCATGAAAAATCAAAATACTCAAGAGAATAACAAGCTATACTTAATTTTTCATGTGCGTGTGCACATGCATCTCCAATACTATGGTTCAGAATGATGAAGGTAGGTGACAGTTTTAAAATAGCCTCACTGCTTCCAGGTTTTCATGATCTTACAAGCAGCTTTTACTGAAAGTATAAAAGATGAAAGAAAACTGTGCTTTTAGCATCTTTTGAAACTCTAGTCACAAACCCGCATACACACAGAGGATAATGGCCAATGTGAAAAAAAGTGCACTTGTGAACATCTTGCACAATTTCTTTTTATGCTTTGTAGAGTTGTATTAAAGGCTGTAGAAGTAAACTATGTTTTTAAATAACTTTTTCTCTAAGATCAAATACACTAATGTATAGGAAAAATTAGGACCATAGTCCATATGGATAACTAACCCTTTCTGCATATGCAGCAATGGTTGTGTAATTACAAACACTTATTTGATAAAAGTGTATTCACACTACATTTTCTAAATAAAGATACGAGTATCTTACTGGAGCAGAGAGCCTTATTGGTTTTGTATAAAGTAAGATTGATATAGAGGGAAATGAGGGAGAAAGGATATCTATCAGTAAAGAGTTGCTGATCTGTTAGAAGTGGGTCTACAGTGCTCTGTGTACCGAAAGGGGATTTTGTTGTCAAAAGGTCTTGAAACATTTCACAAAACCAGCAGAGAACATAAAATATTTTACAGCTGAATTTTCAATTTTCCTAAAATACATATTTGTAACTCGTTTGGACACAGGAATCTGAGTCACTGTACTGTTATAATGTTCATTCTGCTTGGAAAATTTTGAGTGAATATGACCCTTCTGAATCTAGTGATGGTGAGCTGACATTATCTGCTTCATCCCAAGTATTGTGATTAACAGGAATCAACCTGTAAAGTAACTGGTAGTCTTCAGCAGTTTGGAAAGAATCCAACTCTTATTCCAATTTCAGTCTGTTAGAGTGAGGTTTTCTGTCCACAGTGATAATGCAATAACCTTATTTACTGCATAGATCAACTACCATACATACATTTAATCTATGTAAATAGTTTAAAAAGTATAGGCTCTCCCTTTACATTCTGAAAGGGCAGTTTTACCAAAGCATTCATTATCATGATCCTGATGATGAGGCCATCTTAGAAGAGGGAAGATGATTAGCAAGGGCATCCTTGCAAGTGACCTCCAATGCAGCAGACTTGGCAGCTAGGACAATGGCCTCTGCAATATCAATGAAACAAGTGTCCTGGCTCCAATCCTTGGGTCTTCTGTCAGGTCAAGCAGTCTATCCAAGACCTCCCTTTTGACAGCAAGGCCTCTTTGTCGAGCAAACAGACTCCAGGCTGCATGGCATGAAAGACTCGAGGGCACCTTGAAGTTCCTTGGCCTGTATGTGCCTTCTTCATCTAGGGGGCACTTCAGGCACCAGCAGAAGGAGCATTCTGGGGACCATCCCCACATGGGCGCCTATAAAAAGAAAATAAAGGGCTGATCATCGTCTGCCGGCCCTTGCCCAGGCTCTAGCTGCCATAATCGAGGCGGGAAACAGGCCTTTTAAAGGTGCGCCCGAGAGTGACCTATCAGTTACACTTCTGTTTTCCTGTCATTTGGCCCATTTCCTCCCAGCCTGGGCTGCCATAACTTTGGACAGATGGGTGCTCAACTTGGTGGCCACTGGCTAAACCTTCCGGGTTGCCTCACACCCTCCTTCCCCATCCCTCTTCAGGGACCCCTCTCACGAGCAGTTCCTCAAGCAGGAGGTGCAAGTGCTTCCACAGGTGGGTGCAGTGGAAGAGGTCCCATGAGATTTACAGGGTCGAGGTTTTTATTCCCATTATTTCTTAATTCCAAAAGGAAAGAGAGGTCTGAGGCCTATCCTGGACTTAAGGTACCTCAACAAATGTCTCAGGAGTCTAAAGTTTCGTATGGTTTCCCTAGTTGCCATCATTCTCTCTGGATCTGGGCGACTGGTATGCTGCTCTCAATTTAAAGGATGCTTATTTTCACATTGCTATCTTCCCTGGCCACAGGAGATTCCTGAGATTTACAGTGGGAGATGCCATTACCAGTTTGTGGTGCTCCTCTTTGGCCTCTCCACTGAGCCAAGGGTCTTCACCAAGTGCATGTCAATGGTGGGCAGAATACCTCCACAGAAAAGGAGTGTAGGTATTCCCTTTCCTGGGTGATTGACTCATCAGGGCAGATCAGGATCTCAGGTTCAGGCCAGCATCATGGCTACCCGAAGCATTTGCCAGGCACTGGGTCTCCTAATCAACAAGTCGAAATCCACATTAGTTCCTGTGTAAAATATGAAATTCATTGGGGCGATGCTGGATTCATTCAAGGCCAGAGTGTTCCTCCCAAGGAAGCAGTTCCTAGAAATGTCAGAGATCATAACCGGAATTTCGGCCCACCCCCTTAGAATAGCGAGAGTCTGCCTCAGCCTTCTGGGCCAGATGTGGCTAGTGTCGGTGTACTCTCCAGCCAGGCACCACCTGGACAGGATTCTTATGATCCCTCTGGAAATATTTACCTCCCTGATTTGGTAGACGAAGTGATCCAAGTGGTCTTGGGAATGCCCTTCGAAGAGCCCCAGCTGTTGGTAGTTCTGATCTCTGATGCCTTGGATCTGGGATGGGGCACTCACCTGGGTTCCCTACAAACCCAAGGCATGTGGACCTCATGGGAATGGCTTTTGCACATCAATATCAAGGAGCTCTCAGGGCAATTCGTCTAGCCTGTACAGTTTTCCTTCTGCATCTGTCCCAGAAAGTGGTGCAGATCCGCACGGACAACTTAGCCTCTGTGTACTATATCAACATATGGGGTGGGGCCCGGTCCCTGACCCTGTGCAAAGAAGCTGAGAGTTTCTGGGACCTCTCCATCACTCATGGTATTTGCCCAAAAGCAGTGCATCTCCCTGGGGTCAACAACTCTTTGGCAGACCATCTCAGAAGGTCCTTCTGCTCTCACAACAAGTGGTCCCTCCATCCGGCGGTTGCAACCCGAATCTTCCAAAGGTGACATAATCCCCAAGTGGACCTCTTTACCACCAGGACAAATGGGAAGTGCTGCCATTTCTGTTCTTGTCAGGAACTCAGACATCAGTGATAGAGCCTGCACTTTCTCCTTTCCTGGTCAGGGAGTCTCTTGTACACCTTCCCTCTGATTCCTCTAATTCAGAAGGTCCTCCTGAAAGTGAAAAGAGACCAAGCTTGGGTGGTGGTTGTGGCACCAGCGTGGCCCCGACAACATTGGTTCGGGATGTTGCTGGAACTGGCGGGACCCAGGCAATGGTTCCTGCCGCTGCCACCAGACCTCCTGTCCCAGGACCAAGGTCACCTGCTCCACCTGAATATGGCCTCCCTTCACCTGACAGCTTGGCTGCTCCATGGCTGAGTCAGGAGGAGCAGGCCTAAGTTCAGCGCATACTCTTGGAGAGCAGAAAACTGTCTACCAGGTCGGCTTATAGAGCTAAGTAGAAACGTGTCTCCTGTTTGGGCTGCAGAGCATGGCGTTTCCCTGATGAAGGCATCAGTTCCAACTATCTCGGACTGCTTGCTCCATTTGAAGCACGGGAATCTGGCCTTCTCATCCATCAAAGTCCGTGTGGCATATCTGCTTTCCACCCCTTCATAGGGGATAGAACAATTTTTTCACACAAGATGACAGCCAGGTTCCTTAAGGGATTGGAAAAAGCTTTTCCTGCCAATAAGGGAGCCTTCTCAGTGGGACTTGAATTTGGTCCTCTTCAGACTCACCGGGCCCCCTTTGAGCCCCCTTTATCCTCTTTACATACCTGTCCTGACAAGGTGGCCTTCCTGGTGGCTATTAAGTTTGCCAAGCGAGTTTCCAAGATTAGGGTGTTCACATCAGAACCACCTTACCTCGTGTTCTGTAAGGACAAAATCCAACTATGCTGACACCCAGCCTTTTTGCCGAAAGTAGTTTCTCACTTCCGCCTTAACCATTTTCTAAGGTATTTTCTTACCTGTCTTTTTTTTTTATCCCAAGCCTCACACCTCCAGTGAAGAGAGCTGTTTGCATTCTCTCAATGTGCGATGGGCCCTGGCATTTTACATCGACAGAACTAAACCTTTTCGCCAGTCGACACAGCTTTTCGTGATGGTTGCAGGCCAAATGTAGGGGCTACTGGTCTCTTCTTAGCATCTCTCAAAGTGGATTATGGCCTGTATCTGGACCTGCTATGAACAAACTGGGGTCGCGCCTCCGGTGGCCCTGATAGCCCACTCCAATGAGAGTGTTTAGCCTGGCCAAAAGAAGGCTCCGGGGGGATATGCTTGCTCTA